>OX328124.1:99590143-99692297 GCA_946811695.1 Gonocerus acuteangulatus | reverse complement strand
CTTTCCATTGGTTTCACTTCCTTTCTAGTAGAACCACCTGGGCCGGAGCTACAACGATTATTCTTCTAAAAACCACGTTTGTCTCGAAAAAACAATAAAACGACGTTTTCTCCCTTATGTGTGAGAATTCGGAAAATCGTCATAGAACATTTTTTGTTCCCCTAAAGGTCCTCTATCACCTCCCACAATATGACTAGACATTTATGGGACACCCTGTATATATATATATTCCACTTTTTCTTGTTTCTTTTTCTCTTTCTCACCATTCACAAGAATTAATATATATATATATATATATATATATATATATATATATATATATATATAAATATATATATATATATATATATATATATATATATATATATAAAACAATTGTAATCACCGTTATTTTCCAGATCTATGGGTTCTGAAACGTAAAATGTTTCTAGTCAGCACTTCCGGATTGCGTCATGAGGTAATCCGCGTAAGCGGGTTTTCTCCCTATGGAGGGAGGGAGGAACCGCGCTAAGAACACATGGAAATCCACATTAGGTGGAATGTCAAAATAAACACACAAAATGACTGTATTTAATTAGTTTCATGACATTAGGCTGTATGTTCAGAAGTTAACAAAATCTACTATATATTTGTCAAATACCACTCACTCACTCACTCACTCACTCACTGACTCATTTATCAACGCCCAGCCCAAACCACTCGACAGAAAATTTTGAAATTTTGCATGGACACTCCCTATATAACGTAGGCACTCGCTAAGAAAGGATTTTTTGATATTCCAATTTTTAAGCATTTTTAGGGGGGTTTAAAGTTTGAGTTGGTTAGAGAAGGCAAGCCTAGGCAGCCTGCGTTGCTAGGACGATAAACAACAGCTGTTACCTTAAATTATCTATCTCATAGTTTTCTTTCTAATTGAGGTTAATTTCAACTATGACGGCAGACCTTGAATTACTAGAAATAAACTGTCACTCATAGAGTTTTAATTGCGTTTCTTTTCCCCCTGTTCCCGTCAGATAGGCTTGCCATATTTTTGGAGAGTTAAACCGAGACACATTAATATGGGATGGGCATACCAGGGGGGGGGGGGTTGGGAATAAAAACAGTACAAATTATAAGCAAAATGGTGAGTTTTAAGCCTAGCAAGTAACGGGAAGGGGGGATCCTGAACTGTTAGTCTACCCAAACCTTAAAAATAAGAACGGACTTTTTCTGCTACTTGATTTCCTTTAAAAAATCTCTCAGCCAAATAGTAGTGTCTGGCAGCTGGCAGCGCTGTGCAGGTAGTTCCAGCGTTTTACAGTTAGATTAATTCTCATATCTTTGACACTGTGAGCAGTAGTAAAAATGTTGATTGTAGAAAAGTAACCGATTTATAAAAGATTCTTAGAAACATGAATTCATTACTTTTTACATCTTACAGCCTTTTCCGGGACATTGATAAAACCTGGCGGGACACCGAAACAATTGCAAAATACCGTGTCAGTCCCGGTCAAACCGTGATGTATGGCAAGCATATCCTTAGAGTTTTCTAGATTAGGTAATAATATCCTGAACCCTTGCACAGCCTCCCCGCCTATAACCTTGGTAATGCTCGCAAATATAATGGGTGTTTCCAAATAACTTTTTGTAAAGATAAACTTTTAAATTTTAACACCCATTGAATAACATATAGTATGACGGGAACCGTGCTATAATAAACTGCACAAAATTGTATAGTAACGTAATTTTAATGAAACATTATTTAACGCAATAAAATAACTACTTATCTGCCGTGACGAAGCACGGGTATTCAGCTAGTACTTTATAGTCCCAACCTCGTTGAAGTACATATTCCTCTAAAACGGTTCTTGTAGACTGACAAGATCAGCTTATTACTGTTAAACGTTATGGAACTTCGCCAGAAACCCAGGGAATCCCATAGTCCTTTTGTATGGGAAGAAGACACGAGTGCAAGGAGAACTAATCGACTTTTCGGATGGTGGTGAATTTTAATCAGTCAGGTATTACATATAAACAGCAAAAAGAAATGGATACTGATTCTGGCGGACATTGTCCCAATCTTGTGCATACTTTCATATCAGGAACTTGGAAGAGAAAGGGCGAATCTGAAATATCGATTTTTTTAAAATTTTATTTTCTGAGTAAGAAAGATGTAGAGAACACGACGCTTGTTTCTCTGTTTCGCCTTTAGTTCTCTCAGAGTTTCAAGTTAAAGTGAATAACACCACCATCTATGAAAAATTCAATGTCCGATTTCAAAGGCGAATCGCGTGTCTGAAATGGCCCTCGTAGCATTTTGTTACGTATAAATCACTCGAAATAGTTATAATTAGAATATTGAATTTAATTTGCATACTTCTTCAATCAGATTTATGAATCCGAATTCCATAGAGTAAACATTCGCACTAGCTATCCTGAAGCACTTCTATAAGTTTGAGTTCCATTTCCCAACATCCGCAATTCATGATTCGCCCCTTCTATTCCAAGATCCTAATATTGTACATTGGTCTTTACTGCACATTCGCCAGAAATAATATATTCCATAGATTAAATTCCTTCAAGTAGTACTGCCTGATTATATGGGCTTCCTACATTTTTTAAAAATATGAAATATCTCTTTTCTTGTGTAAATATTCGCATATATTTATTTAAACTGGCCTACCGTAGATCGACTTATATCAAAGTACCAAGGGATGAGACCATTAAAAAAAAGAAGGAAGCCCGTATAAACAGTCGACAGCGAACATTTAAAAAGAAGAAAAAAAAAAAGTAAATCTGAAAGATGCTGTTGGACATGAAGAAGATGGTTTTTGACATGGCTTCATTAAAAGACTGAGCTGGAGTAGGCTTTCTTCAAACACAATTAAGAAGGATTAGCTGTAGGGAAGAAAGACAAAAAATAGTATTTCCGCTATAGCTGGCCTGTCTCCACGGGGTATGATGTCATCTCCTGCCGAATTTAGAGTTGCCCATTTGCACTCAAAGCAGGCAACTCTCATGGCCTGGGACATTAGAATCCCGTTATAGTCACATCCCCTTAAATGGAGTCTGATGGGGAATTCTATTTTTCCAGGTTAAGGGAAAAGTCTAGTAACCCATAACAAACCTAGTATTAAATTATTATTTGACACCTAATTAGTTTTAAATTACATTTCCAGGGGCCTCCCGTGGTCTAGTGGCTAGCGCCTTGGATTCATAGGCGGGGGAGATGGTGGGTTCGATTCCCACCTCCGGCAGGAATTTTCTCATCTCAGGGCTCGTTGGGAAAATTCTTCGCTGCGCCCTGGATGTCGGCGCTAATGACCTAGATGTAGATGCACCGTAAAAAAAAGAAAAAAGTCCGTCACGCAGGAGCTGCATAACTAAGCACTTTCCTCAGAATTTGGGTAGTGTAGACTGCTTTCCAGAACAATTTGCTTAAAATATCCTACATAAATAAAATAAAAACATGAATAGTTCTCTTTTAATTGTGTAATGTGTAACTGATAAATTATTAATTTGCTTCCAGAGTTATGTTTACACATGGTACCTATTACACTACGTAATAAATACAAAATCCTCATATTATCGTATTTTGATCTAACGCAGGAACCGGATACAGTCCCTCTAGTGCTCCTTGCGGCGCCTTTGTGAACCTATGTCTGGCTGGCTTTTCTATTGAAATATATTACAAAGTAAACCCCCCTTTCTGATTGACCGATTCAGCTCATTTTTACAACACTTCTTTCTCATGAGTTACCCACGACGTATACCGCGTTTCGTTACAATACAGCAGAAATTACGACCAGTATGAGTATATTAGTAATTTGGGTCCGGAGTAAACCCCCCCCCTCCTAATGAACCGATTTAGTTTATTTTTACAACACATATTTACCTGTAGATTACCACTACGAATACCGAGTTTCGTCGAAATATAACAAAAATCTCGGTTGGTAGTGGCGAATTGGTATTGTGGGTCTGGAGTAAACCCCCCCTCCTAATGAACCGATTTAGTTTATTTTTACAACACATATTTACCTGTAGATTACCACTATGAATACCGCATATCGTCGAAATATACCTAAAATCACGGCTGGTATTGGCGAATTGGTATTGTCGGACCGGAGTAAACCCCCCCTCCTTATGAACGGATTTAGTTTATTTTTATATCTCACTTTTCTCTCTATATTACCAGTACGAATACCAAGTTTCGTTGAAATATAACAAATATTACGGCTGAAATGGTCAAATTAGTGTTTTGGGTTCGGGGTAAACCCCCCCTTCCGGTGGACCGATTTTGGTGGTTAACGAACTCGTTCAATCGTTTGCTAATTGAATGCTATATACTAAGTTTCGTGACGAAAAAACAAAAACTCTGGCCGCTATCGTGTTAACAGACACATATATATATATATATATATGCATATATATATATATATATATATATATCTATATATATATATATAGATATATATATGCATATATATATATATATATATATAGATATATATAAATTTTAACGGGGGTCATCGGTGTCTACTAGGTAGGATCGATAAAGATTTGAAGAAATTTTTCAAAAATTCCGTCATGAGTCCAACCTCAATAGCTACTTTCCTTCGGAGGAAAGTGCTAAAAAATTACATTTCCGAAAATCTACCTCTTTCATGATTTCATTTTAATGGAAAGCTATAGCGGAGGGTATAGATAAAAGTGCCGTTTTTACTAAAATGCAAAATAACGCGTACACATTGAACGCTGTATGGCGTATATGATGTGAAATGTCATGTAGTTTTTATAACCATACACGATATTGATGTATATTCAATATCAATTAATTTATAGGCTATATTATACAAATTGTCAGAGGGGCACAATTTACCGCATCAAGGGATCGGTTGTGCTAATGGTAGGGTAAGTTGTGCCGCTTTTATTTGAAATATGCAGCAGTTTCGTCTATCATTTGTTTTATTCAGAATTAAGCTCTGCCTAAAACCACTGTTTATTTCCTATAACTTAATGTAGCACATAAGAAAATGTTGCATGATTTTGGTGATATTGTTTAATGTTTATATTCTTTTCTTACTTAATTTTGTTAATTTATTTTTCAGCTGGAGTTTGCTGCAATGATCAGGCTGAAACAATAGATTATCCTAAAATCTGACTGTCATTTTCAGCCGAAATCCAACTATTCATTGTCAAGTTATTTGGTTCTCATTATATATTTGAAATATTTTCAAGTCAATAAAATGGGAATTCAAACAACAAATAAACATTTGCTTTTAAAACATTATGCTACCAATCATTTTAATTGCCTTAAAATATATTTCCCACCAATTCTTACAGCTCGGTATATTACATGCAATCGTAGCCGGGAATATTCTTCTGTACTGTATCAGCTCCCTTGCTACACTTTCAGCAACTTTTGCACATTCTCCCATATTGCGCATTCTTCTATACTGCACATCATGCACTCTCCTAGCCTTGCACATTATTCCAAACTGCAGATTCTTTCAGCGTTGCATCTTCTTCTACGCAATTCACTCTCCAATACGGCACATTCTCCCATATTGCGCATTCTTCTATACTGCACATCATGCACTATCCTAGCCTTGCACATTATTCCAAACTGCAGATTCTTTCAGCGTTGCATCTTCTTCTACGCAATTCACTCTCCAATACGGCACATTCTCCCATATTGCGCATTCTTCTATACTGCACATCATGCACTCTCCTAGCCTTGCACATTATTCCAAACTGCAGATTCTTTCAGCGTTGCATCTTCTTCTACGCAATTCACTCTCCAATACGGCACATTCTCCCATATTGCGCATTCTTCTATACTGCACATCATGCACTCTCCTTGCCTTGCACATTATTCCAAACTGCAGATTCTTCCAGCATTGCATCTTCTTTTACTCACTTCACTCTTCAATACAGCACATTCTCCCATATTGCGCATTCTTCTATGCTGCACATCATGCACTCTCCTAGCCTTGCACATTATTCCAAACTGCAGATTCTTCCAGCATCACATCTTCTTCTACGCAATACAGCACATTCTCTAGTACTTCATGTGTTCCAAGTCTTGTTAATTCTCCCATCCTGGACACTCATGCTTGGAGTCACGTACATTTTCCTGTACTAATTATTTTTCTCGAGGCAGGAGGTCTTGAACATCCTGCCGTTTTGGCCTATTCTTCGACAACACATTTGAACAGCAAATGTTTTCTGTTCGTAGACGTATTCATTTAATTTCAGATCCCAGCCAGTAAAACCGAAAAGCGATATATCTGACTATTGAAAAATATTTAAAACTCGTGAATATTAGAAAGACTTGCCCACTGATGCCTTTTTGACAAGGAATGAATGCTTGTAAGAGTTATGGTTTTGAAGAGTTCTGCAAAGCTCTGGTTGTCTTTGCTAGCTGTGAGGTATAGGCTTAGCATCAGCTGTCCCTCACACGCCATCTTCGTCCTTTATTTTCAGGCCAGCATGAATACCCTAGGTGTGACCTCTCACACCTGTCAGTACCCACCCACCACATTCAACGTACTCATAGGCTTCATTCTCTGCTATTTTACATCAGCTGATGCAAATGTCTTTGGGACATATTTATGGTCTCATGTTTATTTAATTTTGTTTACGATATCAGCAATGTTTTAAGGGTCATAAAGTCGCATATAAAATTATAAAACACAATACAGGAACATTTAAAAAAAAAATAACCTCCACCGATTCATGGAATTGGATTTTTCTTAGCTATCGGATTTTTCTTAGTAGTTTTCCTAGGAAATTCTTTATTTAAAACAAAATAAAGAGGGCTGCCCAAATGTATTGGGTTGCTAAAAACACAGCGTACTTATCAAACATTCGAAAATTCATTTCAAGTGGTTAAAATATGGTTTAATTTCCTCAAAGAAAATGAATAAAAACAGAATAAAATGATATTCAGATTTTTTTTATTACTAATTTTTTTATTTACTTATTTTCTTTTATGATTACGATTATTCATTCATTATTTTGTCTAAATATTTAAATTTTCTGAAAACTAAGGTTTCTGTACGGTGGATCAAATATGCATTTCGCCTTTGTTGCAGTCAAGCATTACAAAAAAATGTAAATAATACATAAAATAACCAACTAATGAATATAATTTATTTTTTCTTAAATAATACTTGAATGAATGTTGAGCAGGAATTAAAAAAAAAAAAAATTATGTGACAACTAACTTAGTTTTAAAGTCATAATGACTTATAATGAATAAAATTGATTTTCTTGAAATGGAAGGATATTCTTAGATTAGGAAATACATGTAATTTTCATTTTAAAATTACTCCTTCAAGGAATAGAAAAAATGTAAATATTTGTAAATTTAACATGTCCTTCTATTAGTCGAAAAGCCTGACATTAAAATTGTGCAAGGATTTTAATATTTTTAACAGGGTAAAGACGTTTAAGATTAAATAATTTCGACAGAGTGAATCTCTGCAGACAAATATCTTACTTATTTTTGCCAAATTTAATCTCTCATTAAAGGTTCTAGGTATTTTAGGGTTCATATTTGAATTCAAGGGTGATTCAAATATGAACCCTACACACAATAAATATTTTACCTTCTAGTGTCTTCTTTCGAGGGTCGCAGATGATCTTTAGCTCACCCAGTCTTTAACGGATGGGCAAAAGTGAACGTCAGCGGCTGGATAGTTCTGACAACACAAACTCCTAGTGTGCCGCTTGGTCAGGAATCAGATGTGTCCTTCTAAGAACACTGAATTTTAGTGTAATACAAGGATTGAATGAGATAATTATCCTGATGTGCACTAAAGATGGGGCTAAGAGCTTTATCGACACTACGATGAACAGTTTTCTCAGATTTATCCTCGATACCCCCAGGGATGCCCATATGTCACACCGGTATTCCGAGTTGAAGTGGCTATTTCCATCAATTCGACGACAATATTTCCTAGGTTCCTTCCTTTACCAAACCATTTCTTCCAAATCTCCTTCCTATATTTACAACCTCCTTCAGTTTAAATCTTCTGTCCATTCCCGTGGTACCCGCTCCCGTCCCTCCGATCTCTATCCTCCCACTCATAAAACAGCCTTCTTCGACCGTTCCTTCATCTCCCGAGCCGCCTCCTTCTGGAACTCTATCCCTCTTTACATTCGACACTCTCCTTCCTTACCTGTCTTTAAATCCCACCTCTTTGCTTTTCTCCTATCCTCCCAGGAAGACGCTCCTTAAAATTTCACCACCAGGAAGACCAGATTACCTTTGTAAATTATATTGCTGTTTTCTTCTCGTGTTTATGTATTTATTCTAGTTCATATCTTTTTATAGCCCCCATTCCTTTAATATTTATTTAACTTTTTAATATTTATTTAACTTTTTAATATTTATTTGTTTATTTAAACTCTTTAATTTTATTATTTAAGGCTTCATATATTAGTATTTTTTTTTTTTTTTTTTTTTTTATATTTATATTTTTAGGGTAAATTTGTTTATTGTTTATTTTGTATTTATTTTTATTCTTATGGGACGAAATCCCAGAATAAAGTTTTTTTTTCATTCATACGATGAATAGATAGTTAAGAATAAATACTTTAATATAAATTTACGAAATATCCGTACAATGTTGTGAATTTAATGTTGTATCAGTATGGCTCTAAAGTGAGATATTTCCCTTAAAACCTTTGGCTTTGAAATACTTCTTGAGAGAGTAAAATTAATTGATATGGAAATTGAATAAAGTCATATTGTTATAAAAAAGTCCGACTCGCAGGAACTGCCTCATCTTAGCGCGGTTCCGTTCTTATCCCTAGTCTAATTTCCAAAGATTAAAATAGAAGCAGTTATTATTTTGTTGAGAGGAGATCGTTGACCGTTGATGATGCAAGGTAGGGATTGTCCGGGTTCGGTCACTGCTACTTAATAATACATACCCCATATGTGTATGTATGTGGGCATATATATGTACATATGTGTGCGTGTATATGTGTATGTGTATATGCATATATATAAATATATATATATATATATATATAATATGTATATATATATATACATATATATATATATATATATATATGTTAGGTATATTTATATACACCTAATATAGCTTAGCATATTTATATATGCACATATCTATGTGCATATATTAGTGTTAAATATGTCCTACTTGTATTTACAGCCCTGATGAAGGCTTGAAGTTCAAGCCGAAACGTCGGCACAATAAAACCATTTTTACGATAAAAGTAGCAGTGACCGAACCCCGACAGTTATTGTTTTGGTTCCAACAGTCTTGAAAGGTAGGATTTACAATCTTACCTGGAAGGGTCGGCATCACTAGAAACATTCCCGCTAGTTACAAGGTCTTGGAATCTTGGAACTCTATATTTCTAACAATAAATTGTTTTTGTTATTTTACTAAACCTGTTTTATTTTCGAATACATTATACAACTATAAGCAATTAAAAAATAACAAGGAATAAAAAACAGACAAAAAGAACAGTTCGAATAAGCGAAATCAATTACTTTAAAGCTTTAAGCTCTTATTTCTCCGATTGTCATCGCCTAATCAAAACTTTCATTAGAACCTTTTATGTAGAGCATTTAATAAGCTTTCTAATGGTATTCTTCCGTTTACCAAGATTTTCAACCGTTTTCGAGATATTAATGAAAGTTCCCAAAATTTACATTATTTCTAGCAACAGAAAATTGGTCTCATTTTTCATATCCTGTTTTACACACAAAATTTTCCCAACATAAGAAATTACAAAAATAAAAAGCAATAAAAAACAAAGGGAAAGAGACAAAAATTACAAAAAGAACGACAAAAACCCGTTCTTAAGAACAAAACAGACGTATTTGAAGTTTTAAGCACTTATTTCTCCGATTGACATAACCTAATCAAAAATAGTTTTAGAATATTTTTTGTAGAGAATTTAGAAAGCTTTCAAATAGTTTCTATTCACTTACCACGATTTCCCAACCGTGTTCGAGATATTAATGAAAGTATACGAAGTTCCCAAAACTTTTCTTGTCTGTTCATAAAATATTTTATTCTAACCCTTCCTTAACTCCAAACGTAACAAAACTTTCAACATATTAGTTTTAATGAATGTATAACATGCAGATAATGTTTCAACTGAATCCCGTAATTCTAAGTACCCAAACCAAAAACGGTATTCAAAAATTATTTTTCCAATTTTCTTGAAAACGGTTAAAGCTATCGCCTTGAAAATGGTTCCATTCGTTTTCCTAGCCCAAGAAGCCTATAAAAAGAGTACTTACAAGCTTATGAACTCAAAAACGTAAGCGTTACGATTTTTTTGCGCGAATTTCGCCCCAAACGCCATCTTCCAGTGGGCGGATTTTGCTGGTTAACGAACTTGACCTTTCAAATTGGACGACGGATTTTTGTACCAAATTTCATCAAAATCGGACCATCAGGGAAGCCAGAAATGAGCGAACAGACAAATATATATATATATATATATATATATATATATATATATATATAAATATATATATATATATATATATATATATATATATATATATACAAATTTGAACTACCATCATTTTCGGTTTCCAGAGGTCCTGAAACGCAAAATTTTTTAGTCGGCACTTCCGGATTGTTTCATTGTATCAACTCTATAAGCGGGGTTTCTCCCTATGAGGGAGGGAGGAACCGCGCTAAAAGTATTTATTTTTCCCTTGGGAGATTGACTGACTTGGCTTAGAATCACTATTTGTTTATTTATTTCTATTTTATAGTCCGCTAATGTTCGATTTGCTCTTTTCAATTTTGATGTCGATCAAATCGTCTATGAATTTATGATAAATAATATTTACATAAATATATAAATAAAATAAAATACTTATTTACTTTAAACTCCTAAGCCTTTTCTTATTTTTTTTTTTTGTTCTAAATGTTTGTGTACATATTTGTTTGCCTAAGATTTGTGAAAATTGTGTTGATGTGAGGAAAAGTTCGTTCAAGTGATTTCGTAGGTACATACCGTCTTGTTCCTTGAATTCTTTTTATCAATCATTATCTAAATAATCCATAAACATAATATTTCCTATCTAATCGACTGATGAAAAAAATAAATAAATAAATAAAAGAAGAAGGTAACTCTATTCACTACTTACAAGTAAAATAATTCTTTGGCTGAAAAAGAAATAAATTTAAGTACTGAAGCTTCGGAAATACTCGGCTAAATCTAATTCAGTTGGAATTATTACAAGGGCAATTCTCGGCCGGAGTCATAAAACTGCAGCAGCGACAAAAACTGCACTGTCAAGTTGAACAAACCGCTTCACATTCTTAGTATGTAAATTTCCCGGGCATGCTTGGACACTCTAGAAGTGCAAAATGCGTAAATCTCTGAGGTGATGGATGCATTGGGTTGTTTAGTACAGAGAATGAAGTGACAGCCGTCTCAAAACCAATATGTGATAAATCATAGGAACGCATGAGCATTCATACGGGGAAACATGTTGCAACATACTTCTATTTTCCTTCACATACAATGGAATAACTTCTTTAATGGATTGCCGCCTTCTAGGAATTGGTAATAATAAATACTTTGTTGGTCATTGACCAGAAATTTAAATGCCACAGTGTACAAAGGGTTCAAAATATAAATACCCCTGTCAAATTAGCTAAGAAAGGAGTGCTGCTGAAAAAAAAAATCGGTGGGATTCTGGAAACGTTTTTATTTATTTAGATAGGCAACACATATCAATATTATGTCGTCCCCAATGTCTGAGTTGAGATAGGAGCCACAATATGTGATAACCCCCGAATATTTTGTGTATTTTACAGATTTTCTAAAATTCTTCCGAAAGAAAATATTTAAACGGAATGTTTATAATAACCAAACATTTAGATCACGAAATACTTCGTCGATTGAGTGTTTTACGTATGTAGTAACTGTAAAATTTGAATGCTTATTAAATATCCTACAAATACAGTTTTATTCGATTTTTGATTGAGCGATATTAATTGGGGGAATCGGTGATTAAATGGTGTAATTTTTGCTTAGGATACTGTCAGTTTCCTCTTCTGATGCCTTGTCGCCTACAACGGGGTTATCTTTCTTCGCATTGTGATTTCATTTTACATGTGGTTACATTGTTTACGAAAGCTTTAATGCAAAACATAATGTTTCAACCGTGTAAGTCGATTTTTAGCAAAATTGAGTTATTGGCATCTTTAGAATCCTTATTCTCTCCCAACATGATGATACTAGAATTTTTTTTTTAAATTAATAGAAAGGGCTAAAATTGACTACTTCCGCGTAAAACAAACGGATCTCTAACGCTTGAGCACAACCGTTAATCTCTCTCGTCTATTTTAGGCCATTCAGGCAAGTTTTTTCGTTTAAACGTTACCGAAAATATGTTTTTAGTCGGAATTCCTTATAAGTTGCAAGTAAGAGATCATTAAGCCCGGTTGAAGAAACTGTTTTCATGAACTAAAGTTTCATGAAACTGATTGATAGAAAACCATAGGTTGGTGCACACAGAGTTTCATGAAATTCGTTATATCGGTTTCCTATTCAGTGGATCTACTAGCTCTAATAAGCGATCAAAACTGGCTTCGACATCCTTAAAAACGCTTTAATAAATTTATCGGGATCTCTGTTTTAGTTCGCGAGCTTCAACAAAACAGCTGTGTTGCCAATCCTTAATCATCTTTTTTTTCATTTTTTAGCCACCACCACAAAACAAGTGCATCGTCGTCTGAATAAATCAGGAAACCGATGGAAAACAGTTTATTCAGTATGCACGCTTTAATAAAATGGGTTCCATGAAACCGGTTTAATGTTCAATTAACTTATTTTACTCCAGTTTTAATGCTCTCCTGAAAAGTGGGGTGACTTATGCAGTTGTGAAATTAAACAGTTAATTTAACTGTTGCCTTTTCAAATGGCTCTAGGGATAAGAACGGAAACGTCGTAAGATGTCGTAGTTCGAATTTCGTACGATAATTGTGGTCGCTGCCGACTCTTTCACTTATGCGAACTATGGATGATATTCTGTTGTGACATTTCAATTTGCAATAGTAATGTCTTTTATTATAATAATTATTAATATAAATATAATTCCATATGACCTTGAAGTTTCTGAGTCAGACATCCTGCCATGTATGTCAGGTAGCTAAGTGGAAAGTACTCGTGGACAGAGGGGCGTACATCATGGAACCCATCCTACCGTCGTAATAAAACCCTCTCGGTTCGCGTTAGCCATATCGATTTTTTTTTGTTACTTATTTTATAGCTGCTGGCCTGGAAGAGGTACCCCGAGCCGTAAATATGTACAGACGTTTACGTACCTCTCCTGGCTCTCTAGCTCCTTTCGTTTCTTTGTCTGTGAGCTGGCTGATCCAAATACCACTCGAGCCCCTCGCCAATTCTGCATCTAAGATTTCTTAGTACAAGTTAATGTGAGTTTTTCGTAAATTCAGTTATACATCAGTTGTTTTTGCAAATTCAGAAAAACCATAGCAATTGAAAGTCCAATCAAGAAAATATTCATTCTTCAAAAAATGTTTTCGAGTAATTCATCAAAGAAAAATAACCTTGTTGAATTTAACAGATAATTGAGAACGGGTACAAGCTTTAACGTCAAAGTCTTGTATAAATTGTGTTATGGATTTTCTTTTTCATTTGGTAAGAAATATAATCTCTTGAAAAAAATACCTTTAAAGATGTTATGATGCCTTGTGAATTTATAATGCCGAATTCACCGGAGGGTGATTGAAATAAAAATATTATTTACTAGCTGTGACCGCGAGTTCGTCCGCTTGGATAGTGACTTAAGGCAGTATTTTTAAGACCGAGAGCTGGTAACGCACTTTTCATGAAGTGTTTTATGACCCTGAAATTTTGCAATAGTGTACCTATTGGGTAGATAAGAAGGTAAATATGTGTTTCCTGGACGTACCTTGGAACACCGGGTACTGCGCATAGGGGAAAGGTGCAAAACAATATTGTCCAAAAATAGTAGTTTTAAAATAGTGTTTTATTCAGAAGCCAACTATTATTAATAAAAAAATTAGAAATTAAGGCAATTTTAAAATTAACAATAAATAAGGCAGGCACTTTTAAGGGGGTTGAAATGTAAATTAAAAAAAAAAAAAAGTACCTAGTTTTTATTTTTAATATTAAATGAAGTGCTTTATTCACGCTGCGATTTAAACAGCGTCTTCTATAAACATATTTGAAAATAATTGCAAAAGGGCAGACACTTTTGTGGGGTTTAATTATCAGGAAACATGAAAATAAATGTTTCCTATGATAGACTGCAATACACTGCGCGTAACCGTATGAGTGCATGACACGACCACGTAGTGTTGGTTGTTCCCTGCACTTTCATTAGTTCTTGCTCACATGATCTTGTACAGCTGTTCCGGTTTTAATGGCAGCGCAAATAAAACTCTCATATAATATTAGAATAAAAACAATTAATTTTTTTTTTTTTTTTTTTTTTTTTTTTTTTTTTTTTTTACGTGTTATACCCCTTAAAAATGTCTGCCATATTTATTATTCATTGTAAAATTGTCTTAACTTTACATTAAAGATAGTTGGCTTCTGAATAAAACTATTTTTTTGGGGGGAATATTTTTTTGTACCTTTCCCCTATGCGCAGTACCTGGTGTTCCTTGGTATGTCCAGGAAACACATATATACCTTCTTATTTATCCAAGATGTACATTATAGCAAAATTTCAAGATGCATAAAACACTTCATGAAAAGTGCGTTGCTGGCTCTCGGACTATCTGGATACATCTTTAAGTTTATTTTGGATTATAAACACTGTCGTTTGGGTGTTTTAAAAAAAATCTACTTTACAGTAATGCTTCTCTATACACGATATTAGGCGTATAGCCATGGGGGATCAAACATAGAGGCTGCTAGAATTGGTAAAACGTAAGAGAGCCTCTAAGCAGACCCCTTAGGGATTGTTCAACCCTAGTGTGTATAGAGTGTCTGACAGACAGCAGACATACAGACAAACAGATTCAAATTCTAAAAATCATTGTTTTGGATACTATGGGGTTGATAAAGGCCCCAGTAGTTTTTCCCCTCATAGATTCCATGCACAGAAAGCGATGCGTTAGAATTTTATAAATTTTTATATTAACATATATTTTTTTTTAAAGAATAGAAGGAGATGAACAAGCACAGGTAAGGAGTACTCAATGCCATAAAATAAACTTCCATAATTAAAATAAAGCCACCACACACACACACACACACACACACACACACACACACACACACACACACACACACATATATATATATGTATATATATATATATATATATATATATATATATATATATATATTGTGTTTGTATGTTTTAACACAATGTCAGCCGTAGTTTTTGTTTCTTCACAACAAAAGTCATTTCCATGACAAACGATTGAACTAGTTCAGAAAAATCAGTCCTTCCGATGGCCGGGGGGCAATGTGATATATGTAATTCTTAAATTACTTAAATATGTTAAGTACTATGTATTTAATCCATTTTTCTCGTTATTCCTTTTATTTTTCTCTATGCAGTTGCTATTTATCATTTATTAAATAAATAAAGAAATTTTTTTTGTAGTTATTATTCTTTTTTGAGTAATACAAACCAATACTTCCTGTATTGTTATTTATTACTTATAAAATACAGGAAATTCATGCATTTAAAATAATAAATTGGCACCTTCATCGCCCAAAACTATAAATAGCTTAGCATGTCAAATGATATCAAAATAATTAAGACCAAGGATAAAGAAGAATTATGTATACATATTTGTAGAGACTGTAATTATTTTTATGAATGTGAGCAATGTATTCCCTTTTCACCGTTATTGCAAGTTTTAATATTTTTTAAGGTATAATTATGATTTTTAATGTCCCCCCTAGGTTTCTCGAGAACTCTATTCTCATCTTTAGCCCATTCTCATGTTTATATGGGTAAGAGACTGGAATGGGTGGATTGTAAAAGGTGAAGCGGAGTAATACAAAGTCCTATGACCTGTTGTCCTCTAAGTCTAACAGCATACTCCTTTAGTCCATAATAACACCTGTTAGCTGTAGTTATTCTTCTTACGACTTTCTATGAAATGGCGTTTTGCGACTCTCGAATACCATCTTCAAGGCATACGATAACTCTTGTCTTTCGGAATTCCTGGGATATAAAAGCGGGTTCGTCTGACATTCAAAAGTCTAAGCTTTGTTTTAATTGCCCTCCCACAGTTATGTAATGAATTATGTGTACCCGCTTGGGAAATGACGAATTTTACGACAAAGTACATCTGGGCTGTTGTATGTAACTAAACATAGTTCCAGTTTTTCGATCAATCACGAAAATAGTGTCATTTGAAGGAAAGCAGTCAGGAAATATTAGAATAGGTATTTCCGAGGTATTTTATAAAATATAATATGATCCTAAAGTGCTTATGTCTGTTATAAGCACAACTCTGTATAACACTTTTTTGGGTCGAGTCAGGTCAGAGGACTCGACTAATGTTCTGGTAATGTATCCTCTTTAAACTTTGTCTTTTTCCCCTTTACAGGTACGTTTTAAATTAATTAAAGGCAGCATAAGTCCAGGGACGGTACGGGGCCCCATATCTAAATCTTGAACGGCGACGCTAGAAGATTAAATCTTTTCCCCCGGCATTACAGCCGGTTTTCTGACGTGGTACGTGAGGCTTATTTATTAGCTGAAAGCAAAATGTTTCCCAAAAGAACGCAATGTATTCTAAACGAGCATCATCTGCCTCCAGAGGAAGCCAGCTGTAATGCCGGGGAAAATGTCTATGGTGATATATGCCAGAAAGCAAAAGGAGAAATAGATTATATCTTCTAGCTTCGTCGTTCATGATTTATATTTGAGGTACCAGATCGTCCCTAGGCACACCCAGCCTTGAATTAATTTAATAGGTACCTGCAAATGGGAATGCCAGATTGTCAGAGCAAAATTCTGACCACAAAAGTTCCCTAGTGTGTCGTACGTTTAGGTAGAAGATACCTGTACAGCATCTGCCCCGTCTGATCACTCAATGTCAAATATATCCGAAATTTATTTATCTTAATTTAGGTCAATGACAAACGTGTTAAAATATTTTCCACCGAATTTTGGACAAACCGAAACAAAAATATAATGGAATACATTACCTTGAAAGTGACTATGCTCGATTAACTACGTCAAAACATTTTTAAATTATATACCTGAAGACTATTCAACCAAAACAGTGAGCGTAACGATTTTCTTCACACGCATTTTGCAAAGAAAACAGTGTACGATTGGTAAATTCTGGTGATTGAAGAAGTGGACCCTTCAAGTAAGAAATCAATGACAGACACAACGATACTGTGTCGTTATTTTTGAAATATCGTTATGTATTGAATAAGTATACTTTACGGAGTAAAGCCAATACTTCCACACCTATTTCTTAATTCTCAAATTCTACCTGTCAAATAGATCCTTCCAAGTCAAACAAGGCACATATCTTTCCCCGACCTGCTCCATGAATGCTGGAGTCCTCCAAGGGAGTATTATTGTCCTCTTCTTTTCCTGCTTTACACTGCGGATATCCTCACTCACGCCCAAACCCGGCTAACCACATATGCAGATGACACAGCCATCCTTCAGCAGCACTCCAACACTTGCAGGAACATCTTACTGCAAAGAACATTCCAGAGAATAATGGAGACTGAAAATCAACCCAGAAAAATATAAACTCGTAACATTCACTCTCCACCGGAGATCAAGCACTTCTCTCAATCTCGAAAACATTTTACGTCCAGAATCTAAGGTTTGATATCTTGGTTGTACAATTACACTAGACTCAAAAGACAATACGTGAACATAAGGCATGTTCTTCTTAAACTATTCCTAATCTAAATTATCAACGCAGAATAAACTTGCTATAAACGTAACAATCCTTCTACCCATATGGACAAACTCAGAGAATGTTCAAAAACACCTAACACCAACAGAACACAGGAATTATAATCAAAAGTTCTCCGAAAAATTGTTAACGCCCCTTTCAACGAATCCAATTCTCCCAGGCGCACAGTGTAACGAAGTAGTGAGGATTATGGACAAAAATCATTAACCACTAGTTATTTTCAAATAAACATTTGTATTAATTGAAATCAACTCAAAACAAGGTAAGAATAGTATAATAATGCATATTATACGGCTATAATAATATCCCAAAAAAAAAAAAAATGTGAAATAGAGGCCAAGTTCCTCCCCCCACAAAGAAACACTCCCAATACAAGGGATGAAACAAGAAAGAAATGTCCAAGTTCATTACTTGGAAGACCTCATAGTTACTTACTAAGAACAGTAAAGACACTTCAACTGACCTTTAAAAAACAACAATAAAAAAACTTATATCCAGTTACTAAAATATCACTTTCCTCTACCAGTTATATTCTTAAACTTGGCAATGTTTTATTTGTGCCGAAATTATCTTTAGAGAGAAAACTAAACATTGCTAAGTTTAGGGGAAGGGGGGAGGAACTTGGCCTCTATTTCACATTTATGTTTTTTTGGGGATCTCATTACTTTTTTCTAAGTACTAATTAAAATTTATTTGCCGCATACCTACTAGCTTTTGTACTTCATATAAAACCAGGGTCTTTGGATTCTGCATAAGGTTCTCCTTACTGCTTGATATTTGATACCAATAATCAACCTACATACATCTAATCACTAGACTGGAATAGTTAGATGCTCTTCCAGATGAAATTACTCTAGAGGACAAATTGATGGCTCTCCTTAACTAAAGTATTACACTGTATAACACAGGAACCTTATCCCGAGGATAAAGGTCACAATAGGGAAAGTGTAGAATGCCTTCAAAAAAAAGATAAGAACAAAGACGATACATTTTGGGCTGTTGATCCTAAACTTTGTAATTTAGATGACTCGACTTTGAAAAACTTAGTATCTGCTTTCAAGTATATTACGCAGTTAACCCCTACGACTTTATTTACTACATTTAAAAAAGAAGTCACAACTTTTGTTGTTAAGATTCGTCGAAATGTTTCTTAAAACATCAAATATAGGTTCTCTTTACCAAGACGATTCATTTGATACCCCACATGATGGGTTTCAGAAGGAATGATGGCTTTCCGATGGAACAAAAAGTGCTAAACGTCATAGGTAATATGACACTCCCGTATCAAGACCTACCTGCATGCCAAGTTTGGTCAAAATAGGCCAAACGGTGTGAATATGTATAAGGAACAAACATACAGACAGACAGCTGAAATACCTTTTTTACCTAGCCTAGTGCATTCCCCGGACCAAGGCCTACCTGTGTGCTAAGTTGGGTCAAAATCGGCCAAACGGAGTGAATTTTTGTAAGGAACAATCATGGAGTCAGACAGCTGATAGACGATTTTGACCTAGCCTATGACACTACCCGGATAAAGACCTACCTACGTACCATGTTTGGTCAAAATCGGTCAAATCGTGTGGATTTGTATAAGGAATAAACAGTTGGGCAAATAGCTAGCCTATGACACTCCCCGGATCAAGACCGACATGTGTGTCAAATTTTGTCAAAATCGGTCAAACGGTGTGTATTTGTATAAGGAACAAACAGACAGACAGCTGATAGACAATTCAACCTAGCTTATGATTCTCCCCGTATCAAGACCCATCTGTGACCCAAATTTGGTCAAAATCGGTCAAACGGTAAGGATTTGTATAATGAACAAACATACAGACAGACAGCTGGTATAAGATTTTTACCGAACCTATATGCGTCTAATTGTTTCTTAAAACATCAAATATAGGTTCTTCATACCGAGACGATTCATTTGATACCCCACATCATGGGTTTCGGACGGAATGACGGGTTTCCGAAGGAAGTACAAAACTCGCACGCCCCCCCCCGGAAGCGGAGTCAAACACAACTTTTCGCGATTTTTCGATTTTTTCCTTTAATAACGTCTTCATATCTATCTTCATGCAAAATTTCAAGTCTCTAGCATCATGGGAAGTGCCTAATAATTTTGATGAGTCAGTGAGTGAGTCCTATAAATCCCGCATTTCGATCGCTTATATCTCAGAAACTATTCGATGTAGAATTATGAAAATTTCCAGTTTTACTCACATCTAGTATTATAATACCTGTGTAAAAATTCATAACTTTATCTTCACCTGGTTGAAAGTTATGAGAGGGTAAAAATCGGCCCTACGTCCTCCTGTAATATACACACAGTATGCTTAGGCCGGAACTTGGCCTGACGCACTACCGTGCGCCTAGATAAATCCCGCATTTCGATCGCTTATATCTCAGAAACTATTCGATGTAGAATTATGAAAATTTCCAGTTTTACTCACATCTAGTATTATAATACCTGTGTAAAAATTCATAACTTTATCTTTACCTGGTTGAAAGTTATGAGAGGGTAAAAATCGGCTCTAAGACCGCCTGTAATATACACACAGTATGCTTAGGCCGGAACTTGGCCTGGCGCACTACCCACCGCCTAGATATTTATTAATTTTATACGATTTTAGTTCCTTGAATAGTTTCTAAACTTAGCTAGAGGATTAAAAACTAAATATAAGAAAACAAAAGGGGGGTCTCCCGTGGTCTAGTGGCTATCGCGCTGGATTCATAAGCGGGAGATGGTGGGTTCGATTCCCAACTTCGGCAGGAATTTTCTCATCTCAGGGCTCGCTGGGAAAATTCCTCGCCGCGCCCTGGTTGTCGGCGCTAATGACCTAGATGTAGATGCGCCGTAAAAAAAAAAAAAAAAAAAAAAAAAAAAAAAAAAAAATTTTAGATTTTTGTCCATTGGACGTTACACTGTGAGGTGGCTTAGTAGTCAGTGACTCCGAGATAAACGTACCTAGTCTACATTAAGTTAAAAAATGTTTTGAACACATTTCAGTGTTGCTGTATTGGCGTATACGTATGTCTATTCATAAGATGTGAATTCATACGTTAGAACGGAGAACTTCTTCAATTTGTTGGTCACTCTAACTTGTATGGCATCCATGTATTGTGATTTAATTTCCCTTAGATTTTTCTCCGTCATGTCAAACCAAGATTATTTTCATGAAGTTAAGGAATAGCTAGGATGCGGCTAAAAGGCCAAATAAAAACTACATCGGCTTGTTTTTTGTTAGCATTCTTCAGCCAAAAATATAAGTAATTAAGGTATTTTCAGATTTTAGATTAAGGTATTTTCAGTAGCATTGAATATTTACTTTAGGACCTCAAGAAGGCTGACAAAGAACATACCCATACGTTAATAAATATAGACTTTCCGATAATCTCACGTTTTCTCTTAGCCGAATCCCGTCTATTCCTTAATTTTCTAACATCTCAATGGCTAATTGGAGGTAAATGAAACACGTCCAGTTCCTTCACAAAAGTTTATTTCCAAGCTAAGCGCTTTCGTCAGCTCCTGCTTCCGAAAGCGCTTAGCTTGGAAACAAACTTTTGCGAAGGAACTGGACGCGTTTCATTTACCTAAAGATTTTCCTTCTCTGCCAGCAACCTCAAAGTACATGAAACATGGCTCGTCAAGCATCTGCTGGTGTTGGAAGTGGCATATTATTACAGCTCTGAGGATGGTATCAGGAGCTGCCGAACGCGCTTAGCTTGGAAATAAACTTTTGTGAAGGAACTGGACGTGTTTCATTTACCTAAAGATCTTCCTTCTCTGCCAGCAACCTCAAAGTACTTGCTAATTGGAGGGTTCAGAGCACAACTAGTCCAAGTCCATGTTATACAGTTTTATTCGTAAAATGTGTATTATTCATTTTAATGGCAGAGACGTTGTATAAATCCTATTGACCAGTAGAAGTCTTAAAAAGATTTGAACTTAAACACTGACATTATTTATGTATAAGCTGTTTTTTTTGTGTGTGTGTGTGTGTTTAACGGCGTATCAACATTAGGGCTATTAACGCCGGGCTATCTACAGGTTGCCACCCTTTTATAATACCAGCAACACGTGGTCGGTCACCCATTCAGGTACTGACCACGCCCGACGTTGCTTAACTTCGGTGATCTATGTATAGGCTGTTGTTCATTAAATAGTTATAACATGGACTTGTGCTCTGAATACAAATGAGAATGACTTCCAGATGTGCAGCAAGAACTGCTGTGGATGGCAGAAGTGAAGTAGCAAAATAATGAAGTTAGGACTTATAGTCCGTCGGCCCGTGACATTTTATGCAACGATTTTTAAGATTCTTCATTTTTTCACTATTGATTGTACAAGTCTTAACTAGAACAGTGCCGCTCTAGGTAGCGGTGGGTTTGGCTGCGGGGGCGTTGCAAACTTCGGAAAAATATGAAAATGTGAAACGATTTTAAGATTCATGAAATTTCTTGGAGAGACACCTTATATTATACAATAATCATTGGCACTTGTCAGCTGGCCGGCCAGCGGTGGACTGCTTGTCAGCTGGGGGTCTAAACTTGGCAAAAATACGAAATTCTGAAACGATTTTAAGATTGCTGAAATTTTGGTGGTTACTAGTATTTGTAGTGAGATTAACGAAAGACATTGTCAGCTGCTCATATCTTGGTGGAAAACTTGTCAGCTGGGGGGGTATAAGCGCTGAGCGTATGGCGCGCGCTCCGCTTTATACCGCCAGCTGACAACATTTCCACCCACATATAAGCAGCTGACAATTTGTTTTGTCAATCTTATTACGAATACTACCTACTAACAAAATTTCAGGAATCTTAATATAGTTTTTGACTATTTAATAGCGAAAGCATGCTTATATTGATTACAACTTCTGAATATATTGATTGTAAATGAATATTTTTATTATCAACGTTAAAATATATTATGTATTTGCATTAAGGTAAGATGAAAATATATATCATTTATTTGTATAAAATACACAGCACATAAAAAATGTTTGCCTGTGAATGCGTGAAAATCAGGCAACGCTTGGCACAGTGTTTCGCCTTGTGTTAAAAATAAGTTATTATTATCTAAATAGTTTGGTTTGTTCACGTTCCTATATTCATCCAAATTTTAACATCTAATGGCAAACAATTACCTCCAGTAGTTGAAATGATTGTTCGAGATCATTAATTCACTGAAGATATTAAAATTATTCATTTTCTTTGCTTTATTAATGTTTCATCATTTTTTCAATGCCAATAATTAGTATTTTCACATGAGAGACAGCAGGATGACCTCACAAACACTACAAATATCGAAAGTAATGATTCTGAAGGTGAAGAGTGAGACTTTCTTTTTATTTAAAAGTTTTATTATTATAAATAAATAAATTATATAATAATTTTTACAGTATTTTATACAAATAAATAATATATTTTTTCATCATACCTTAATACAAATCTATACAAATAATACAATTCTAACGGATCGCTGTCTGTTTCTGGAAGATGGTGAAAAATACTATTGGGGACCTTTATCAATGCAATAGTACCCAAAACAATGATTTTTAAAATTTTTGGCTGCTTGTATGTTTATCTGTGCGCGCTAATCTCAGAAACGGCTTATCCGATTTAGTTGCAGTATTCACTAATATATTGTGGTACGTTTCACTTAATATTTAGTGTTTGTTTCATGCGAATCGGTACATAAATAAAAAAGTTATGCCAATGTAAAGAATCACGTCCAACATTTCATGAACTATCGTTAATTCGATACACACCAGAGGATTTTTTTTAAACGAAACTTTGTATATAGTATTCTCTTAGCAAATGATTTAACGAGTTCCTTAACCAGAAAAATTGGTTCATCTGGAGGAGGGGTTTACTCCGGACCCAAAGTCGCTCGGACGAAACTCGATATTCGTTTGTGGAAATATTAATAGAAAAATATGTTGTAAAAATAAAGTAAATCGGTTTATTAGCAGGGGGGTTTATTCTGGACCCGATTTACCAACTTAGCACTACTAGCCATAATCTATCTTCACATATAATAAAATTCTAACGGATCGCTGTTTGTACATGCAAGATATATGAGTAAAAATACTATTGGGGGCCTTTATCAATGCAATTGTACCCACAACAATGATTTATAGAATTGTTGTATGTTTGCTGTGTCAGACACTCTATACAGACTACAGTTAAACAATCCTTAAGAGGTCTAGAGCTTCTTTTAGCAATCCTAGCAGCCTGTATGGTTGATCCCCGATGGCTATACCTCTAATATCGAGTAGGTATAAATCTACTGTAAAGTAGATTGAAAAAAAAATACCTATACGACGATGTTTAAAATCTAAAATAAACAAACAAGAACCTTCAAGTTTAACTCCTCTGGATTACGGATGGGATATTGAAGATAATATATAAACCTGTAAATGGTTTGACGGAGAACAATTCCGTCGAGTAGTTGATATGATTATTCGAGATCAGCAATTCACTGAAGATATTAAAACTATTTATTTTCTATGCTTTATTAACGTTTAATCATTTCATCAATAACAATAATTAGTATTTTCAGCTCAAAGACACCAAGAAGAGGATGACCGCACAATTACTGCGGGGGGGGGGGTTGATGATTCTGAAGGTGCAGAGTCAGAATCAGAAAACGATTGACTTTCTTTTTATTATTATATTATTAAGTGTCTTTAGTATACTATTATTATTATTATGATTAATTGTATAATACTTTTTTATTACCAATACAGTATTTTATACAAATAATTGACATATTTTTTCATCTTACCTTAATGCAAATACATAATATATTTTAACGTTGATAATAAAAATATTAATTTACAATCAATATATTCAGAAGTTGTAATCAATATAAGCATGTTTTCGCTATTAAATAGTCAAAAACTATATTAAGATTCCTGAAATTTTGTTAGTAGGTAGTATTCGTAATAAGATTGACGAAACAAATTGTCAGCTGCTTATATGTGGGTGGAAAAGTTGTCAACTGGCGGTATAAAGCGGAGCGCGCGCCATGTGCTCAGCGCTTATACCCCCCCCCCCCAGCTGACAAGTTTTCCACCAAGATATGAGCAGCTGACAATGTCTTTCGTTAATCTCACTACAAATACTAGTAACCACCAAAATTTCAGCAATCTTAAAATCGTTTCAGAATTTCGTGTTTTTGCCAAGTTTAGACCCCCAGCTGACAAGCAGTCCACCGCTGGCCGGCCAGCTGACAAGTGCCAATGATTATTGTATAATATAAGGTGTCTCTCCAAGAAATTTCATGAATCTTAAAATCGTTTCACATTTCCATATTTTTCCTATGTTTGCAACGCCCCCGCAGCCAAACCCACCTCTACCTAGCCAGCTGACAAGCGGCACTGTTCTAGTTAAGACTTGTACAATCAATAGTGAAAAAATGAAGAATCTTAAAAATCGTTGCATAAAATGTACACGGGCCGACGGACTATTAGTCTCCCGTAGAACTGAAAAGAGCCATTTTAAGGAACTCTTTATGCCATTACAACATAAAATGCCAAAAATGGACTAGTTGTGCTCTGAACCCTCCAATTATAATTCGTCGTTTAGAGAATTATCTGCATCTTATTAAAAGATTGTAAGGTTCTTGGCATCCAGTTGCATGTCTTGAATTAACTTGGATTAAAATCATCATAGAAACTTGAATTTCTTCGATATAAACTTTTAACAAAATAATAAGTGTAGCTAATAGGAAAAAATGGGGAGGAATCTGTTGTTATTAGGGGTATGAAAAACAATATCCTAGTCATTACAATAATAACAAGCCTTGAAAGGATTCGAACCTTCATCATAAATAACACAACCCTCGTATTATTGGGGGTTGCTTTAATTACCCACCAGTTGTGCGCAGGTGTTTCGATGCGCTCTGCTTCTTTTATACAATTCCCTTTCATAATTCGCTCCATTCAGATCTTTACTATTGTAAGAGTTATATTCTTCTTCCTTGTAAGGATCAAAATTATTTTGTTAGGACTCTTTATTTTTTTACCCTCGTTGTTAAAAGTGATGCAGACAAAAATACATTGATATTTTGATTTTTAGGTTTTCAGGAAACCTGAAATTAACGATTAATCGGTTGTTAACGATCTTGGCCTTTTGATTTTTGACAATGATGATTTTTTTGGTGTCATGAAAATCGTTTTAATAGACGGTAATCTCTTTTCTACCTGTTTGGCCACAATCCAATAGTACTGGCAATTGGTTTCGTGCGTTGGTTGCACCTCTTCAGGGGCTTTCCTATGCAAAAGTATTTTTTTTTTTTATAAATCTCTAAGTCACATTTTTTACACAAATATACACTTTCCTTTCCTTAAATAAATTTGAAATCGAACATGAAAATCGAATAACATTTTATTTCAAATACAAATCCTGCCTCATGAGGAAGTCCTCTCGTCATGTTGACTAGCTTGATTCGGGCGAAATACTGACAAGTCATCTGTGGTAATGGATATGGCTGTAATTTATCGATTGTTTAGCTGTGTTAATGGTATCGATAATTGGTTATCTTTTCATGAAGTTTAATTTAAAATGCTATGTAAACTTTGATGTTCATTTCTTAAATATGTTTTTTTAATTATGGCTGTGTTTGAATTTTTGATTATATACATATTTTCTTTGATCTTTATTTTTAATGTGTGCCTCTAAATATGGGAGCAACTTCTACCAGTGTCTTCAAGAATTCATTAACCCTTGCCCAACCTCACCTTAAATTCGCAATATTATAGTAGTTCAGTCATAATTTTTATTTATTTAAATAGGTTTAATTTTCAGTTTGAATTTATTTTGTTGAATATTTTATTTTTAATTTTGTTGCGGATAGTCTAATTGAGATGAAAGTTTCTTTCTTATTGAGGTTAAATGAAACATTGCTTTATGATTGCCCATTAAGAGATTATTGGAAAGAGAGTGAACACTGGGTGCTGATTGCAATTAAATGCTTGCTGGAACACTGACATTTCATTAAAGCGTAACTTCCCATTAAAACTTTATGCCTCGCTCAAAATCGCAAACACCACTCCTAACCTTTTTATC
Organism: Gonocerus acuteangulatus; assembly: GCA_946811695.1. Lineage (NCBI taxonomy): Eukaryota > Metazoa > Arthropoda > Insecta > Hemiptera > Coreidae > Gonocerus > Gonocerus acuteangulatus. The sequence continues at coordinate 99,665,316 of OX328124.1, read as the reverse complement.
TTCAACAGCTGTTTTATATAAGGAGGGTATAGGTTTTTTCCTCCCCCGGCCAATCATTTATCTTTTTTATCTGTGAAAGCTGTCGGAGTGAAGAAGAAGTCCTAACAACACTTAGAAATGGAAGTACACTACTTACCCACGCCAACGTAATCACAAAAAGAGCAATAATTAACAGACTGCAGAAAAGGAGAAAATTTGATCATACCTGGTGACAAGTATGAACTGTTCAACGCCCACATGTCCCTACCAAGCCAAACTATCGAAAATGCAAAATCTCATTTATTAGATTCGAGACTTTGATCTAGGATCCTGGACGATACAACTTGTTGCAAATTGTCACAACTCTAATCCCTTTAAAATAGCCTTTAATGCCTTAAATAAAGTATCGATTAAGACCATTTTTCAATATATTAGGTACTTCGTAACTGAATAGAATATGTTAGTTCCCTTGTTTGCTCCGATTTGCATATTCGATAGTTTGACATGGCATGGACGATATGTCAACACGATTAGTATGTACGAACAAATATAGGAAAAACGAAATATTTTAACATTTGCAATAATTTCTTTAATTAAAATTAATGGAGCACATTATTTACAAAATGGAGCAAAAAGAACCGCATTTTTTTTTTTATTAAATCGTGTATTAAATTTACTCGTTTTTTTGGTTGACCTTTTAGGTTTGATAGTTTTTCTTTACCTTATTGTAAAAAATACAGGGTGTTCATTTCTATCTCACTCCCTTCCAGACTTATACCCTTTTAAAAGACAAAACCGTGTTTTTGTAGTACAGCTCCAATATTCTCTGCTTGCACACATTTCCTTTCAACGATTCATTACATTTTTGAAATGAGCATTTTTTCTTTATGGCCAATGCACATTCATTGTTCACAATTATCTCATTCAGACCGTAAAATCAATTCAAAACGTAGATATTAATTAAATCTTCTGGCTAGCGACAACTTTTGGAAAATCACTACTCTTCAAAAAAACAAACAAAAAAAAACTGCAGACTGCCGAATCTCACAAAAGTTGTAAACTTTAATCAGTTTTCCAATGGTATACTTAGAATTGAGATTATCTCTCAATTTCTTAATTTAATTGGAATTCTATAGTAAAAAAAAAAAAAAAAAAATTAAATAAATAAAAGTAATAGGTATAAGGTTTATTTCCCTGATATTATTAAAAATAAATGAAAATTATCCTTGATGAAATTGATATTTAATGATTATGGTAAGTCTTACATAAAAGTTGGACAAAAAAAACCTATGGAAGAGTACTTGCAAGCATATCAACTCGAAATAAAGCCGTAAAGCTTAGATTTTATTTCGAGCGAATTGCGCTCCGTTATTTTCATTATGTATTGGTTCTGAAACGTGAAATTTCCTATTCGCTACTTCGGGATTGCGTCATAAGATCAACCTCATGAGCCGTTTTCATCCCTATGTGGCCAGGGAGTAAACGAGCTAAAAGGAGGATATCCAAGTTTCATAAAAATGAATGTTGCCAATCAGGTTTCCCAGTTTCATAAATTTATATTTTATTAATTGAAAACATATATATATATATTATTGATATTTCGGCTTAATCATCAGGAAATCTTTATTAATATCACCGTCTAAAAATTATCACATTTTAAATGATTCATTTCATTTCTTTGCTCGTCATTCAATTTTATAAAAACACATTTGAAAACAGGTAAATATATATATATATATATATATATATATATATATATATATATATATATATATATATATATATATATATATATATATATATAGGTGGGTCGAAAAAATCTACATTTTTTTATTCGAGTCGGAAAAGTTGCTAAATTGAGAGACTAAAAAGCGGTAAAAATATTAAAAATATTAGTTGCTTCCGGTCGCGCATTTGCTCTAAATGTTGACAAAATTAAGAACAAAATCACATTTTATTGACAATTTTACCATTTTTAATATCTAATAGTTGAAATTTTCATCTACGAAACACTAATAAATTAATATGTAAAAATGGAAATTGTGTGTTCCAATTGCTTTTTTTACCCTTGCTAATTTTTCCGGTTTTAAGAAATTTTGGTAATAATGTATTTGATAGCCCTTGCGCGACCGGAAGATGTTAACAGACAATTTCTGTCTTTATATATTAATTTCGTAGTGTCTCGTAGATGACAATTTCTGCTATTACATATTAAGAATGATAAATTAAAAAATAATAAAAATTAACAATAAAAATCGGATTTTTTTAAAATTATGTCGAAGTTTAGAGATAATGCGAGACCGGAAGACATCAAAAGATATTTTTAATATTTTTACCCCTTTTTAGTCTCTTAGATTTTCAACTTTTACGCGGTATTACGCTTCGAAAAAAAATTTTGATTTTTTTCGACCCACCCTAATGACTAAGTCTTACCGGTTCCCTGGCAGTAACACATTTTGAGCTAAAAGGATATATATGGTTCCTATTTTTTTTCAGACCAAACCGCTAACGGACACATTCAAAGAGAACTTTATGTCATGAGCCGTTTGACCTATCCGATGAAAATACTGCAATACCCCTACCCTGAGGATGAAGAACTACCCACCGTAATGGCTAAGCCGAGGATAAGGCATCTTCTTTGGCTAGATGTGCCACTTCATCATGATGCTAAGCCCCACCTCACAATGGACTCCTATAAGCGGGCAAATCTTGCATTTTTTCCTTTCACGCCCTAATAGAGTTTCATATACTAATATAGGATAAAAATGACATACGTCAACTTTTTCTACACTAACTGAAAATATCCATCTTATACAATGGCGATAACCTGCAGAGTTTATTCTTTTCTTGGTCGTATTACCATGACAATCACTCCAAGTTTATATTTTTCTATAAACGCAGCAGTGAATACTTTTTCCCCTTTTATTTGAATAAATATCGTATAATGAATAATTTATTTTCATTCACTTATTTAATATTCTTTGGATTTTTATTGATAAAACTTCAAACAGATAACATACCTCTATAAAAATAATTGTGTGAGAATATATCTTTATACATAATAGTATAAATATTAAAAATGTCAAACATGATTCTGTCCAGAAATATTAGAGGTATTTTATATATATATATATATATATATATATATATATATATATATATATAATGTGTGTGTGTCTATATACAGAAAATGAGGTTATATATGAATTATAAATACATAATTGAAAAAAAAAAAAACAAGAACGAAATTAAACATTTGAACAATATTTTTATTAATTTCTTTGGCGAACAATTACAAATTTGCATGACGTCATTTATTTTAGAAATTAATTTGAATCATATTATCGATCATATTACTACTTTCCACTATATTGGATTCTTTCAGTCTTGGCGTGGCCCCATAGTGGATGGTTCTCCTCTTCAACTTTCGGATGTAAGTTTTTTTTTTATTTATAAAGGAGAGGATGAGGGAAGAAAACAAGTGTTTGTTATTTTATTTTTCACGAGTCGTGACTTGAGAAATTCCTCCCAACGGTGGGATTCGAACTCAGTATGTCCCGCATAAGAATCTAAGCCGTTTGCCACTAGACCACGGGGAGATCCTCAAATAAAGTTAGTAAAGTTATTTAATGAAGTTTTTTATTTTCTGGTTTTGCCTATTACAATTCAAGAGAATTCAATGTTTTGAGTGTAAACACACAAGCACACGCACACACACACACACACACACACACACACATATATATATATATATATATATATATATATATATATATATATGATTGATTGGTGAGACGGCTTCTCTCTCCAGCGGTGTTCTCTCTCTCCTTTCTGCAATATTTCGTCGGGTTCATCTCCGACTTCTTCAGGCTGCTATGTGACGTCTTCGGTGGTTATCAAGGGAATGATTTTTTTTTTTTTTTTTTTTTTTTTTTTTTTTTCCTAACCCCACTTTAGAGAAAAGAGAAATAAAAAGCATGCAAGTAAGGGCATGATGAAAGCGAAAAGTGAAAGAAAACGTGCAGGAACGCAAAAGAAAACTAAGGACCTCGAACGCAACAGGCGTGCGTAAGGGCCACAGGTAGAGGGAGGATGAGGTGTCCTTATTCTGCATTAATGCACTTGAAGGCGGTAAGTAAAGGAGAAAAAGGTGTAGGATTCCCAAAGGGAGGTATGTGTAATGTGCTGTGTGGGGCACAGCGATAGAGGAGGCGGTAAAACGAAAGATAGTCGGAGAGTAGAAGAAAGAAGAAAGGGGAAGAAGGTCAGTTATACTGTCTTACGTGTCAAGTGTCAGTGTATCTTGTGTTTGTTGGATTGTTCCTAGCGTGTTCTAAAATGTGTTGTGTTCTAGTACGTCTACTAGTCGTCGTGTGAACTCTGTTGGTCCTTGCCAGCGTCCTGGTCGTCCAGGTGGTGTGATGTCGTTAAAGAGTGGATTGTCATGGTACTTAAGTCCGTCAAAGAATTTGATGTGACGTCGTTTTATGAATTCTGAAACTGTAGGGAGTTCTAAAAGTTTGTGTAAGTCGGGGGCTTTGAGTTTATTGTGTGAGGTGCTCCGTGTGACTGTTTTGAGTATTCGGTTCTGAAAAGATTGTAGTGTTCTGAGTATGGTGGGGTTCAGAAACCGAAAGAGTGGTGTGCCGTATAGTAGTGCCGGTTGTAGGACTCCTTTGTATATGAGTAGCTTCAGTCTGAGTGAGAGGTTTGGTGAATTGAGTAAGTAACCAAGAGAGCGGGCTTTCGTCCTGACAAGCTTTAGCTTCTTGGTAAAGTGTGTGTGAAAACTGAGGTGTGTTCCTAAGTGTATCCCCAAGTAATTGATATGTCTTTTTAACTTGTTTCTTTTGTTTCTAACCTTGAAATACTTGGGGCGTGCTCGTGTTGAATTGCCATGAAAGGCGAAGAGTAGTGCGTCTGTCTTGGTCGGGTTAACTGTGATGTGTATTCGTCGCAGTTCGTCTACTACGTCTGCGCAAACCTCTTCAGCTTGTTTTAATGCCTTTGAATGTGACATGGATGTGCTGTATATCGCGATATCGTCGGCGTATGCGGCTATTTTTGTGTTTGGGTACTGTTCACCGACGATTTCTGATGTGTAAATGGAAAAGAGTGTTGGTGCGAGTACTGACCCCTGTGGTACACCGCAGGGGATTGGGTGTGTGCTGGAGAGGCTTGCCCCTACCCTAACCGTCGTAGTACGTCCGTATAGGAAAGAGTGTATTATGTTATAGAGTTGTTCTGGACATCCGTAAGTTCTGAGTTGCTGCATGAGTATATTATGTGAAACAGAGTCAAAAGCTTTCGTACAGTCAATCGATATGAGTGCTGTAGTCCGGTTCATGAGCATGTTGTTTGTGATGTGTGATTGGAGCCTTACTAGCTGGTGTTCTGAACTGTGTGCAGGGCGGAAGCCGAACTGCTCAGCAGGGATTATATCCTCCTCTGCGCAAAAGTCTTTCAGAATCTCAGTATGATCTTTTCATACACTTTTGATAAATGAGGCAGTAGGCTTATGGGTCTGTAGTGTTCAGGTGTGTCGCCCTTTTTGTTGGGTTTGAGTAATGGTGTGATTATAGCGTGTCTCCAGTGTTCGGGGAAGTGTCTGAGTCGGAGGCATGTGTTATATATGTGTACGAGATAGTGTAGTCCTTTTCTCGGTAACTGTTTGAGTAGTATGTACTGAAGTCTGTCATGTCCTGGGGATTTATTCCCTCGTGTCTGTCTGAGTATGGCTGTCAGTTGTTTTGGTGAGACGTACATGTAATTGTCTTGTAGTGTAAGTCTGTATTCAGGTGTACGGTCTTTGTTGCGAGTCTGAGCGTCATGTGTGTAGTAGGTAGCGAGTATGTCCGCCTGGTCTTTTTCGTCTAGTAGAGTATCTTGTCTGTGTATTTTTACTGTGTTAGTCTTATGCGTGAGTGTTCGTATGAGCCTCCAGAATTGCCTAAAGTCACCATGTGTCTGCCTGAGTTTCTCATGCCACATGGACGTTTTCCATTGTGACATGAGAGTGCGTATTTGTGTAGTGAGTGAGTTTAGTGCAGTTTTATAATGCCTGTCTCGTGTTCTGTACAAAATGTTTTTGATGTTATTTCGTTGTTTGATGAGTGTGAGAATGTGCTGTGGTGGTTTCCTAAGATTTGGGGGTGCTGGCGCGATCTTAGGAATGCTCGAGTCGGCCGCGAAGGTGATTGTGTCTGTGAAATGTTTAATGTCCTCGTCGAGAGTTTGTGTGTCGTGTATGGGTGTGATAGGGGGTGTGTGTTCGTGTATGAGGTGTTTGTATTTGTGCCAGTCTGCCTTGCTGTAGTGGTAGTTTGTGGCTGTGGGTGTGGGGATGTGCCCGTGTAATTCGTATAAGACCGGCCTGTGGTCTGATGTGATAAAATCGAGTGCAGTGCACGCGGTTATTACGTGTGGTTGTCGCGTAACTAGCAAGTCAATTGTTGAAGTCATGCTGGGATCTGCGAAATGTCTGAATGTGTGTGTGCCTGGGTGTATGACTGTCAGGGGGTATTTAGTCAATTTAGTCACTGCGGGGTTGTTTTTCGTATTATGCCAGGCAGTGTGTCTAGCGTTCAGGTCACCTATGAGTATGTGTCGTCTGTCTGTCGAAGTTTCTGAGAGGAGAAGTCCCAGTCGTGAAAGTCGTCCTCTCGGTCTCCGATAGTATGCGGTCAGTTTGTACGTCTTGTTCAGTTTTACTATAATTGTCAGAACAGAATTGTATTCGTCTGGGTCTATGATTGGGTCTATCCGTTTATAGCGTGTACCGTGTCGAAGGCCGATGGCGACTCCACCGGCTAGTGTATTGTCCATGTCGTGCCGGAGAAGTGTATAGCCTTGAAAGTGTGCGTAACTACCTCTGGTCAGTCGTGTGTCGGTTAGTATGAATACTGTGGGCTGTATTTGTCGTAGAAGTAAGTCCACGTCTTGTAGTTTTGGAGTAAGTCCGTTTGTGTTAAGATTTAGTATGGTGTGTCCGGTCATTTTGTCGAGATCAGTTTAGTCATAAGTTCTACTAGTGAGCGTACTTGTGACATGAGCATGGACATCATGTCAGTCATTGTGTTAGTGATTCGTTCTACCCATGCTGGTGTTCCGTCACTTGTGTGTTGTAGTGGTTTGTTTTGTGTAGGTAATTGGTAAGTGGGTGGTGTTGGTGGAGTGGGCAGCAGAGCTGGTCGGGGGTTCTGTTGTGAGGGTGTGTTTCTGGGTGGAAGTGCTTGTGTGGGTGGTGGTGGGGGTAATTGTGATGTGTGTCCTGTGAATGCGTTAGAGTAGCTGAAACCAGGGTCAACTGTGCGATATGTGCGTGTTGGTATGTTAGCCGGGGGGCCTACTATAGTCTGGCGGGCTGTTCGGCTCTTCTCGAGGAGTTGAAGACGGGCTGTACATTGCCTGTAGGAGGCGGGATGCTGTTCACCACAGTTGGTGCATTTTAGGGCGTTTTGGACTCGATCACAATCCTTGGATGTGTGGTTACTGCCACAGCGGACACAGCGCTCGCGGAGGTTACAGTTGTTTTTGGTGTGCCCGAAGCGCTGACACCTAAAACACTGGGAGATGCCTTTGTCCTCCCTGTAGGGTTTAAAATTAATTTTGATTTGATCGATCGAGGTGATCGATTTGAGGTGAGAAGGGTTGAATTTGTGCGTAAAGGTACAAAGAAGGGGGGAAATGGGGACCCTAGTACCGTCGGTTTGAGTCTTGCTCATTCTTTTCACGGACACGATATGTTCCGTGTTGAGCTGCGCGGCAATGTTGTCCAGCGGGTGGTCATGATTTTTTTTCCCGGATTTTCCCTCCTTTATAGCCCTGCTTTGTAGACTATGCGGGCCAATGGTGTAGGGGCTCCGTGGCCCAATAGGGCTCGAGGGCTGTCTTCGTCGTTCGTCCGTCGTCTGTAGTTCATCAGTGGTCCGTGTGGGGCGCTGGACTTCAGTCCACGTTTTCTCTTCAGGGGAAGAGGTGCGAAGAAAAGATGCGCGAAACATGTCGGGCCTATTAAATAAAGTAGTATAATAAAGGAAGACTGCTTTAACGACCCCATGCGTCCTAATATAAAAGAATATTTATATATATATATATATATATATATATATATATATATATATATATATATATATGTATATAAAGTGTAGAACGTCAACATGAATAAAATAAAATATTATAACAGCTTTATTTATCTATATATAAATATATTTATTTATTTGGTTGTATGTGACGTAGGTCAATACCAACAAATTTATCTTCTTTTTTCTTTATTTTTATTTATTATTATAAAAACCCTGACTGATTCTTGACTTTCTTGCTACTTATTCAAGGTTGAATAAAAAAACTGGGGGGGATTTGTGCCCCCCATCCGCGCCAGTCATGTTAAGAAGGGCACAATACATATTGGGAATTTATTTAAAACAATTTTGCACTAGAAAATTAAAAAGAAGTGCTATTTTCTGTATTGAAAAATGCCTCATACATCCAAAACTGAATATGTGTTTGTAAATAAAAAACAAATTTATTTGAAAGGAGATCGTTGAACATTGGTGATGCGAAGATAGGAATTGTCAGGGTTCGGTCGTTATTTCTAAATAAAACTTCATTTTACATGTGAAAATGGGTTTCATTGTCTGCCGAAGTTTCGGCTTGAAATTGAAGCCTTCATTGCTGTAAAACAAGTAGTACAGAGTTAATACTAGTTTATAAATTTACAAAAATATTCAAAAAAATAGAAAATCATTATAAAGAAAAATAGAAACATTATACAGAAAAAAAAAATAAAAATAGAAAATCATTTCTGTATAATGATTGTCTATTTTTTGGAATCTTTTTGTAAATTTATAAACTATTATTAACTCTGGAATCACAACATGATAAAGCTGTTACAAATCCTACAATGTAGGGTCATATAAGACCCCATCTAGTCTTTCGAAATTCTTTTATAGATTTCGTGTTAGGTTTCTGAAATGGTATTTTAAGATTAGTACGATGTATAATGTAACAATTTTTAACCAAATAATCTTATTTAAGTGTGAAATGGGGGAGTGGGAAATCAAACATCAACATACCACAAATTTAGACATAAGTTTATTGGAATATTTGTCCTCTGAATATCAACATTAAATATAACGTTTTCTCCGTTAATATTTTGTCTTTATGACAGCTTGAATAAAAAAAATACTATAATATGTAAAATTGTTTTAAAAAGGAAAAAAAAAATAGTGACTTGAATTTATACACATTATAATGATCAGCAAATATAAATATTGTTATTCTTTTATACACATTTCAGATATACTTTGCCTGTGTTTAGCACACAGACTCTTACTACACTTTGCACAATGTGTTACAGCCTTCCTGTCTTTTTTACGATCAAAAACACGAAATCGTATATATGGCCATCCTCTTTTTTACTTGTATCAAATACTTCACCAATTTCACTGTTTTCACAATCCAAAACGTCTCCAAACTCTATTTTTTTCTCTTCTACAATTTAGCAAAGCAACTCATTGCAAATTTCATCTTCAGTGCAAAATAATTTATCGTCAGACATACTAAATTCGATAAGTAAAAATGTTACATAAACCACAACGTGGGGTCACCCGTGACCCAAAGGGTTTATATTCGTTCAGAGGGATAGGTATGAGGAAAGCCTGGCTCTCTATTATGATCACCATGTCAGGACAGGAAGGTAGAGGATCGGACATGTTTAACAGCTGGAATGTGTAGGAAATAACAAATATTTTCAGAACTCAGGGGTCAGGGGTGACCCCACGTTGTGATTTTAGGGTTAACTCTGTCCAACTGGTTTTACAACCCTGATGAACGCTTGAATTTCAAGCCGAAACGTCGGCAAAGAATAAAACCCATTTGCACATGTAAAATGAAGTTTTATTAAGAAATAACGACCAAACCCTGGCAATTCCACCCTTCGCTTAAAACAAATTTGTGTTGATTAATTAGGAGAATAATGAGGATTATTAGAAGAGATAATTTATATATACACATATATACAATAAATCTTCATTTCGATTACTTATATACTGAATAATTGACATATTCTGATTGATCTGCCAAATTGTATGATTTGCATATAGAGATTATGGTAAAAACTGGATAAGCAATTGTTACAATTTGGCGAATATTTCAGTAACCACTCATATATTACATTTACTCCACAACGAGCATCCTTAGATGATGAGTCAATTTGCAAGAGCTGGTAGATGATCCTGTATTCTTGTCCATTTTCGCCGGCAATGACTTGTGGTCAATTCTCATTTGTGGTCAGGAGGAAGGAGTGAGCATAATAACAGAAATGTAATGAAGGAAACACACTTTGTCATTGTCGACGTTTGGTATTGAAGATTATCCCATTTCGTCTGCAAAGGTCGTCTTTATGTTTTGTAATATTTTACCCAGGCATTTTAATGCATCCGGTGCGATAATAAATATAAATTTAATCGTTTTCAATTACTTTGCATTTATGAATGATTAAAATGACTTCGTCGCTAAGTTTTTCGGAACAGCACATTTCCATGATAAGAAAGGAACGTATAAAATTACGTTCTCGTCCTAATTCGTTTATTGGTTGGCACGTTCCTGGTGAAATACGATATTAATTAATGAAAATGATATAGATGCGAAAATGATCGATTTTTTTTATAATTATTATTATCATTAATATTACTGCTCATAAAAACAAAATCCTCATAATGATATTAGCCCTAATGTTATGTAATTTGAGTAATAATACGCATGGAATCATATTTTATAGTAATAAATTATAATTTTTTTAAATATAAAGAATGTAAAATAAATATATTAATGAACTGTAATATTTAATGCATGAAATACATTATAATATATTTATAATGAAATAGAGATGATCCATTCAATAACTTAATAAATTTAATGGATTACTGATGATAATTACATTTGTCAACATTTGATCTTAAAAAAAAACGGCGGTATGGTGCTTATGGTGTTTTCGGGGTCACTGATTACAATGAGCGGGTTTATTAACCTTCATCACATCAGATTTGAGGTCATTTGAAGGTCAAATAGAGAAAAACCCGTAGTAAAAATCTGAAAACATTCATGCCTTCGTTTTTGAGGTCCCTGAGTGGAATCCGTAGTTTGTTTGACCTTTACGCCTTTTCCTAGGGGTCATTTGAACGTCAAATAGAGTAAAAACGTAGACAAAATCCGAAAAAAATCATTCAAAATTCATTTTCTGGGAGGTAGTGCGAGTCAAACAAACTACGGGTTCGGACTCAGGGACATCAATAACATAAGCATGAATGTTTTCAGTTTTTCACTATGTTTTCTATTATTTTTTACCCTCCAAATGACCTTGAATCTCATTTCATGAAGGCTAATCAACCCGCTCATAGTAATCAGCGACCCCAAAAACCCCAAAATGACCACAACGTTCCGGGTGCTTTTTGAGATGAAATGTTGACTTGTGTTATTGGTAAATTTTTTGTTTTTCAAGTTTTGTTAAGTGTTTTTTTTTTTTTTTTTTTTTTTTTTTTTAAATGGGAATCTCGCAAAGAATAAAAGTCCGCTAGTTAGTGTCGTTAATATCATCATTTTTTTCTGCAAAGCTTCGATGGCTATTTGCATACCTTTTCTGGCTATGTAAAACGTAAGTTATATGGGGTGGATAAGATGTAACCATCTTACTCTTAAATGATCCTAAATCCTCATCTTAACTTTTGATGTAATCTTACTTGAACATATGGCTTGGTATATGCTTTGGTGTCAGATTTTCTCTTACATGTTCTTTACGTTCTGTCAAGTCAGATGTGATATACTTTTGACGTATAGGTATATTATAGGTTTCTAATTTACTGAAAAGGTGAACATTTCAATGTCCTTGTTTTATGCTTAAATCATAGCAAATTGCCTTCGTTGGGGCTAAAAAAATTACAAAAAAATATATTTTCTCAGGAAATGAGTTAGTGAACAAAATATTAAAAGTCAATATGTAAATTCGTGACTGTTGCTTTGATGATTCAGACCAAAGGAATACCACGTTTGTACCTTACGTCATGTTATGCCTGTGAAGTATTGGGAGAGGACGGTCCTGGAAACCTTCAACCTGCCTCAAGCAGTGGCCTCACGACCCTGAAGGGTAATTATAATTCCTGGTTCCTAGTTAGAGGTCAATGTCAGTGCCCTGAAAATGGGTCTTCGGGTCGCAATATTAGCATTTGCTTAAAGATATCATTCGAGGAGATACGTTTAGTTCGGAAACGGGGGGTCTCCCGTGGTCTAGTGGCTAGCGCCTTGGATTCATAAGCGGGAGATGGTGGGTTCGATTCCCACCTCCGGCAGGAATTTTCTGATCTCAGGGCTCGCTGGGAAAATTCCTCGCTGCACCCTGGATGTCGGCGCTAATGACCTAGATGTAGACGCGCCGTAAAAAAAAAAAAAAAAGTTCGGAAACGGCTAGATGAATTGTCGGGTTAGCAATGGATCTCAGTTTGGCTCACTCAGAATTGTAAGGGGATGGAGGGAACCAGAAAGTTGTTGGTATTTCTGTGCTAAATCTGCTGAAATAGAAATGCTTATACTTCAGAGCGTCATAAATTACCTAAAATGCGGAAGATCAATAAATTAGGAAAGTTCTTATAGCTGTTCAGGAGCATAATATTATTCTTTTAATAATCACTTTAACTGTAAAAGTTATTTTATTTTTTGACGGCGCATCGACGTCTAGACCATTATCGCCGGGTTATCTATAGGTTGCCACCCTTCTTAAACATTCATGGTGGAGCTGGAAATTCCCTCACGGGCCCTAAAATTAATCTGCTGCAGGCGGGACTCGAACCCACATCGCACACAAGAGAATCCAAGGTCCATGGGGAGACCCACATTTTATTAGTCTAAGAATTTATGAAGTTGTATTTTGTATCTTAGAAGTCGTAGAAGTTATATTATTATAATTTATATTACTTATTATTAAAGCCCGGAAGTTAGGCAAAATGCCTTTTTTATCTGAATGGATATATTGAAGAATCAGATAGAAATAAATATGTTTCCGTGCATTAGACAAAAGTGTAGAGACAATTTTTATTTTGCCTTTTTTGCCTATTTTGGCTATTTTAAGATTTAAAGCCTTTTTTTGCCTTTTTTGCTCGTTATGCAATTTTTTTCTGCGATTTAAACATTTTAAAAAGCACATAACGAATTTCGAATTTCAGTTCGTCGAAAACAAAAAAGATTTCACAAATTAAATTACATTTTGCCGTCACAAATATCAATTCGGAAGCTTATTTGCCCAACCCGTGGATTGGCCCTCTGTAAATAACAGAGCCTTCCTTAGTAGAAGGAATGCACAAGCATAATGAATAGCACCCCTTTTGCTGTGACAATGGTGTAATTACCTGGTATTCCGGATTTAGAAATTATAAGATAAAGCAGAGGAAGTTTTTCCATAATGAAAAACATTTTTTCTTAGAAGGTCTATGAGAGTTGATACTTTGAAAAAGCATCTTGTTGTTGCTTGTAAGAAGGGAAAGTAAGAGTAAGTACACTAATTCTGTGATAAATTGATAACAAAGAAATGAATGAGTATTTAAAATACATATTTTCATTAATAATGAGTAAGATTCCTTTTTGCCTTCACTCCTGATAAATGCCTATTTTAATTACAATATTGCCTATTTTCAGTATTTCAAGTGCCTTTTTGCCTGCCTATTTTAACCAAAAATAAATGCCTATCTTCCGGGCTCTACTTATTATTATATTTAAACTGTCGTAAAGCATTACTGCCAGAGAGACGTTTGTCACTTGGTTGCTAACATCCATGAACTGCCCTCTAACGTCAGGCAATAAACACAAGTGTTATTATATTTAATATAATTCAGATGAAAAATTGCCAACACATCTTTATCCTAGTTGTGACAAATAAATAAATAAACGATAAGCTTATGTTTTAGAGTGATAGTGTTTACTGCTATATTTTGTGTTTTAAAGACGATATTAAACGGCTGTAGAAAAAAAAAAGAACTCCACATAAAGAAAAACACACGCTCAAATATATGGTTAAATATTGTGTCTGTTTGAATATATTACACATAATCTTATAACCCGGAACAAATTTATTAATAAAGATTCTGCATGGTCTCTCTTTCTTTCTCTCTGAATCCCTCTCTCTCTCGCCGGTAGGAGGTTTCTCGAAACGGGTTTAGGACAAACGACTGCTCGGGGGTCCCGGCCAGCGGCGTGGACGTTGACGATATTTCAATCACAGGAGCCCATCGAGGTCCTGTTATAACGAAACAACTTTGATAATTTAATTTTACGTTTGGTCTAATCCTTTATTATTTATTGGATGACCACCTGTTGTATAGGAGTAATAGAAACGTCAGGTCGGCCTGGCAGGGGAACCATAACTCTGGGAGCGACGACTTTTTTATTGGTCGGGCCTGGTGGCTCACCCGCTCCCGGTCAAAACACGTCATTACGCATTTATCTAAACGTTTGAGGCCGGCGGTACGTTCTCCTTGCGAAACGTCTTCATTTAGTAGCGTACTAAGCGAACAGCCCTGATGGTGATTTTCAATAAGTCTTGATTTGCACTGGATTTCCATTAGCTAATGATTTATAGGCTGTAATAAAATAATTCATTACATAAGATTCCGTTAAATATTGGAAACCATATAAGATAAATTAAAAATACAACCTGACGAAGTAGCTATATTAAATTTAACGTTTTAAAATCAAATCTACGATATTTGGGGATCTTCTCTTTGTCTTGTTCACACATATTTTTTTCCATTTATCGAATCTTCTGTGAGCCCATTATATAGAAAAAATGATAATAAAATTAATGTCAGATGTACAAAAGAGCGATTTTGTCCTTAAAGAGTTGATCCTCATGGTCTAATAACATTGTCCAAGAATCAGGCAGTGTTATCAGATACTGCCACATTGGTGTAAATAAAAACTCAAGAGATTACTGTTGGAAACGTTTTTAGACTTACCCTAATTAGGTGCCTGCAATCTGAAACTGCTGCCAAATAATTAACTCAAATTTTTGAGAAACTAATTAAAACATACGAAAAGATGAATGCCTTATTGTCAATAAATGAACTAGTAAATTTTTGCGTTACAACCTGAATCATTGTCTTTTAAGCACTTTTCCTGTTTAAAATGTTAGATTTAAAATTTACTGATGGTGATGATTTTCAATTAATGAAACATAAGCAATAAGCAACTTTTTTGGTGCATCATCTGCTAGTATCATTAACAGCTAGAAAATTGTTCCATTTTTAATATATCCCACTAGTATTTCTAAAGAGACACAACTCAAAATAAAACTCAACTAAAAATGTGTCACTCTTGCCTATATAGGGGGAATAGCGTTAAGACAGGGTGACGCAAGTGCCCTCTGGTGTTGAAGGTCTGAAGCTAGGTTTCATGATTGATAAAGAAATATTTACCATGTCTTACATAGTCATAAGTGAAAAACACCGATTTTTGAGTTGGTTCACTTTAGAAATATTAGTGCGATATGTGTATTTAAATCTGTTTTTATCTTTTAGTTGTATTGTTAGTTGGATTCAATCAATATTTTGGTTGCATTTGAGCCCTTCTGATTCAGTTAGGATGATAGAAGCGAATATCGCTGTGCACGAACTCACTGTAGTATTACTAGAGGATCCTGCTATCTCGAATCATGCTGTCTGACTGAGGATCAACTCATCACGGAATGTCCTTATCGAAGAACTGCTGTAGAACGTGAAGCCCCAGCGTTCAAGTGACGAGCAAGTCTCCGCTCCTGTGAATACATGGCGCATAGGGAGCAAAGGAGAAAATTAGGGATTGAGAATGCAAGCGGTGTAACTAGAGTAAATAATCTACTGTCCGCCAGTAAATATACTGTTGTCATAACTGTTGGTGGAGACCGTAGTCACTGGCATGGGTTAGAGTTCTGTGGGTGAGAGCTTTCGACGTAAATACCTAATTATCAATCCACTGTTGAAGTAGCACTGAGTATGGTGTGTAATATAAAAAAAAAAAATCGCAAAATACTCCAACCGATGTATATTAAGACAATGGTAAGACTATGGTGTAACCTAGTTTAAACTAAATAGTTCAGCATTTGAGAGTGATTCTGTTCACAAGAAAATTATAAATATTTCCACGAAGCCAAGTACTTCGTTGCATGGGTACGTTGATTTCTTTATTATTGACTTCAATCCAAAAGTTGCTAATCAACAAATGAATAAATTTTTCAAAAGATCCAAAAATCTGAAAAGTATGAGTTAAAATCACGAATAGATAAATCATATTTTGTGGTGTTTCCTCCGCCAGAAAATTCCTTTAACATTAATTGTAAGTAAAATATAGGCACTTGTGCCGTAGATGTTTAGTTCACTCCGTGACATTTATTTCACTATAAAACCTTTCCCAACCGTTAGAATAGCATGACTTGTTCCTTTAAAGCAATTCGAAAAGTTTGAATCATTCTGAGAGTTTTCACGGTTTAAACCAGAAATGCACTTCGTTTTATTACTAAATTGACGATTTTTTTTTTTAAATTAGAATATGCGCAGTATACTTTTACGAAATTGTGAGTACCAAAAGTTTGTTTGTATGACCTTTGACGAAGTTCGAATTTTAACTTGTATCTTCTAAGCTACAAGACTATTCAAATGTTATTTATCTCAACATTTTAGGCTGATTAGAAATAAAACATTTTTAATCCTGATTTAAGCTACATTCTAACTAATTTTACCTTTCTATTTATTTATTTATTTTATTTTATGATGAGCTTCGTAAACCTCCCTATTTAACGGGGGTTGCAACTTTTTTTTTTTTTACCATTTTCTTTTTTTATGGGCTTAAATGCTTGCTTAACTAATCAAAAATGATATCCAAAAATGTTTTTGTGCAGAAATAGTTAAATGTGCCAAAAATTCGATTTTTCAAATAAAGTCCCGATACATTTCAAAATTACAAAACATTTTTTTTAATGTTTATTACAAGAAATTATGAAAAAAAAAAAAAAAAAAAACTTTTCGGGACAATAAACTTTTTTTTTCTTTTTTTTTTTTAATTCATGTTTATTTAAAATCTGTATAATTTATATAGTACAATAATTAATTGTGCTGGCCTAACTATACATATCAGGGAACAGAATATGGAGGAGCCAAACATTATTGACATTTCTTAATATATGTTAAGAATGCACATTACACTTTAAAGTAGATTTTCTCAAAACAATATTTTTCAAATCGAGCGATACGCTAGCGCTTTCAATTTTCACCCCATCAACTTTAAATTTTAACTGCAGATTCCTAATGGTATTTGCTAGTAAAGAACGGATTTATCCATTCATCGAATTATTAATAATTTACGACCGATTTTCTCAAAAATCCTACGTACTTCAAACAAAACAATTTTAATTCTTTGTTCTAAATTAAAGAATGCCACCTGCAGACTATCGCCTATGGAAAAAGAGGGTTTCCATTCGTCAGACTCAGTGCCGTAATTTTGTTTTCGAAGAATTCTATCTTTTTTTTTGTTTTGTTACATTAACTTTCCATATGAAACTTATGACATACAAAATTGAAAAATATTGATTTACTTGTTATACATAAATTGGAGAAAATGACTTTGGTTTTGATCTCACCCCTTAAGTGACAGCAATTTACGCAATGCCCAATTCTTTTAATTCTTATACCTGTTTTATAATAAGCTTGGTGTTCTTTTACATTCTTGATGTACTCAAAAGTGCTTGTAATGATTTATAGTTAGCCGTCGAGGTGATAAGCAATCAGGGAATAGTTGGGATTCGGCTAAGAAAACATCAATTCGATTTTTGTAAAACTCTATATTTAGGGCGTTTTGGCTACTTCTTGGTAGCCTTCGTCAGGTAACAGGCAAAACACTAATGCAGCATTAATAAACAGAATAGATAAACTAACCGTATTTCTTCATTGGTTTACCTATTCTGTTTATTAATCGTTGCATTTGTGTTTTGCTTTTTAGTTGAGGAAGGCTACGTCCTTACTAAATATTTTTACAAAAATCATATTGATGTTTTCCTAGTCAAATTCCAACTATTCCCTGACAGCTTAAAAAGGCTTGGTTAAAAGGACCTAATATTATTTTAGAAGATACTTGGTATTTTATTTTTATCTATCTAACGTAGAACCAACATGAAATTCAATATCAAATAACGAAAGAACATGTTTATGGGCACTTGAGCCTTTTATCGTGAAAGAAGGACTGACAGAGTAACCAATTATCCAAATCCGATCATTTGTTTACCATGTTAAAATGTTAATAAAGAGGTTTAACAGAATCGATAGCGTTTGACGTGACAGGCCGAACTGCTCCTAAAGGTAAGGTAGAAAATAAATCGTGCATGATAAAGGACTTGTTATGTGCGGGTGAGCGTGAACTTAACATACTGTTAAGGCGGTCCGAAGGAAGAGACCTGTGGGAAGGGACCCAAGAAAATCTTTAGTAATCCTAAAGGGAATCCACCTAATCAGATGAGGCTATGTAAATGTTTGTCAGGGGATTTGACACACTAATAAATAGGCCTGAAAGGAGGCCGGGGAATGTCATCGGGGTGGTAGTGGTAGCCCTGTGTCGGGTCAAAGCAAAAAAATATACCTGTGGGACTTTTGAAGAGGTTGGTATCACTGGTTTGACTACCTGGCCCTCTAATGGGGTGTCACTGACGGGTCAATCCTAGGTTAGTTCGGACTACAAGGGGTTTATTGTAGTCTATTTGCCTGATTGTAGCCTATACTACGAGGGTAATGAATAGCTGTAAAAACAGTGCGGCTTCTGCTTTTCGTGCGACAACTATCGCGTTTAGTCACGCCATTATAATGTCATTACTCTATCTACTTTACAAGACTTGGTTTTGTCTAGGGAATCCAACGGTAGACTATACAACACTATTAATGTAATTTCAATGTTTTTATTGATTTCTTGGAATTGATACTTCGTGTGGGTCACTAAAAAGCCAAGTGAATATCAGATTGATACCCAATGTGGTTTCACTTACACGCCAAGTATAAAATTGGGGTCTGTTTGCGATGACCACATCCAGTTACTTTGAAGTATCTGTAGGTACTTACGGATTAGTTGACTGGTTCTTTGCTGGTTATCTATTACTTCTTTACAGGTTATGTAAGGTTAGAAATAGTATTATATAAATATAGTAGTGAAAATTATTTAAAATAACTGCAATCACTACTAAAAGTAACTTTTTTTGACTACTATATTTATATAATATGATTTCTAACTAACCGTTAGATAACTTGTATATGTAAGTAATACTTTTAGGCTTGTAAAGCATAAATGAAAATAAGCAGAATATATATCAGCAAGCAATATTTATTAATAAAAAGGCTAATATTATAAAAATCAATGGTAATTGTGAAGTTTAGGGGCGTCCTCAGCGATTTTTTGTCTGGTGGATCTGAAACATATTTATATTTTATATTTTTTTCGGATTATGGGCATACGTGCTATGCGTTTCAGCTCGCTATGCTCGCTCAAGAAGATATCAAAACTCTAGTCAATCCAACTCGCTAAAATTAATAGAATTCTACTAACTTCTGCGGATTGACTAGAGTGCTGAAGGTTACTTTACTACCAGCAAAAATCAATAGAAGTGCAAGTGAGTTATGCGCATGCGCTGAATCACAATTGTAATCACTACAGATACTTCACAATTAACTGAGAAGTAACTGGATGTGCTCTTCGCAAACAGACCCTAAAATTGATAAATATTGTGGAGTCATTAAGACGCCATGTCAGAATCAAATTGAAAATAAATGTAGGGCCACTAAGACGCCATGTTAATCAAATTGATGCACACTGTAGACCCATTAAGACGCCATATGTATCAAATTAATACTCATTGTGGGACCGCCCGTGTGTACCAAATTTATACTAATCGTACAGGTTGGTTGGGGACCAAAATTGACACACATGGCCCCCTATGCCGTGTGCACACATCAGTGCTTGGAAAACTTACAACCAGGCCTTGTGTATAAATTTGACACACACCCTACACTAAATTTCATGAAAAAATAAATATAATTGATGTATAACTTGCAGAAAAGATTTTTAACCAATAGTGTTGCAAAAACTGAATGGCGTATGCGAAATTTAATGGTCTTGTGGCTTGCAGTCTAAGGGTTTAATACAGCACTTGTAAAAAGATCCATTTGACGAGCTGTGCTTAAGTAATACCTAGTTATTTCAGGCTTAGCCTTGTCTTATAGAAAGAGTCGCGTGACCAATCTTTATTTTGGAGCATTCAGTTCACGAGTTAATTTATAAAATCTGTTTCTAGGCCCACCCAGCCTTAATTTATGCACACCCTTAAGGCGAGAAAAATTACCTTAAAAGAGACAACCGATCACACTCCTTATGTTATTATTATAATCATTGTTTTTTGGGCCGGAAATTTCATTCTAGACCTAATAGATTTGGGATGGATCATTTACTGTTTTCAAGTATCGTTTAATGTAGGAATATAAAAGTGATAATGTTTTAGTTATGTTTTGGGTACTTTGAACTCGTTCATTGTACATAGTTTGTTGAAAGAGCCCCCTACAGGTAAACGCGCGCAGGCCCGCATCAATGGAGCATACGCACGCATAGGATCGATCGGATTTTCCGAATCCGATTAGTAGACTGGTTTCAATGTGAGTCTGCGCACATATCCGTATCGTGCGTATGGGGCATCGGCAATGCCGACGAGAATCCGAGAAGGGGCAAGGATTCCGAATCATCCGTACGCAGCTTACGCGGTCTCAGGAATTCCGATAATATGCGCGCCCCCTCCTTCTTCCCCGTACGGATCTGATTGTTATCTTCAGTCTATTGTTAACCACTGTTCTTACTACACCTACATTCTTTCCTGAGATAAATGGAGCTGTGTTAATTGTGATCGTGGAGGAGTATGAAGAATTATTTAATTTCAGGAATCCTCAATACTGTAATCAACAACGCAGGGACAATATTTGGGAAGAGATTGGAAGGAGGATGAATCACTCCAGTAAGTACTTATACCAATCCATTTATTTTATTTATGTAGGCATACATTATACGATTCTTAAAAGGTAATAATAGAAATTGTTTGAAGTACCTTCATTGCTGAATTGAGGCAATAAATGTTATCAGATTATTTTAAGGTCTACCAATAAATTGTAGATAAAATATTAAGATTCATTGTTTACATTACAAATAAATCCGCTCCGTCTGTTACGGATAGGGGCGAGGTTAGCTCAGCGGTAGAGCGCTGGACTAATGAGTTGGAGGACCTGAGCTCAAATCCCGAGCAAGCACTAAAGATTTTTTCTTCTAGTGTTTTCGCTCATGGGTTGAATTCGGCCTCCCTGGCCGTCCCTAGGGCAACCCAGCCTTTAATTAATTTAATAATGGGTATCTTGGGTGCTAATGACTCTAGCAGTCGAAAAACCCAAGGAAAAAATCAGGCGGCCGGAGCATAGTACTGACCACACTATCTCCCTATTGTGCCGTATGGTCATGAATCAGACACCTCTATAGTATCTGCCCCTCAGGGCCCTCGTGGCCTGTTACGGGACTGATTTTTTTTTTCTGTTGCGGATGTTCCGTCCGATGGGGACCAGTGCGCGTCTACCTTTATCCACCATGAAGGAGTCAAGTAATAGGGGGGTTTCGCCTAAGAAAACTAAACAAATGCCCTCTTTGACTGCCTTCTTTAGCCATCCGCAAGCCTAGGGGTGGAGTAATACCAAAACATTTCTTTTTATGGCATCTCAACCCTTTAGGTCATTCCTTAATAAAGCGAACATTCTTCGTTCTTCCTCCATCCCGTAGGCATTCGTTGATGATGAAGCCTGCCAAAGAACATGCCGAAACGTACAAATTAGAGATTTTCTGAAAATATGACTGTTTTTCTCAAGCTAAAATCCAACTATTCTTTGATTTCTTATCATGTCAACGGCTAACATCTAATACTCCACAAGTATCTGTTAGAAAGGATGCTAAAAACAGGGAGTTAAAATAAAATAAGATGAAGACGTAGTCTTTGCTTATTTCTATAAGACTAGTCTATCATTAGTTTCTGGTGTTCTATTGCAATATTCGTTCAATTAAAAAAAAATCCTTTGACCGTCAGGTGCCACAATCATATCTTCGAACTGCAGTGAACACCCATTCTGATTAACAAAAATTGTTTAAAATACACATCCATCATTAGTTTCCAGCGGTAATAGTAAGTTTTGATTGCAAAATAACGGGTGTTCCTTGAATACCACCTTCGGATGGTGCTAATATCACTTTTAAGTGATTTTATTCAACAAAATGAATAAATAGTAGGTCTTTTCAGCCAGAACCTACTTACAGCGGAATACTATAATAAATATACTTAATCGTTACTTAATTAACGAAATAAAAGAACAAAACAAAAAGTATTTAAACAAGCCCTAGTAGCATGGTCATCCAGTATAAGAACTAACCGGAGAGAAGAAATGATTTTAACTTGACTGAGGATTGGCCATTTTGCATTGACTCTTGTATGTCTAATGACTAGAAAAGGCGAACCAAATTTATTAAGCCTAACAGGGGTCTCCCGTGGTCTAATGGCTATCGCCTTGGATTCATAAGCGGGAGATGGTGGGTTCGATTCCCACCGGCAGGAATTTTATCATCCCACGGCTCGCTGGTAAAATTCCTCGCTGCACCCTGGATGTCGGCGCTAATGACCTAGATGTAGATGCGCCGTAAAAAAAAAAAAAAAAAAAAAAAAAAATTGAGCGTAACATAGTACTAGCTCTAAGAAATTTTTTAACAGACAGCCATGGACAGGAACAAATCCCACTGCCCCACATACTATAAAATGTAATCAAAATACAGACTCTCTTTAGAAATTACTCTTCTATTCTTAGCCATGTTTTTTGTTTACGTTTCAGTATTTTAATGAAAATATCAGATAATACTAAATACTCCAATAACTTGTGGAGTTGAAGTAGAATCTGTCCCAGAGCACATAAAACATTGAGGAAATTGTACAGATAATTTATTTGTGTTACCCTCAATCGATAAATTATTGAGACTTGAATAAGTAAACAATCCTTTGATTCAATCGATCATAACGACCTACGCACCTTCATGATTCAGTGAGCTGTGGTAAAATAATTTGATTAGTAATCCACATTAATGAATGTCGGAAAATATAATTAATCGTGATACTTATTGAGATAAAGTGGATGTTCTTCAATAAAAAGCCATTTGATGTGTTTATTCAAAGGTGTTAAAGAAATATAGAGAATTTCCTTTGTGTCTTAAAAAATAAAATGATAATGGCTTTAGGTTATATAGTGCTTGCCAGATTTTACAGTTTTATATAAATGACCTAAAAGCACGAAATGTGAACAGAAAAAAGTGATTTGTTGCTTAAAAGTTATTTTTAAACATTTATGTAAACAAATATTTGAACCGAGGAAACCCATAAAAATCTTGAATATAAGTGAGATTTAGTCATTAACCTGGGAACTTCCAGTAGCGGAAATTAGTTCCTCGGCCTCTTCGACTTCTGGTCGGAAAACTTTATTACAAACAAAATTAACAAATATATTATTTTCATGATTTAAGGGTTTTGAAACGGGAATTTGTCCAGTCGGCACTTCCAAATTGAGTCGTGCAGAGAGAGAGGGAGGAACCCGCTAAAAGGCGCAAAAATATACCGTCGAAATTCTTAAATTTGAAATGTTTGTGTTACCAAGAAATTTATATCAGACAGGTAAATTTTACGAATCCCAACCAAAATTGCCTTAGATCCTCTATTCGACCTCTGTGTTCGATCTTAATTAACTCACTGGGGAAAAAAATAAAAATGTAGTTTAAACAGCGATATCATAGCAAAAAAAGTCCGGCAGGCTTTTCATCATGCCAAAGTTGAGAACCGATTTCAATAATTATCGAACTCAAGTGACACAACTCAAAATAAAACTCAACTGAAAATGTGTCACGTTTTCCTATGTAGGGGGTTTAGCATTAAGACAGGAGGGGTGACAGGTGTACAAGGTTTGATGCTAGGCAAATACAGTTTAGCATTAAGACAGGAGGGGTGACAGGTGTACAAGGTTTGATGCTAGGTACATACAGTTTTGATGGTTCATAAAGAGATATTTACCATGTCTTTCATAGTCATAACTGAAAAACACCGATTTTTGAGTTGCGTCACTTTAGAAATACTAGTGCAATATTTTAATTCAATATTTAAGTAAAGGTTTCATTGTTTAAATAAATATAAATTGCGGACATTATTGTATCAGCAGGAGAGTACTAATTTTTATTACGGTATCTGTCTCTGGTAAAAGTATTCGTGAGTGAAGAAACCAATCAAACGTCCATTTTGGAAAAATATTGTATTTACCGTTTCTCCAGGGAAAAATTCGAAAATAGGAACACAGCAATGTGGAACGACCTTTATCTACAAGAAGGCCTGTATTTACATAAATGGAGGTGTATGATGCTTATACATAAAATAATTAATGAATGCCTAGACCGTATATGGCACGGACATTATATCCTCAATTTCTAATTAGTCCCAAGTAAATGGTAATACGACATTTAATTTCATTACGACTGAACTTAATGCTTTCTTTACCTTCGAGTATCTAGGTCATGCATAATCAGAGACAAAAGTTCAGAGTTGAAATATTTCTTGTGTTTAGCTCTTCATCATGATGAAATTTGTCAAAAAAAAAGAGAAAAAAAAAGAAAGAAAAAAAAAGAGTTTGTTAACTAGCAGAATCGCTCCACCAGCACATGTTTTTTTGGTCGAAATACGAGCGAAAGAAATCGTAGTGCTTACATTTTGTTTCACATTCATGCAAAATAACTTATCAACACTTTGGTTAGGTTTGGTACCTACTAAGGTGGAATTAGAAAGAAAAATGTATTAACATTTGTGAGCAGTTTCGTACATTTTGTTAAAAAAAGTCTAAAAATGGTTGGCAATTCATTGTAAATGGAAGGATCCGTTGGAAAACATTCTAAATCCTCTAGAAAACTTAATATAGTAATTTTTGATGGGACGAACTCAATCGGAAAAATATCTGCTATAATCTTCGAAAGTATTGGTTTAGGTCCTTTAGTTGGTTCTTTTTGTTTGTTTTCATCGGGTTATTATTATTTGATTATTTTTAATTGCGTTGAAATTTAAAATTACAATGCACGAAAACACAGTGAGTAAATGGGAAAAACATTTATGATAGAGTCTTCCTTTAGAATGAAGGAAAATGAGGATTGAATAATTTCCGCTTCAGTTTAAGTTGGCTACTGTCAGTTTCCTGTCTTTTGTCACACCTAAAATATTGCTTTTCTTGGAAATGTTCTTCAAGTAGGTGTTAAACTCTATTACAAAAAAATCAAAAGAGAATGTTATGTGTTCCTATCCTAATATAAGCTTTTCAAATGTTAATAGCAATACGCACTAAGATGACGATGCTCTTGGACTTTTTTCATCGGGACCACATAGAAGTGTAGCCATGGTGTCACGGGCTGCAAAAAAATAAAACGAATTAGCCAAAGATTTGTTAGGTTTTCGCTATTGCTACTAATGCGCTTGTAATGGAATCAAACAACTACAGATGGATTTATTCCGTGTATTTCAATAAGTCATTTTATGACGTTTTGAACAAATTGTTCGTGGCCACCTGCAGTTATTTAATACTAAATATTTAGGTATTTGATAGAATCAGGGCCCATAAAGGGAAAGAAATTCGACCTATAAGATCTATTGTATTAATTATTAAGGAAACATTATTATATTGTAATAACACATTATTATTGTATTAATTATTATCAAGGAAACAAATTCAAAATTAATATTTATTATAGTACGTAACATTTATTAATATTATGTTACGAAACATTACCCTTTCAATAAAAGCACTGCATAACACGGTGCAATAGTGCTTTTTGTAATGAGAACGAAATTCAAAATGGTTCATAATAAAGTAACTCCAGACGGGCGAACCACAAACGCCCAGCGAGCTGCAATCTTATGGAATAATAAGTCCAGGTAATAGTGTTTGCCATTTCAACAGCCCGACATGTAAAGAGGATGACATTTTTAAGAAGTAGTAATTTTTCGTATGTTAAGACATTTTGGTAAGTGGCAAGTATCGATTCAAAAGTCTAATCATATATAAAAAATGTTCGTGCGTGTATAGAAAGTGGCAGTTTTATCCCATTGAAGATGAACTTTTAAGTTCAATTATAAACTTAACCAATCCCACCAAGAAAAGGCATCATATGAATTCACGTAAACATGGCCCATTTGCCTAAGTTATTTCCTTAAACCATCTCATTAAGCATGATTAGATCTGATAACAATAGGGCTTGGTTTGGGAGAGGAAGTCGATAATGTGATGATCATCATTTTAACATCATCCATCATTTACTGACTGCGCAGCATTTATACAAGACGTTTTTATACCGCGATCGGTTATAAAGTGACTTCGACGTTAGGTGGATATGTTTTATCACATACTTCACATCATGGTACTGAAAAAATGCAATAAAATGAGTCGTACAAGTTATTCTATTACTTTAAAAAATTTAGCATGAGTACTGTATATAAAGGTGAGCTTGTAGATCCCCTTTGTCTTGGCAAGTGCGCTATTCTTAGGAACACCATAAATTTCCGAGGATGCGAGCGTGTAGCCAACTGAATAGGGTTCGGCTTAGTTCAGGTGGTAAGTTATTATCGGCAGTAAAACCCTCTCTGGGAGGAGATCCAATCACGAGCTAGTGAGCGTCACAGCCGCCTTTTCGAGCCTACTCAAGCATGCTCTTGGACGTTCGGGTATTTCTGTAAGCTCTCTGATGGATCAACGACATACTCAAGATGATTTTTTTGAATATAAAATATCTAAGGCAATTTGGAGGTCGCAGAATCAACAAAAGAGTAGAACAGGTCTAAAGCTCTCATAAAAAGCCCGGACTGCGCCATCTTAGGGCTTTTCCGTTGTAATCCAATGTGTCATTTGAGAAGCATTTTTTTAATTTATTTATTTGAAATCTGTAAAAATTTTAAATGTACAATTACCAAGTTTGTTGTTAAACATATGCTTTGCGCAAATTGACCAAGACGGGAAAAGTATAATCAAATAAAAACAATTCAAAATTTGGAAGAAGACAACCATTGGCGCTAATGGCCCAGATGTAGATGCGTCATAAAAAAAATAAATAATAAAAAGACAACCATTGTTGGCACTTCCAGACCTGTGTAAATAAATAATTCTATGATCACTATAAGATCAGGTAAGTAAATTAACTCGAGGCCATCCTCTCTTAAGACGCCAGTGAGGATTATCTCAATAGTATGGGGGTGAGACAATTTAGAGTGGCATATTTGGAACGGATTTTAGCAAGGTCAAGGACAAATGAGATGTTAGGATTTTGTTGGATACGTAGAAATAGATATTAACAACATAACGGACAACTTTGGACATGAATGCCTGTATTCTGTTGATGTTGGATGGTTGATGTTGATGTTGGATGGTTTTGCAGATCACCAGAGTTCATGTAGTATGGCCATATTGGTCGAATGATTGTTTAGTATATCGTGAGTTTGTTCTGTATCGTTAACTTAGATCAGGGTCCAAGGAGTCGTCTAAGTAGTCCGTATCTTTTGTTCCATGTCAGTCGGATGTCATGATATAATCCTAGATATCGAATTTCATTTGATTCTGGCAGTCAAGTGCCTTTGATTTAGAACAGAAGGGCTTGATTGAGACTGAATGTTACCTTTTATATTTTACATTTGTCTGCATTTTTTACATACGTTAATCTTTATTCTCCACCTTTCACTCGAATGTTGTATAGCGGAAAGACGTTCCTGCAGGTGTTGGGATGCTACTAATCAGGGGAAGTTGATACGAGATCTGTGTCATGTGGTTAGTATGGTTTTAGGGTGAGTGAAAATATCTGCAGAGTGAAGAAGGAAATGGAGAGGAGAAATAATTCTCCTTTGGGGGACTCCAGCATTTATGGAGAAGATCGGGGAAAGAGTTGTGCCTTGGTTTGCATGGAAGGACCTATTTGAGAAGTATTTGGGATGCTTCTGAAATTTTGTGAAAAATTTAAATACGTCCAGGAAAAACATCTTAATGAAAAGCCCCCTATTTACGTACCACAAATACAGGAAACTAGGAGCCAAATCAAAACGGAAATTACTACCTCCGTTTCGGGATCTCCCGTGGTCTAGTGGCTAGCGCCTTAGACTCATAAGCGGGAGATGGTGGGTTCGATCCCGAACCCACCATGGCACCGGTGGCAGGAATTTTCTCATCTCAGGGTATTTTTTTATTTATGATCTTCCTGAGATACGTCCTCTGACATATCCTCTGATAGCTGAAGAGGATAGGTTCCCGGTATGGTAATGAAAATATAAAAGTATTGCTTGTCTGGTTGTGCCGCGTCGATAAGACAGGATGAAGAGCGCAGGCTGCATACTGACGAGCCCCTAGGATATATGCCCTCAGACATCCCTGCACTCAGCGGTGCAGTATTTTAAGGAGCAACCCTTACTTCCTCAGATCCTAGTTCAAGATAGGAAGATTCTCATCTCCAGTCTTGTGGTCATCCTCTCATCCTCCCACTCGTAGCTCACGGTCATCATTCTAGGCTAGTCAAAACTCTACGTCTGTCTCTCTTGGTCTTTATCACTTCAAGTTCACCTCAATTTAGCTCCCTCTCACTCCCTCTCTTTCTCTCTATCTCAACCCCCCCTTTCTCTCACTCCCCGTTTCCCTCTCTCGCTCCCTCTACCACCCAAACTCAATCCCAACTTGATCTCAATCTCTCCTCTCTTGATATTTCTAACTTTCTAGCTGTTTCGCTCTCGATCTTTCTCTATTTCGCTCGTGATCTCTCTTTCTCCCTGTCTTTCTTTCTCTATTGATTTTCCCCCCTTTTGATCTTGATCTTTCTCTTTTTCGCTCTTAATATTTCTCTATTTCGCTATTGATCTTCCTCTCACTGTCTCTCTTTCTCCCTTAATCTTTCTCTCCCACTGTCTTTCTTTCTCTCTTGATCTTTCTTTATTTTGATCTTGAAATCTTTCTTTTTTGCTCTTGATATTTCTCTATTTCGCTCTTGACCTCTCTCGCACTGGCTCCCTGTCTGCTTATCTCTCTCTCTCTCTCTCTCTCTCTCTCTCTCTCTCTCTCTCTCTCTCTCTCTCTCTCTCTCTCTCTGTGTCTTTCTTTCTCTCTTGGTCTTTCTCCATTTCGCTTTTGATATTTCTCTTTTTCGCTTAATCTTCCTTTCTCTCTTTATCTTTCTCCATTCTTATCTTGATATCTCTCTTTTAGCACATTCCTCCGAAGGAAAGTAGCTATTGAAGTTGGACTCATGACGGAATTTTTGAAAAATTTCTTCAAATCTTAGTAGACACCGAAAATGACCCCCGTTAAAATTTATATTTATATATATATATATATATATATATATATATATATATATATATGCATATATATATGTGTCTGTTAACACGATAGCGGCCAGAGCTTTTGTTTTTTCGTCACGAAACTTGGTATATAGCATTCAATTAGCAAACGATTGAACGAGTTCGTTAACCACTAAAGTCGGTCCACCGGAAGGGGGGGTTTACCCCGAACCCAAAACACTAATTTGACTATGTCAGCCGTAATATTTGTTATATTTCAACGAAACTCGGTATTCGTAGTGGTAATCCACAGGTAAATATGTGTTGCAAAAATAAACTAAATCGGTTCATTAGGAGGGGGGGTTTACTCCGGACCCAAATTCCAAATATACTTATACCGGTCGTAATTTCTGTTGTATTGTAACGAAACGCGGTATACGTCGTGGGTAACTCATGAGAAAGAAGTGTTGTAAAAATGAGCTGAATCGGTCAATCGGAAAGCGGGGGTTTAATTTGTAATATATTTCAATAGAAAAGCCCGCCAGACGTAGGTTCACATAGCCGCCGCAAGGAGCGCTTTCTAACACTAGAGTGACTGTATCCTGTTTCTGCGTTAGATCAAAATACGATAATATGAGGTTTTTTGTATTTATTACGTAGTGTAATAGGTACCATGTGTAAACATAACTCTGGAAGCAAATTAATAATTGATCAGATACTCATTAAAAATTTAAAAGAGAACTATTCATGTTTTTATTTTATTTATGTAGGATATTTTAAGCGAATTGTTCTGGAAAGCAGACTGCTTTCCAAACTACCCAAATTCTGAGGAAAGTGCTTAGTTATGCAGCTCCTGCGTGACGGACTTTATCGCTCTTGATATTTCTCTATTTCGCTATTGACATTCCTCTCACTATCTCTCTTTCTCTTTCACTGTCTTTCTTTCTCTTTGCGTCTTTCTCTATTTGTATCTTGATCTCTCTTTTTTCGCTCTTGATCTCTCGCTCACAGTCTCTCTCTCTCTTAATCCATCTTTCTCGAGTTGTCTTTATCAATCTCCATCCGCTTTTCTCTCGTCTTCTCTCCCCTGTTCGTCTCTCTTTCAAAACCTCAAAATGTAGAGATTTTGATCACTATTTTTTTTTTTTTTATATTTTAGTTTAAACAAAAAAAAAAAAAAAAAATGATTTACATCTTTAGCAGATCTTTTGTCAGTGAATCATCATCTTAATCCGGACCTTTGCGTATTATACAGCACTCCCAAAAATAAATGCCATCCGAGTCATATTGCATGCGAAATAAATGAGACATAAATCCAAGAACATAGTGGACAGCGAGTCAGCTGTAAGGGCGCGCCTTGTGTTAGGTTCGCCCAGTAAAATAGTGTTGAATAAAACATTGTGCTCGCAGTCTTTATGTTGGACTCCATCGACTGACAGTCCTTTATCATTTACAAACACTCTCTAGTAGCTGGTATCTCTTTTATATTTTTTTTTGAGTTTTATCTGGAGTATGAAGAACAGCTCTTCCGGCAGAAAGACATTTTGCAGGAAACAAAGTAAAAAGTCCATCAAACGGAAATTAACCTAGATATCTTAAAGGAACCGACTGGAGGCTGCGAAAATCTCAATCCAGTCTATACCACCAATATGCAGTGGTTTTTCTCCGCTCTCATGAAGAACGGAATCGCCGCTTATACATTTAACGATTTATCATATTCTCCTTGTGTGTGATCTAAGAACCACATCGAGGCGCTTATCGTAAGAATTTAAACTTCAATGGACTGGTGAGATAGGCAGAGATCCCCCGAGCAATACGAAATATTTCTTGCAAGGGCCGCTCAAGGGGTTGGAAAGTACAAATGGGCTGTGCACTTCGCTCCGATGTCCCGTTATAGCAACGCTGGTCAGATTTCGACGAAATTTAGCATTTTTTTTTAAAATAGTGTTGAAACTAAATGGGTGCTAATAAAATAAACTTCATTTTAATAACATTATTCACCTCTAATATACAGTGGCGGGGTCACCGATTTGGTCCATTATTTTTTTCTAATGATTCTACATCGACAGAATAGTCGACACGCGTCCGAGCGTTCCGTCCAATGCGCCTTACGAGCCGAGAAATACAAAAAAAATAGGATGCTTTATTTTATTTCTTGAGTTTAGAAAATTAGTCTTTCACGAATTTATTTGTTTTAGAGAGTAGATTAAGGGAAAAATACAATCGTAAAACAATACAATTTATACAATGAAATATAAATATATTACATCAAATAAATTCAAAACTATGTTCACGTTTTCAATTAAACTAGTAGTAAACATTTTTTGAAACCAAAAATAATAGTAGATTTAAAATAATCACCCCAAGAAACCCTAATTTGGTAAATATCATCGACAACAAAAAATAATACTTTTTCCCAGTCTGGCAGAGACTAACAATTTGTAAGCAAAAAAGTAACCAGACGTTTTGAAATTCAATATTTCGCCTTGAGATAATCCGATTTTTACTTCCCAGAGCTCTCTAAGGAAGAAAGACTGTTTTTTCTAACCTTATTAAGGGCTATTGTATTATCTCAAAAGATACTTGTAAAAATGGTTTCTAAAGATAAAAATAAAATGTTAACGTTTTTGCATATAATGTCGATCAGAAGGAAATGTGTCACTTCAGAGCCTTTATCGATCCTCCTCGTGTATGTCATGTTTTTTTTTTATACAAAGTCAAGGGATGGTTGGGATTTCGCTAGGAGAAAAAAACATCAGATCTTCAGGCAGAAATCTATATTGGTATATATCAGTGTAGATATATATCAATATAGATATTGATGTATAATAGTATAGATTTCTACCTCAAGATCTGACGTTTTTTCTCCTAGCGAAATCCCAACCATCCCTTGACTTCTCATCACCGCAACGGCTAACTATCTCCATCTTGTATCATGGGATTCAGTTAAAAAAATTTCTGCATGCTTGAAATTCATATAAACAAACATGATTAAATTTTGGTTACGTTTGGAGTTAAGAAAGGATTAGAATAAAATATCTTATTAATATATTTTCCTAAATATCTCGAAAACAATTTGAAATCATCATAAGCGGATCGTTACCATGCGAAAGCTTACTAAATGCTCTATAAAAAAAATTCTGAAGCAATTTTCGATTAAGGGTTGTCAATCGGATAAATAAGTGCTTAAAACTTCAAATGTGTTTTTTTTTGGTTGATTTGAACGGGGTTTTTCTTTGTTTAAATCACTTTTTAATTGATTTTTTTTAAATTAAATTTATTTCTAAAATTAGTATTATAGTAAAAGAAAATAAGAAACAGTAAGTAGTGTGTTTTTAGAGCGAACCTTCACAAGGCCAGGTAGCCAGGTATAAGGTATGAACCCTTGCAACGGTGACCTATTTGGGATCATAAATTATTTCATGAAAAGTCTAACCAAAATTATAACTGTTTCTATGTTTCCAACATTAGGGATAAGAACGCAGCCGCGCTAATATGATGCAGTTCCTATAATAGTTTATAAAATACAGGAATGAAATCACTGCGAAGTGATCATTAAAATTTGGTATCAATTTATTATTGTAGTTATTAATAGTAAAAATCAATATACGGATAAGGGTTTAGCTTACAAGATCAATTAGGCTGTCGGAGTGGAAAGTGAAGGCACAGCTCGGACTTGACAAGCAATGCAAATATTTTAATCAACTTGTTTCCTGAGTATTGCATTCCAATTAAATAGCGTTATAGCTTGTCAATGGATTTCTTAGCAGTATTTTGTTGTTGCTGCTATGGTTTTTATCCATTTCAGTGTAACAGACTCCACAACAAATCCTATTTAATAAATTTAGCCTAGGCTAATAAAAATAAATCGTCGGCGACTGAATGAATCGTTTAGTGGTGTCAATTTAATATAAGTTTTTCACTTCACTAAGAAAATGTCCAGTTCACTTCGCTTCTAGTTGTTTTATGTCAGGAGAAATTTTACAAAAAAATTTCTCTATATTATATGTGATAGGTAGAAGATCAATAAAAATGATTGTTCTTTATGTTTCACGCCATCTAGGTGCCTCTTCAGGAACCAAAACCTCATTAGAAATACAACCTCAATTTTTAAAACAGGAATTCTTCCCCTTCAATGACCATTTGACTTGCTATAACTGAAATAATATAGGAGACGATTTTTCTTAGACCACCAATGCTAATGTTATACACGTATCATCATCGAGTTAGCAGATGTATGACAAAACAAATTTGTTTTCCTAGTGGAGATGGAGATAGTTAGCCGTTGCAGTGATACGAAGACAAGGGATGGTCGGGATTCCGCTAGGAGGAAAAAAACGTCAGACCTTCAGGAAGAAATCTGTATTGGACGTTTCCGCTGCACGTTGGCAGCCTTCTTCAGCTAAAAAATAAATACAAATTTATAAGTAAAAAAAAAAAAAACAGTCAGAAATGAGCGTAGTTTATACATCATGACACTAAATTTTAAAAACAATCTTATTTTTAAACAATGAACATTCGGTAGATAGGTAGTTATTATTGAAAATGTGGTTCAGTAAAACCATTAACAAAGGTGTGAAAAAACGGTTGACACGCCTTAAATTCGACCAAAAATAAAAAGGTGTGAAAGTAAACAACATGCAGAAAGAAATAAGCCATCAGTGTAGTTTAAGTTAGCTATTTCAACATTCAATAATTTTTTTGGGAATTGTGATTTTGCGGTTACAAATTTTTTGTGAGCTGGAGAGAAGTGGCTACACGTGTTGATGTGGTTGATAGCTGTATGAATGTGTGTCGGTAATAAATGGTGCGACTTACACTTTAGTAGACATTTTTTTTCTCCTAGCCGAATCCTAACCATCCCTGTCTTCGTAAATTTGTTTTCTGTTATTACTGTTATTTATCCTTTTATACGGTACTTGGTACAATTTGTAGAAGTTGGAGTTATGTCAGCGAAATTCACTTTTTCACATGGTATTGTCATTTAATCACTCTTCAAGAACTAACCTAGCCCGGTATTCCGTACCTTCGATGATCGAGCTGAGAACGGTCTATTTACAATACATTCTGTGGGAAGTATTATGTACTTTATAATTTATCTTGCATAATGGAAATTAATTTGGTTTAAGTCAATTATAAATTGGTTTAGGTGAAATACTCATCTAAATTTTTTATATATATTTAATTCAAAATTTGGCTTGGTATCAAATTTGGTATTTGTATTTGTTGTACACTTTTGTGTTCTTTAAGTGAATGAGTATTCTGTCAACGTGGAGGCTGTCATCTCCAAGGAGTCAAATTGGACGCCGTTAAAGCATTTCCTTTGAATTTTGTAACAATCAACAAAATCTGAAAATGTTTTGCTAAGACCTCAATGGAAACATTATTGTGCTAAACTTCTTAAACTGATTAAGCGAGATTTGCCGGGTTGTTTTACTAATGAATCAACACATTCCTCCTAGAGTAAGAAGCTCCTAAAAGCATTTTAAGCAGACAAAAAAATGTCTTTTGTCACCATTTTTCATACTTATTGCTAAATATGAGAGTGGCGAATCAATTTTAACGTTTCAAAATCTTTTGACGCATTGAAAAGGTTTCTAGGATGAATAATTTCGGAGATGAGAACGAAAATAAGTTTTTTTTTTTTTTTTTTTTTTTTTTTTTTTTTTTTATAATAGAAAAAAAATGTTTCGAAACTTTTCTGATTTAGGCGTACCTAAATCATTGTCATTTGAGTTGTTTCGAAGTTATTCCTGCAAACATTAACCTCATCAACATCCAACGCCAAACAGATGCACCCCATTTAAATAAATTATCATCCTATCTTATGAATTATCGAAGAAAGGCATACATGATTTTTTTTTTTTTTATATAGGTACTTGGAGTGACTGGCTCCCAAGACAGCTTTATTCAGACAAGTGTTCGTCTACATGAGTTGAACACTTCATCTTCAAGTCTGACACCAGTGATGCTTAAAGGGGGAATAAAACTTTTCTGTGCTGACATGTGGAATTCGCCATAACTTCAAGAGGATACTTATTATAAATAATTGTAACGGTGGTTTTATAACATGTTGGCTGACATGAATCTGAGGATAATTTAGGAATTTCTAGAGCAGAGGCCCCGTATAGCCTTAGGCAGCTGGGTGCTCCCGACTCGACAGCCGTGGTATTTGGCCTTTGGGTTTTCGTGTTCCCTCGGAACAATCACCCTCGGCAGGCTTAAAATATTACAGAACTTTCTACTAGGCTTCGGATCAAGAATTTTAAACTCGTTTGTTTCCACATTTTTTATTTTTCTTCACTTTTGATTATAGTGACCAGAATCTTGTGGTAAAGTTGAATAGGCTTCTTCTAGGATGACTACATAATGTGATTATCTTTGGGACGATACATTTATAAACATTTACTCGTAGTTTTTTTGTTAAATCTATTAGCGAAATGGCATACCTCAAGGGGAAATACTCAGCTCTACATTTTTAACCGTAGCTATTTATTCTCTGTATTACAGTAATGATATTTTAGTGAATGATATTGTTATCGCGTAATTAGCATTGGAATAGCTGACATTGTATCGATAAATTTTCGTTTTATTTAACAAGGTTATAACTGATATTCTACAGTTACAGAATAGTGAGTTGCACAAATGAATTTACTAACACAATAAAAGTTTTATTAAATGTTTCCTACCAATTGTTCCTTAACACTCCGTGGCAAGGGTCGTGGGTTAGATTCCCACTATGGGGTGGTGGCTTTTCTTTACTAAAAAGAAAAGGCACCAGCCATATCCTGGCAAGAAAAGAGTGGTAACCTATAGATAACCCGTCCTAAATTTGATGGAGTACCAAAACATTTTGCAATTCATTGAATCTAAGACCTCTTGGTTACGTTTGGAGGAGAGGAAGTGACAATTGCATAATCAATATTTTGCCATCTCTGTTAAGGGGTAATATTTTGCTATCTCTGTTAAGGGGTAATATTGCCTTGTAACTTTGTTTTATCATTTTATTTTTTATGTACTCAAATGCTTCTAATCAAAACTAATCAAAAATTATATCAAAAATGCTTTGCGGCGCAACAGATTTTAAATGTGCCAAAAGTTCGATTTATCAACTAAAGAATATTTCAATAGAACAAATTGATACATTTCAAAATTGAATACCATTTTTTTATCGTTATTACTAGAAAAAATGAAAATAAATTAATAAGAAAAAATAGACATGTCAGCACAATAAACTTTAACGTAGATTTTCTTAAAACCATGTTTAACCTTTAACTGCAGATTTTTAATGATATATGCTAGTATAGCACACATGATGTTTTTGGCTATTTGAATTACGTATAACGATTTTTCGACAGATTTTTTGTTTAAAGAAAATTTTAGAAAAAATTAATATTTCTTAAAAATCCTTCGTACTATACTATATGTAAAGTATAAATCATGTATATCTAGATTAAAAATTGCCGCTTGCAGACTAGCGCCAATAAAAAAAGTCCGACTCGCAGGAACTGCGTCATCTTAGCGCGGTTCCGTATATCTCGAAGAAGTGGAGTCGATTTGGCATCACAAATCACAGGAAAATGACAGTAGCCAACTTACACTGAATAATACGGATAATTCTTAATCCTCATTCTTGAGGAAGGCTGAATAAGTCAATACAATTATGTACTGAAAACATACTCACTCTTCGACTACTGCACAGAGGGCTCTATTCCAAACAACCCAAAATTCGTTGTCATTTTAAGTTTCTTGTTTTACTAGCAAATTCGTTTCACTGTTATAATCAACTGTAAATATGTGCTTCGTGGCCAATAAAAGTCCATTCTCTCGTGAGTTAAATCTGTCTATAAAATAAGAAATAATGATAACTTCAGTTGCATCAGGAGGAAGAAATAGATAGGAGAATTCAAAACAAACCTATGTATACGCCATCATGTTTAGCCACAGCCATCTTGATTTCCACAGCCATTCCAAACGTATTACCAATACCTTTTATAGTTTCTTGGCTTATTTGACTAAAATACTAATTTCACTGATAAATGCAATTTAAAACAAAAGACAATCAATTAAAAACTGAGATAAACAAAGACAAAAACCCGTTCAAAACAACAAAACAAACACTTTTTAAGTTTTAAGCGTTTATATCTCTGATTGACATTGCCCCATCAAATATTGCTTTAGAACCTTTTTTGTAGAGAATTTAGTTAACATTCGAATGGTCACCCTCCACTTACCACCCGTTATCGAGATATTTACGAAAAATGTATGAAGATCCGAAAACTTTTCATGTCTATTAAGAAAATATTTTTTTCGCATGCTTCCTTAACTCCAAATATAACCAAAATTTAAACATCTTAGTTGGGATTAATTTCCAAGATGTATAAAATATTTCAATTGAATCCCACGATTCTAAGTACCCACAAAAAAATAATGACATGCGAAAACATTGATTCCACTTTTCTCAAAAACGGTTACAGATATCGCCTTAAAAATGGTTTCATTCGTTTTCCTATGTTAAGAAACCTTTAAAAGTAGTACCTGCAAGCATATGAACTCAAAACCATAAGCGTTACGATTTTGTTTGCGCGAATTTCGCCCCAAACGCCATCTTCCATTGGGCGGATTCTGCTGGTTAACGAATTTGACCTTTCAAATTAGAAGACAGATTTTTGTACCAAATTTCATCAAAATCGGACCATTTTTGAGCCGTCAGGGGCGCGAACAGACAAGCATATATATAAATATATATATATATATATATATATATATATATATATATATATATACAAATTTGAACCACCTATATTTTCGTGATCTATGGGGTCTGAAACGAGAAAGTTTCTAGTCGGCACGTCCGTATCGCGTCGTGAGGTCAACCTCATAAGCGGGTTCTCCCTATGGAGATAGGGAGTAACCGCGCTAAAAGAAGGGTTCCGTTTGTTAACATCCCACATACTGCAGAATCAATTGAAAAATATTGATTTATTTGTTATTCATAAATTGGACATAATGATTTAGTTTTGATCACACAATGTGTATTTCCATTTTATATCTGTATTTGGGTGAATCGCCTCGTTGCGGGTGCTCAAAAGTAAATAAAAAGTCACACAATGGAGTATTACCCCTTTTGGTCTTTATTGGTATTTTTCTTAAATATTCATCATTCAGAAACCTCTCTACAGGACTACCTTAGTCGGAGAAAATTGTGCTTAAAAATTCAAGTGTTGATTTCTTTCCATTAATGGCAAAGTATTAAACGTTTCTACTGTAATCTTTCCAAATGACTTGGGATATAAGCTTTATATGGAAACACGCTAATGTTATTGCGTCGTTTTTTTTTAGTTTAATTTTAAATAACTGTCAGCACCATTTTAGGACTGAGATAAAATAAAAATATACCATGTGCTTATTAATTGATCAATCTTTATTTTTTCGAATAAGTAAATAATTATAAGTTGCGGCACAATTAACACTCAAGGCGCTAATTCTTCTATTCCTTATCCAATGGATATAATTACAGAATTGGCCTATGAAACGCCGCCAATGATGCAGGTGTAGGACCGAATGGGAAAGCTAAGAAGAAATGCACATTTGATGGCGTGTTAATTTCACCGGAGATGATGAAAGCTTCGCCGATCCGTTGCATAAATTCTTTCCGAATGCTTTCTCATTAATTAAGCAGGTTACTAATCTTGCACAAAGGAAAAAGAAAAAAAAAGAGTCGAGTTATCCGCGGTGCCTAGCCCCCGAAACGAGCTACAAACGTTTCAGGACTGGAAATTCGATGCTCGCGTCGAATTCCTCCCATCCTTTTGTTTAAGTCCGCTCTTGAAGAAAACCTAATTAAAGCCGGTCCACTTAAAAAGGAATCCCTTGTCCCTATATGTAATTATATATTTGTTTCTTGTGTTTATTTTGTTTACCGAGAAAATGTGTGTTTAACTGCCTTCGGGACGTGACTGAAATGACGAGAAAATGCCAAGGGCAAAATTATGAAATGGGTAACTCTAGAGAAGTTTTCTGAAACATCTAATTAATAAAATATAATATTTTTTTAAAATTTAAATATAATATATTAAAATTAAATATAATATATGAGAGCTGTCGAGGATAAGCCTTCACCAGACACACTTAACAAGAAGATTGTTACCTAACGTTTTTGTTGCCACTGGGTTGAATAATAGATAAATTTATATAGCTCTAGGAAATTAGATATTTGCTGCAAAAAATCAGTCTGGAAAAGGTCTTATTTATGCAAATATTATTATTATTTTGTGGGATTTATGTACCTTAGCACAAACCATCATATTGGACGACTGGCAAAAAGAATGGACTAAATCCGAAAGCAAGTTAAGACAGATTAAAAACAGAACAAGAGCCTGGTTGAACGAAAACCTTAAAAGAGGGGAACAAGTAGTATTAACCAGGCTTAGAATTGGACACTGCTTACTAACTCACGGACACTTTTGTTATATTTTATAATTATTTATTTTATCTTACTTCGTTTTTCTCTTTTTCTTTTGGACTGAGACTGATTACATTGTCATAACACTGTAAGGAGACCATTGCCAAACGTTACGGGGCTCTGTAAGCAAATAAATAAATAAATAAATTATTATTATTTTTTTTTCTAAATATGTTTATTTAACATCTGTACCATAATAAAGTGCATTGGTTATGTTTCAAGAGTTTACCCCATGATGGCACTAAGTCGATGAATAAGTAAAATTGAAGGGGTCGGGGAAAAATAGTGCCAAGCAACATTTTTAACAAAACTTAGCTTAACCTTTTATATGTTGGATATTATTTGGGACAATCAGTTGAAATGGTTAGGGGCAACAAGATTAAGTAGCATATTGAGGTAGTAGTCATATTTTAGTAACATTTGCATCTTAGATTGAAAGTCTCACATAATATCGAACATGTAGCAGCTACAGTTAAGTTTTGTTAAAAATGTTGCTTGACACTATTTTCTTGTTAATTTTTATCTCAACGAGCACTGTCATATCTCGTCCATTGATTAAAATATATTTCTGCCTGAAGATTTCCAACTATTACAGCATCACAATGTCCATTCAATGAGGGCTAGTTGTCCACCAGTATGGCTGATACAATGCGGGTAAAGTAACAAGAAAATAAAAAGAAAAGAAAATATTAGTCATAAAGTGAGCTGTAAATAAATGTTTATATGATTTCTATTTAATTGTGATTGGATGGAACGGCATTTAGTTTAAACCCTATCATTGAGGGATTAGCACGCCCAGTGGTTAACCTTCCTTCACCTCAGGAAACAATTACAATAAAAGGAAACAAAAAAAAAAACATGAATACTAACGTTACGAATTCTATGACATGATATGCTTCCAAACACTCATAAACTAGGAACCAGTATATCCACGTTACCGCTTAAATATTTTTTATTTACTCGCTTTGCTCACGACTTAGTCCACATGGATTAGTGACTTTTTGGATATATCTTTTGGTTTATTTGGGAAACCAAAAATGTGGAAAAACGTGGTCGTTATTTACGATATCTTAACCCGAAATCCAGAAAACACTGTTTTTCATTAAAAAGAACATTATTTTTGAAAATAGACAAAAGTTGGAGTAGCTCTGCTAAATGTTGAGATAGAACGCTCATTTCAGTGTCACTTGACTAGAAATGGCGTTTAGAAAAAAACCCTAAAGTTATTTCATCTCAATGTGGGACAGTCTGTATATAAAAATTAGATGTCAGTTTATCAATCTGTTTGTTCTTTATAAAAATCCATTCCGTTTGGCCGATTTGGACCAAACTTGCCACACAGGTCAGTCTTGATCTGACGAGGGTCATAGGCTAGATCGGCTGTTTGTCCGTATTTTTGTTCTTTTTACAAATCCACGCTGTTCGACCGATTTTGACTAAACTTACCACTGAGATCGGTCTTAATCCGAGGAGTGTCATAGGCTAGGTCAGAATTGTCTAGGGCTTACTGTTCAGAGGTCACGGGTTCTGAATTTAACGTAAGGGAAAAAATTCCTAAACATCATTGCACCCAGCCCAAAATACTACAATTATCCCCCAACCTCATAGTCGTCTCCAAATCTAATCAAAATAAGTCAAAATAGGAAAAAACACTAAAATTGAAAGACAGAACTTTACCTTTTTTAACCGAAATATTTGAGGGCGTTAATAACCTAGAGGTTGAGCGCCAAACCCCGTATCCTATCCTTATTATAATATGTTACTTTCCTCAGAAGACTAAACGGTACACGGATGTTTAGTAAGGGTGGTAACCTGTAACTAGCCCAGCGCTAATGGCCTAGGTCCAGATGCACCGTAAAAATAAAATAAAATAAATATTTAATTTATTTAAACTGTCTCATTTGCTGAATAACTAGTAGCAATCAAACATGCGAAATACATTTTACAACCTCTATTTTTAGTTATTAAAGAATCGATTATTTTCTGATCACGCGGTTCATTAGATCATGGCGGTACATTTACAACGTCAAGGAATATTATCACCAAATGAATGTAAGAACAATTGGGCATCCCAAATTAAACAATTTTTTCTTGACGGTAATTTTCATAAAATCTGGGCAACCCAAAATGAAAACATTATTGAGACAAATCTGATGGCGCTAATAATTAAATACAAAGAAAATCTAGTAAATAATAAAAATAAGGTTAGGGGGAGGGGTAGGTTTATATATCTAGTAATTTCTCAAAAAAAAAAACAAAAAAAAAAACTCAAACTTCAATTATTTAGTTTTTGGTGTTCCTTAAAACTATTTACTACTAGACTTACCATTTTCTGTTCTCGAAATAATTATCGAACTCAGAACATCCAGCAAATGTACTATCAGATTCTCCTCCAAGTCCATCACACACCATCAACCCAGGACTCTTGTGCACTCTATATAATAATACAATTGAAGAAACCATATAGCACATCCTACTCTTGTGCACTCTATATAATAATACAATTGAAGAAACCATATAGCACATCCTACTCTTGTGCACTCTATATAATAGTACAATTGAAGAAACCATATAGCACATCCTACTCTTGTGCACTCTATATAATAGTACAATTGAAGAAACCATATAGCACATCCTACTCTTGTGCACTCTATATAATAATACAATTGAAGAAACCATATAGCACATCCTACTCTTGTGCACTCTATATAATAATACAATTGAAGAAACCATATAGCACATCCTACTCTTGTGCACTCTATATAATAATACAATTGAAGAAACCATATAGCACCTACTCTACCGTCTTGCTTTTAGTAATATCCACCAAACGTTATTCCCATAACAGCATTCCCCCCCCTGAAGAGAATGCATTTCTTGCCATTCTGAATAGTAATAGCAGAGAAGTGTTTGTCAGATTCGCCTATTTTATTTTTAGGGTAATAAAGTTAAGGTCAGAAATATTCAATGATTAGTTTTAAATGTATGTTCAATATGTAAATAACGTATAATATACTAATAACGAAGAATAATAAATAAATAACTATTACTGTTAACTATTATTTAATGTAAATAAAAGATAAGTATAAATATATATTTTCTTTTTATTGCTTTATTAATATATTTTTTTTAATCAAAATATGAAGTAAAGAATTTAGGCAGTTTAATTGTTTTGTATTACTATATTATATTTAACCAATAAATTATATAACCTCACCAATGAATTATTTAATATTACTAACATAGGAACTAACGGTATTATATAAAAAATGCTATAAGTTGTCACTTAAAAGCAAATAAAATTGACTGCATATTATCATAAAAGAAGAAATACAATTTTTTAAAAATAAATATACAAACATTCCCAACCATGTGAAATGGAACATAAAGCATGGATCTTCATTACAAGCACCAATGTCTTACTCTAAAAGTTACTTTAAATATTAAACAACAATAAAATGTGTAATGAATAATTCTGATGTTATAAAATTGGCAGTTAAGTCCAAATTACTTCTGCTTTCATATTTGCTTTAATTAAGCTTCTCCAGTTGGTCGGTTTTTATTTCTTAGTTTATGGTCAGCCGTTTAGCACCATGAGTCCTGCCGTTCCATTTTATAGCCTTTTAATGATGACAAAGTTATATTTTTCCCTGTTATGTTTACTGTCCAACAGCTAAGTAATGTAATTAATTAAGTTTGTTTATGAACTTTAAGAAAAATATATTTATCGTCTGTTGTGATAATATTTTATAATATTATACTAAATCTTTATAATATCATACACTCCCTGCGAAATGTTGGCTTTAACAATAATTTACTATGTTTTTTTAATGGTTAAATGAATTATTTTATAGTAGAAAAATATATCAACTTATATTTATCGAAAATAGATCTTTGAACTATCAATAATTTTCAACCATAATTTGAAATATTATAATATTAATATTTTGGCTTTTGCACTGAATACATTTCAGAAAACCATCCAAATTGTAACTATTCAAGTATTTAGTTTATTTCGTGAGTTAAAGCCGCTTATAAAATCATGGAACTTCAGCTACAAAAGCTGTCAGATAGATATGTCCTTACATAAAATTGGACTATAGGCTGCTAACCCACCCTCACTTAGAGAAAAAACAAGACGTACAGTCGTGTCAATAATGAAACGTGAATGTACCACATGTGCGTACAGGGTGTCACAAAA
The DNA here is from genome assembly GCA_946811695.1 of Gonocerus acuteangulatus. Taxonomy (NCBI): domain Eukaryota; kingdom Metazoa; phylum Arthropoda; class Insecta; order Hemiptera; family Coreidae; genus Gonocerus; species Gonocerus acuteangulatus. The sequence continues at coordinate 99,621,228 of OX328124.1, read as the reverse complement.
ATAATGGTCATCCGTTGGCCAGATGATTCTCCAATGTGAGATCGGAAAAAATAACCCCCATATTGACCCCCGCAAAAGTGACCTTGATTGAATTGGCATTTTGCTTACGGCAAAAAGTTTTTGATAAGAATAACCTCATTCAGGTATTCTTCTCACTTGTAAAATATATCATCTGTACAAATATCATCTGTAAAAATCGTTATATGTACAAATAAATGCGATAAAAAGTAATAATTTTTATTGTTTTTCACATTTATCCAGATATTATTTTGAATTATATAGTTTTTCTTCATTATTCAACTTTATTAGAGTGTATTTATTATTTCCGTTTAAATGTTTTAATTTCACATTAAGGTTTATTAGGTTTTTACTTTTAATGGACTTCTCTAATTTTGGTCACAACCTACAGAGTTTAAAGAGCAAGCTGAGTTAGTCCGTCGCTCACGCAGCGGACCGTAAACGTCAAATCAATAAATAAAACCAGAAAGTAATAAATCTAATAAAATAAAAATAACAAAAACAAAAAAAATCTGCTTAGCTCTAAGAAGTTTATATTATTGGCACGTATTAATAAATTATTTGCTTTCTTAGCTCTTTAAATTCTTAACTAGAATTATTTGTTTAATTGGCCTAACTCAACATTTTTTAGAGTTGGATTTGCTGATTTTGGACAGACAGTTGGATAGAGGACCATTCTTAACGGAATAATAAATTGTTAGATGTATTAACCGCAAAAATGTTTGGACACAAAGCACTTAAAGTTTTTTCTAGTAGTATTTATTGTTGGGCTTTCTTTTATTTTTATTAATGATTGACATCAGGTACAATGTAAAGCTCTTTATAATTTGAAAATAAATGTAATTTTCTTCTTTATACTAATTTCTTAATAACAATTTTCGTTAGATAAATGTTTTATTCATATATAAACAACATATCATTCTGTTCGACTTAATAATACCTTAGAGAGTGCATACATTTCATCGGTAGATGGGCTATTCCCCAAGAAAGGAATAGAAGATATATGAAATGAATGATGAACGGATCATGCAAAAATGAGAATTACATGATAATAAAATAGAAAAAGAATGAAACCATTCTAAAAAGGGGTGTTTACCAAGACGCCCATTGATAGATGGCTGGATCCGAAGGGGAGGAAAGACCATTTAAAGTTTGAAGACCAGCAATTACCTCAAAGTACAGTTATTCGGAGCTGTAGGAGGACTATAAAGACGGAAGGAACCTCAACCCGAGAGGGACACCTTAAAAAAAAAAGGGTCCGTTTTAGCCATAGCTCAGACGCGTTCAATTACCCTTGTTGCTTTGAGGTTACGGCTCCATGTTACCATCCCCAGTTAGGATTAGAGTTAATGAACGGGATATAGGAGTGGAACCCAGGCATTAAAGACACCTGGATCTTTATCTGGACGACTAACTAAGGGGTCTGCCGCCACCGTTGGTAATTGGGTCAAAGCTTGTGGAGGCGGTTCGTCTGGCTCAGATCTCCGTCGTGTTTTATCTATCTGTCAACTGTAAATCATTCTTCAAATCTAGGAATCGCAAGAAGATGCTCCTAAGAAAGGAAGTACAACATTGGAAGACATGAATCTAATCATCGAAAAATGAAGAAAGAGTCCTGACTGGCTTTAGAAAACACTCTTAATCCCGATGACCCACCTCTTTGCATCAAATACAATAAAAAAAACACTGTACGCCAACTGCTGGTTGATTTTAGAATTACAAAATCAAAAAAGTGAAGCCCAGCTATCTAATGAAATCAACGAAATTCTAGCCGATCATGACAACCAGATCCTTAAACTTCAATCTACACAGAACTAATAAATACAATTTAAAAATAGCTACCAATAAAATCGAAAGCCGAAATGGGTCGTAGAAAAATAACTCTTACTTCACTGAAACGATTTCTAAAACCGAAAAACAATTTTAATTTGACCCTTAAATAACTCACTTTGTATCATTTTAACAAAATATTATTAACAAGCCTAAATTAAATATAAAACTCAAGTGTAATAATTAATATTAAATCCGTTAAAACAGCACCTTTATCTCAATTTTTACGACTGCTTGATGGTTGACAACACAAAAGAAAAAAAAAAAAAAAATAGAAAAAATATACTCAATCTTCTAAAGATAACAAATTTTTTTACTATTTTAATTAAATTTTATTTATTAAATTTTAACGTCCATTTGTTATTAACTACGAATTTTAGGACAGGTTATCTAAAGGTTCCACCCCTAGTGAGAAAAGCCACCACCCCTAGTGAGAATCGAACCCACTAGGCTTACAGTAAGTTTACTATTTTAAACTAGCTGAATACCCGTGCTTCATCATGGCAGATAAATAGTTCTTTTATTTCGTTAAATAATGTATCATTAAAATTAACGCTACTATATAATTTTGTGCACTTTATTATAGCTCGGCTCCCGTTATACTGTATGTTATTCATCAATTGATAAGTAATCAAAGTATAATGTTTCTTGACACTGGGGCGCTCCGGACCAGTGTCAAGAAACAGATAACCTAGAGGTTACCCGTTATCTATAGGTTACTAGCAACATCAGTTTAACCAGCTAAAATTTAAAAACTTATGTTTCCAAGACGTCATTTGGGAACACCAATTACATTTTTATACCAATATATTTGTGAGCAAAACCATGAAGTGTTCTGACTGGGGAGGTTGTGCAAGGGTTCGGGATATTATTACCTCGGATAAACCATCACCAGGTATAGCGTCAGCTCTATGAGGTACAAAATAACAGTTTATATCTAGTAATTCAAGGTCAGCCATCATAGTTGAAATGAACCGAAAATAAATTTAATATTATGTAATAAATATACTACTGTAACTGCTGACCTGTTATCGACCTAACAACACATGCTGTCTAGGCCTGCCTGCTCTAACCAACTAAAAATTCAAACCCCTCTAAATATACTTAAAATCTGAATATATATATAAAAAAAGAAAAACTTTCTTAGTGAGTGTTTACGTTCTAAATGAAATTATATGACTTCAAGATTTAAACAAGTACACAACATTAGTATGGCTACCAGGACATGTGGACATTCCTCAAAGCACAGACGTTGACCGACAAGCCAAGTTAGCCACTCCACTACAGAATATAGAAATACATGAGACTACATACGAAGATCTAACCACACATTGCAGAAAAAATATACTAATGCAGTGGCAGACAGAATGGAACAACATAAACGACAATAAACTGCGACAAATTAAACATACAGTAGAAGAATGGCCATCCAGTAATAGAAATAATCGGAGAGACGAGGTAGTTTTAACCCGACACCGAATTGGCCATTCTCTACTTACTCACGGACACCTAATGACCAAAAGAGACATACCAATATGTAGACAGTGTAACGAACTACTGACCATAAGACATTTACTTACAGAGTGCAGAGGACGAGAATATTTACACATACCTACCGACCTTACAGTACTTCTGACTGATGGTAGCCATTACTTGGACACAATATTTAAACACTTACATACTCTGTGTTTGATGACCCACTAGGGTTGTAACACTATAAACAAAGAAGAAAAAAAAACACATTCATAACACTGGTACATATCACAAGATTTAACTAAAATACGCTTTTATTGCTTTTTAAACTATTATTTCTTTCTCTATTTATTTATTATTTTTTAACGTTTTATTTTTATCTAAATTTATTCACCTTATACTTTCTCCAAAATTGTATTAATGATTATTATAATTTATTCTTTATTTAGTTATTATATTTACTAAAACTCTCGACGTTTAAAAGCTGACGTTTCCATACACATCTTCATATTTGCGAATCGCCATCGCTGCGGTCAAGCAATATAAATAACAATAATTTGCTAATCGTCTCCGTTACGATCAAGGAATAAATAAATAAATTAAATTACGTTCTAAAGGGAGTGTCCATGCAAAATTTCAAATTTTTTCGGGTTGGGCGATGACACTCAGTTAGTGTCAGACTAACTGTAGTCAGGGGGGGGGGGTACCATCCCCTTTTTGGTTATAAGCCCCTTAAAATGTATTTGATATTGCAAGGAATCTCGGAATAATTAGTGTTAAATTAAATAGAAAGTTGTGGACATTTTTAACTCGTATGAACTAAGTTCATAAAAATAGAATAGCTTGCAGACACACCCACCTCTAACGCAATGCCCTATATACGCTGGGTATTATCTGAGCTTCATTGATTTAACAATGATTGAGTGGGTGCAGACATACTGCTTTCGCTGTAGACTTTCACTCAGTTATTGTCCGAAGATATATCGAGGCTGAATGAAAGATCTATGCCTTACATACATCAAAATAGACAAATAAGCTTAGGTTTCTTTCTACCAGGCATTCTCTTCGAGAAAGGGTTCCAATATATTTGGTTATATATTTACGTATAGTTTGTTTTTATATCTTTGTTAGTTTGGTGTCGCTAACGCTGTAACCTCTCGTTTTAAACTACATTATTCGTAATATACGCCCAGCGAGATTCGTGTATAATTTGCAACATTTCAGGGGCTCGGGTCTTGTTTAGAACAGGCCCGCCAGTGATTTTATCTAGTAACAGTTATTTATTGATAAATAAAAAAATATGGGTTAAAGGAACATATGATTTATTTAATAAAAACTTTTTACACATAACCAAAAACATTATCATACTTTTAGGGATTATTCACGCTAGACCGTGCCGCGTCCGGGACGGGCCCCGGACGGGGCACGGACGGGGCACGGACGGGACCCGGTTGCCAAGGCACCATGCATGCTATAACCTATTCACGCTAGACCGTGCCCCGTCCGGGACGGGCCCCGGACGGGGCACGGACGGGACACGGTGAAACAATCACACCACTGTTTTTAATGGACTAGTTCACGCTAGACCGTGCCGGGTCCGGGCCGGGGCCGTGCCGAGCCCGTGTCCCGTCCGGGCCCCGTTGAGAAAGGGAAGTAGATATTCTTTCCCGTCCGGGCCCGGCCCGGGCCGGCTCCCTCTCTTGTTTGTTTATTTATTTATTTAACTAGCTGAATCCGCGAACTTCGTACCGCCTAAATAGCTACGCATCTTTGGAAATAACTAATAAATAAATTACATAAAATAAAGAAAAATCGTTTAGAGCTTCTGCTCAAATTCAGGAAAATAAATATGCTGTAGCTTCAGTTGATACTACAGTATAAATTACAGTCTTATTTTTCTTACATGGCTACTGCGCATGCGCGAACACCAGCGGACACGTTTGTGTAATTTTTTTTTAGTTTAGTGATCGGTTAAAGCATATTTATGCTAATATAAACTATATGATATGAGAATGTCTCTTCCAGAATGACCTGGACGGTGGGGGTCCTCCCTCCCTCCATAGGGAAAAAATCCGCTTATAAGGTTGACATCACGACGCAATCCGGAAGTGCCGAATACAAAATTTTGCATTTCATAACCCCTAGAGACCGAAAATAACGGTGGTTCAAATTTGTGTGTGCATATATATATATATATATATATATATATATATATACATATATAAAATCAGCCCCGTAACAGGCCACGAGGGCCCTGAGGGGCAGATACTATAGAGGTATCTGATTCATGACCATACGGCATACTAGGGAGATAGTGTGGTTAGTACTATTCTCTGGCTACCTGATTTTCTTCTTAGCTGCTTCGACTGCTAGAGTCATTAGCACCAACCAAGGTACCCATTTTTAAATTAATTAAATGCTGTGTTGGACTAGGGACGGCCAGGGAGGCCGAATTCAACCCATGAACGAACACATTAGAAGAAAAAATCTTTAGTGCTTGCTCGAGATTTTAACTCAGGCCTCCAGCTTATTAGTCCAGTACTCAACCACTGAGCTAACCTCGCCCCCTAGCTTATTAGTCCAGTACTCTACCACTGAGCTAACCTCGCCCCCAGCTTATTAGTCCAGTACTCTACCACTGAGCTAACCTCGCCCCCTAGCTTATTAGTCCAGTACTCTACCACTGAGCTAACCTCGCCCCCATATATCTCTGTCTGTCTGTCATTTTGTTTGTTTCTTTGTTACTTATACAAATCCACATCGTTTGACCGATTTTGATCAAACTTAGAATGATAATAGGTCTTGATTCGAGAAATCTCCTAGACTAGGTCAAAAAAAATTCCAGCTGTCTGTCTGTACGTTTGTGCCTTATACAAATCCACACCGTTAGATCGATTTTTACCAAACTTGCCATACATGTATGTCTTGATACGTGGGTGTGATAGGGTAGGTCAAAGTCGTCTAGGAATCACAGTTGAGAGGTCACGGGCTCAAAACAGTTACTGATCCGTGTTATTACATTTTAATAATACTTATTTTGTTCCTAATTTATTTAGGCTGTTCTATATAAAGAAAGTAGGTGTAGCATGGGGTAACAGCTAGTATATGTGTATATATATATATATATATATATATATATATATATATATATATATATATATATATATATATATAAATAGGGGAAGGTGTTGTACCTCTGACCGTCTTGTACCTTTGACCACCGAGGCTGTCGCGGCACGTAGCAACATTTTATAAATTTTGGTGTGATTAGTGTTTAGCTCCTTCAATAGAGGGCTTGTGTAACGTACTTTGGATATTTCAAGTCAAAGAATATTCTTGCAAAAAATACTTATCCATTTGTATTATAAAAATGCAAGTTATTTATTGATAACGGTTTGCCTAATAATTTTTTTTTGCATTACGTCTTTTTAGATGGAAATCATTTGACGAAGTAGCTATTACAAACATGGTGTAGCTTCTGAAATTTATTTATCTTAACCCTAACATTTTTAGCATGCTTTATAATTTGCGCTACCAGTGTGTTGTACCTCTGACCACGACTAGGTGTTGTATCTTTGACCAGGTCAAAGGTACAACACACCTGAGTGATTTTTACATAATTCATTTTTTTTTTGTTCTTCTGCTACAATATCTTTTAAATTAATATTGGTTGCTTCAATTTTTCAAAGAACTTAAAAAATAATAAATTAAATAAGTTGAAGCTGGCTTTATTAATCCTCAGTGTAGCAGTTCAATCCTATCGCCCCTTATCGTTCCACTTGAAGTTGTAAGACGCCATCGAAAAGTGCAGACTAGGAAAATGTGAAATAGGGGCCGGCCTAAAGGGAAAACTCGTATTCCGACAGATATTCCTGTAAAGGTAACTATTGAAAGTGAAAAAACAAAACAAAAGCCACACTCTAAACGTAAGAAACCATACACAAATGAACCCCTTCCTTAAAAAGTGGTAAATAAAAAGAAAATTATTCTAATAACAATTCAGATTTTGATACTGACACCGAAATTTCTTCAGGAGAAAGTGACGTTTATCTGTCTAATGCATGTCGTGAACTAAGTCAATGAACCAGCAACAATTTGAAAAAAAGGAGTTAAAAATAAAAGTAAAAAGACTATTACATATTTAGTCGCAGAGATCTGTGGTATTAAATGTCCAATGTTTAAGATCCAATATTTGAAAAAAACAAACTTTAAGTGACAAGTTTACGAGAGAAGATGAAAATTTGTTTGATATTGATGTTAAAGACATTGTGGCTAAACTTCCATACCCTACTATTGCTAGTGGATCTGCTTGACAGTTTTTTTTTTTTTTTTTTTTTTGACAGTTAAAACGTTTATCGATTGGACTGGATTTTTCAGCATATTAAGCATAACATAATATCAATAATAGCTTTTATTATGCTTACACCCATGTCCTGTATTTATTAAACTTACAATTATTTATAATATTACTCAATACAATTTTTTTTCTGCACTGCTGTGTTGTTTTTAGGTGGTCAGTGGTACAACACCCCGTGGTCAAAGGTACAACTACATGTTGTACCTTTGACCACTGTACGATTATTTTTTTACGAATTAATAAAAAAAATTAAATGTAAAGTTAGAACCTTGAAAAAATTATATATGATAAACAATATAATACTAATTACAACCAAATAAAAAAAATGAATTTACCATTAATATTCAAGCTGAAAAAAATTCAATTGTGCAAAGTGGTCAAAGGTAAAACACCTTCCCATATATATATATATATATATATATATATATATATATATATATATACATATATATATATATATATATATACATATATATATATATATATATACATATATATATATATATATATACATATATATATATATATATATACATATATATATATATATATATACATATATATATATATATATTCATATATATATATATATATACATATATATATATATATATATATATATATATATATATATATATGTGTGTGTCTGTTCGCGGTTTCCTTGTCTTAAATGGTCTGATTTTCATGAAATTTGGTATAAAAATCGTTCGTCTAATTTGAAAGATCAAGTTTGTTAACGAACAGAAGATGGTTTTTGAAACGAAATTCGCGCGAAAAAAATTTACGCTTACATCACATGCATGTAAGTACTCGTTTTATAGGCTTCTTGAGCTAGTAAATGACTGGAACCGGATAAAGCAATAGCATTAACCGTTTCCAAGAAAATCGGAAAAATAGTTGTTACATCAAGTTTTTGGTTTGGTTACATAGAATCATGGTACTAGACTAAAATATTTACTGCATGTTTGAATTTCTTTTATTTATTTCTTATTCTGTTATTCGGGACACAATGTCTACTAGTAAGATAAAAAAAGAAAGTTGATAAGTCAAAGATTAAATTATGTAAAATAAATAGAAATTGTAAAACACTTAAAAAACTTTTAATAGTCAATAAAAAATCACAATGAAAATTACGTTTTCTTATTATTATATCTACTTGTTATATTACATTTTACTTTTAATTGCCTATTCTAAATTAAGTTTCACGTTTATTGCGATCTTCACGTTCCTGGGCAGTACAATAACATTGATATTTAATTTGATTCTTTGCATTTCGGGTTCATCTGCCTAAATTTGTCCGACGCCTTATAGGAGGCATATTTAGTAAATCACAAACACACAACACTTTAGTAATTTTATAGAAACTTGTGGCTTTTAGATTTACTAATATTATAGATGCACAGCAAAGAGATGTTTACATTTCAAGTGACATTTTACCACAGACAATTTATATTTAATTATAGACAATTTCTTTCTGGCTAATGTTACCATCGTATAAATGAAGGGCTGAGTGCCAAAAACTAGTAATAACTAAAAAAATCTGAAAAACATTAGTGTTGATGACTTAATTGACTTAAATTGCTCCAATTGAAATCATTTTTGTCACCAACACAATGTATTTTAGATTCTATTTACTTTAAATTCGATTTTTTAAGTATTTTCTAATTTCGGGTTAGTCACCTTAGGCAATGAGCCCTTCAAATATTGACATATTTACAATTGAGTACACTAATGTCACTCAATTGTTTTGCTTTCCCTGAACCTCTTCACTAACACTAAAACTTTGTGGTATGGTATTAAATTTGAAATTGACTTGTATTTGATTTTGTATGGGAATATAGAAAAGTGGGTTCTTTTTTTTCCTCGTTAACGCAAATATAAATTAATTTAAATTGCATTATTACCTTTTTGACCTAGCCAGTGCATTCCCCGGACCATGACCTACCTGTGTGCCAAGTTTGATCAAAAACGGTCATTTTTTGTGTAGAACGAAATGCAGACAGACAGCTGATAGGCAATGTTTACCTAGTCTATGCCATTTCCCTGAACAAGAACTACCTGTGCGCCAATTTTGGTCCAAATAGATCAAATGTTCTCAATTTGTGTATAGAACAAAATGCAGAGATACAGCTGATAGACGATGTTGACCTAGTCCATGCCATTTCCTGGAAGAGTATATCTACCTGTCTATCAATTTTGGTCATAATTGTTGAAGTGGTATGAATTTGTGTAAGGAATAAAAATACAGAGAGACAGCTGATAGACGATGTTGACCTAGTCTAGGCCACTTCCCCGACTATGACCTACCTGTGTGCCAAGTTTGATCAAAAACGGTCAAATATTGTCAATTTTTGAACAAAATGCAGAAAGGCAGCTGATGGGCTATTTGGACCTAGCCTGTGATACTTCCCGGAAATATACTTACCTGTGTGCCAATGTTGGTGGAAATCGATGAAATGGTGTGAATTTTTTGTAAGACACAAAAATGCAGAGAGACAGCTGATAGACGATGTTGACATAGTCTATGCCATTTCCCGGGCCAAGACCTACCTGTCCCGTGTGCCAAGTTTGATCATAAACTGTCAAATCATGTGGATTTGTTTAAGGAATAAACAGTTAGGCAAACAGCCGATAGACGATTTTGAACAAGCCTAACATTCTTCAAGTATAAAGACCCATCTGTGTCTCTAGTTTTGTCACAATTGGTCAAACGGTGTACATTCCTATAATGAACAAACAGACATACAGACAGCTGATTGAAGATTTTGACCTAGTCTAAGCCACTTTCCGGTAAAAAACCTACCTTTGTGCAAAGTGTAGTCAAAATTGGCCAAACTGTGTGTATTTGTATAAGGAAAAAACAGACAGACAGACATCTGATAGACGATTTTAAACCATCCTGTGACACTCCCCGAATAAATACATAGTTATTTCCGAAGATTCGTAGCTATTTAGGCGGTACGAAGTTCGCGGATTCAGCTAGTTAAACAAATCAATAAAAAAACAAAAGAGGGAGCCGGCCCGGGCCGGGCCCGGACGGGAAAGAATGTCGACGTGCCTTTCTCACCGGGGCCCGGACGGGACACGGGCTCGGCACGGCCCCGGCCCGGACCCGGCACGGTCTAGCGTGAACTAGTCCATTAAAAACAGTGGTGTGATTGTTTCACCGTGTCCCGTCCGTGCCCCGTACGGGGCCCGTCCCGGACGTGGCACGGTCTAGCGTGAATAGGCCTTAAATCAGTTCCTCCAAGTACATCTGGAGGCCAGATTCTACTATGTCCTTAAGGATTTTATCAAAAACATCTTCATTTGAGTTTCTCTGCCTCCACATGTACTCACATAAAATCCTGTACTCACATAAACGTCGTATACTCCTGTGCCCAAGAGTAAATGAATAAAATGGCTTTACTTAACGGTAACTTGCTGTCACATAGCCACGTACCTTTATACACGCCACGGTAACTTGCTGTCACATAGCCACGTACCCTTATACACGCCACGGTAACTTGCTCTCACATAGCCACGTACCCTTATACACGCCACGGTAACTTGCTGTCACATAGCCACGTACCCTTATGCACGCCACGGTAACTTGCTGTCACATAGCCACGTACCCTTATACACGCCACGGTAACTTGCTGTAACATAGCCACGTACCCTTATACACGCCAAGGTAACTTGCTGTCACATAGCCACGTACCCTTATACACGGCAAGGCAACTTGCTCTCACATAGCCACGTACCCTTATACACGCCACGGCAACTTGCTGTCACATAGCCACGTACCCTTATACACGCCACGGTAACTTGCTGTCACATAGCCACGTACCCTTATACACGCCACGGTAACTTGCTGTCACATAGCCACGTACCCTTATACACGCCAAGGTAACTTGCTGTCACATAGCCACGTACCCTTATACACGCCAAGGAAACTTGCTGTGACATAGCCACGTACCCTTATACACGCCACGGTAACTTGCTGTCACATAGCCACGTACCCTTATACACGCCACGGTAACTTGCTGTCACATAGCCACGTACCCTTATACACGCCACGGTAACTTGCTGTCACATAGCCACGTACCCTTATACACGCCACGGTAACTTGCTCTCACATAGCCACGTACCCTTATACACGCCACGGTAACTTGCTCTCACATAGACACGTACCCTTATACACGCCACGGTAACTTGCTCTCACATAGCCACGTACCCTTATACACGCCACGGTAACTTGCTGTCACATAGCCACGTACCCTTACACACGCCACGGTAACTTGCTGTCACATAGCCACGTACCCTTATGCACGCCACGGTAACTTGCTGTCACATAGCCACGTACCCTTATACACGCCACGGTAACTTGCTGTCACATAGCCACGTACCCTTATACACGCCACGGTAACTTGCTCTCACATAGCCACGTACCCTTATACACGCCACGGTAACTTGCTGTCACATAGCCACGTACCCTTATACACGCCACGGTAACTTTCTGTCACATAGCCACGTACCCTTATACACGCCACGGTAACTTGCTGTCACATAGCCACGTACCCTTATACACGCCAAGGTAACTTGCTGTCACATAGCCACGTACCCTTATACACGCCAAGGAAACTTGCTGTGACATAGCCACGTACCCTTATACACGCCACGGTAACTTGCTGTCACATAGCCACGTACCCTTATACACGCCACGGTAACTTGCTGTCACATAGCCACGTACCCTTATACACGCCACGGTAACTTGCTGTCACATAGCCACGTACCCTTATACACGCCACGGTAACTTGCTCTCACATAGCCACGTACCCTTATACACGCCACGGTAACTTGCTCTCACATAGACACGTACCCTTATACACGCCACGGTAACTTGCTCTCACATAGCCACGTACCCTTATACACGCCACGGTAACTTGCTGTCACATAGCCACGTACCCTTTTACACGCCACGGTAACTTGCTGTCACATAGCCACGTACCCTTATGCACGCCACGGTAACTTGCTGTCACATAGCCACGTACCCTTATACACGCCACGGTAACTTGCTGTCACATAGCCACGTACCCTTATACACGCCACGGTAACTTGCTCTCACATAGCCACGTACCCTTATACACGCCACGGTAACTTGCTGTCACATAGCCACGTACCCTTATACACGCCACGGTAACTTTCTGTCACATAGCCACGTACCCTTATACACGCCACGGTAACTTGCTGTCACATAGCCACGTACCCTTATACACGCCACGGTAACTTGCTGTCACATAGCCACGTACCCTTATACACGCCACGGTAACTTGCTCTCACATAGCCACGTACCCTTATACACGCCACGGTAACTTGCTGTCACATAGCCACGTACCCTTATACACGCCACGGTAACTTGCTCTCACATAGCCACGTACCCTTATACACGCCACGGTAACTTGCTGTCACATAGCCACGTACCCTTATACACGCCACGGTAACTTGCTGTCATATAGCCACGTACCCTTATACACGCCACGGTAACTTGCTGTCACATAGCCACGTGCCCTTATACACGCCACGGTAACTTGCTGTCACATAGCCACGTACCCTTATGCACGCCACGGTAACTTGATGTCACAAAGCCACGTACCCTTATACACGCCACGGTAACTTGCTGTCACATAGCCACGTACCCTTATACACGCCACGGTAACTTGCTGTCACATAGCCACGTACCCTTATACACGCCACGGTAACTTGCTGTCACATAGCCACGTACCCTTATACACGCCACGGTAACTTGCTGTCACATAGCCACGTACCCTTATACACGCCACGGTAACTTGTTTTCACATAGTTACGTACCCTTATACACGCCACGGTAACTTGCTCTCACATAGCCACGTACCCTTATACACGCCACGGTAACTTGTTGTCACATAGCCACGTACCCTTATACACGCCACGGTAACTTGCTGTCACATAGCCACGTACCCTTATACACGCCACGGTAACTTGCTGTCACATAGCCACGTACCCTTATACACGCCACGGTAACTTGCTGTCACATAGCCACGTACCCTTATACACGCCACGGTAACTTGCTGTCACATAGCCACGTACCCTTATACACGCCACGGTAACTTGCTGTCACATAGCCACGTGCCCTTATACACGCCACGGTAACTTGCTGTCACATAGCCACGTACCCTTATGCACGCCACGGTAACTTGCTGTCACAAAGCCACGTACCCTTATACACGCCACGGTAACTTGCTGTCACATAGCCACGTACCCTTATACACGCCACGGTAACTTGCTGTCACATAGCCACGTACCCTTATACACGCCACGGTAACTTGCTGTCACATAGCCACGTACCCTTATACACGCCACGGTAACTTGCTGTCACATAGCCACGTACCCTTATACACGCCACGGTAACTTGTTTTCACATAGTTACGTACCCTTATACACGCCACTGTAACTTGCTCTCACATAGCCACGTACCCTTATACACGCCACGGTAACTTGCTGTCACATAGCCACGTACCCTTATACACGCCACGGTAACTTGCTGTCACATAGCCACTTACCCTTATACACGCCACGGTAACTTGCTCTCACATAGCCACGTACCCTTATACACGCCACGGTAACTTGTTGTCACATAGCCACGTACCCTTATACACGCCACGGTAACTTGCTGTCACATAGCCACGTACCCTTATACACGCCACGGTAACTTGCTGTCACATAGCCACGTACCCTTATACACGCCACGGTAACTTGCTGTCACATAGCCACGTGCCCTTATACACGCCACGGTAACTTGCTGTCACATAGCCACGTACCCTTATGCACGCCACGGTAACTTGCTGTCACAAAGCCAGGTACCCTTATACACGCCACGGTAACTTGCTGTCACATAGCCACGTACCCTTATACACGCCACGGTAACTTGCTGTCACATAGCCACGTACCCTTATACACGCCACGGTAACTTGCTGTCACATAGCCACGTACCCTTATACACGCCACGGTAACTTGCTGTCACATAGCCACTTACCCTTATACACGCCACGGTAACTTGCTCTCACATAGCCACGTACCCTTATACACGCCACGGTAACTTGTTGTCACATAGCCACGTACCCTTATACACGCCACGGTAACTTGCTGTCACATAGCCACGTACCCTTATACACGCCACGGTAACTTGCTGTCACATAGCCACGTACCCTTATACACGCCACGGTAACTTGCTGTCACATAGCCACGTGCCCTTATACACGCCACGGTAACTTGCTGTCACATAGCCACGTACCCTTATGCACGCCACGGTAACTTGCTGTCACAAAGCCAGGTACCCTTATACACGCCACGGTTACTTGCTGTCACATAGCCACGTACCCTTATACACGCCACGGTAACTTGCTGTCACATAGCCACGTACCCTTATACACGCCACGGTAACTTGCTGTCACATAGCCACGTACCCTTATACACGCCACGGTAACTTGCTGTCACATAGCCACGTACCCTTATACACGCCACGGTAACTTGTTTTCACATAGTTACGTACCCTTATACACGCCACGGTAACTTGCTCTCATATAGCCACGTACCCTTATACACGCCACGGTAACTTGTTGTCACATAGCCACGTACCCTTATACACGCCACGGTAACTTGCTGTCACATAGCCACTTACCCTTATACACGCCACGGTAACTTGCTGTCACATAGCCACGTACCCTTATACACGCCACATTCAAACCGACATTCTCTTTTGTTGCATCTATATTTTTTCCTTTCTTCGTAAAATATCATAATGTGGCCTTTTTTACAATATCCTTCCTTGGGTAGAATTCCTCTTTCAACAAAGAAAATCCTGACTCGTTGCTCTTCTTTGCATAAATCGTAAACATCAAAAATATTCATAGTTTAATACTTTTATAACCGCAAATACACAAACAAGACTAAATTAAATAGTATTTAAACATGTGTTTTTATTTCTGTATCGATGGTATCAAATTACATAGTAACAGTTACTAAATATCATTATAAAATCACTGGTGGGCCTGTTCGAAACAAGACCCAGGGGCACTTCTGGACGATTGTTTTTTGTACATCAAAATATAAGAAAATATTGAATGTTCTATAATAATACTTACTTAAAATATAATTTTTACTACTTAATATTAATATTTATATTACTTAAGCAATAATTTATTCCTCCCTCTTTAGTATCTCCACTCGTCACCATGTAATCTCAATGAAGGCAGCCGTAAGCTAAGTACGTAAGTACGTAGATTACCAACATGTCAGCATCATTATCGATATGTAGTTTTTTCTGCGTAGTCTTAGTGAGATTGGCAGAAAAAAATCAATATTTAGCTCTTTATCATACGAAAGAATGAAAATAAATGAATTAATATTTGTACAAATTAATAAAATCACCGAAAAATGTCAAAAAATCAATTTTTCGCTGAATGAAATCGCTCTATTAAAACTTGCGTATGGTCCGTTTTTGAAGGACATATAATTACAGGCTTTCGAATAGAAGCCTAACATTTACAACGATTTCATAACTGGTTTTACCAATAAAATCAGCCCATTCGTTATCGGGGTTTATCTGTAATACATTTGTTTTGGAGTAGCACAGGCCGAAGGAATTTCCTTTTGTGAAAACGGTTTTAATGAGCCTAATCTGAATAGTTTTGTGCCTATAAGGACAGTCATAAAAGGAAAACTTTGTTGATAAGGGTAAAAAAGGCCAACTCGCAAGAACTGCGTCATCTTAGCACGTTTCCGTTCATATCTATAGATATTAGTAAAGAAAGGAAATTAGACGAAAGATTTTTGTGCCAAATTTCATCAAAGTCGGACCATTTGTCTGGTAGCTAGAGAGCGAACAGACAAATGTATATATATATATATATATATATATATATATATATAATTATACACATGTATATACATATATATTTATATATAAAGACTTAAACCGCTGTTGTATTATTGATCTATGGGAGGTCAACCTCATAAGCGGGTTTCTTCCCTATGGTAAAAGTCAATTAAGGAGTGGTATTAAACAGAAATGCTTGTAGCCAGTAAAAAATAAGAGGCGTTGCGGATACGAAGGGAGAACTCAACAAAAGGTATTTTTCAGGGAAATGAGTTTGAATATTTTGTCCATAAGGGCGAAATGCACTAGAGTATATTTAAAACATTTTTTTGTCTCATTGTTCAAATCATATAATAATTGACTAGGAATTAGTATGAACCTCAAATTCAACGAAAAGGGAATTTTATTTATATCATTATCCATCGGACCGGTAGTGGAGTGTTAAGTCCACATTTCGTATCAGCCTTCCTATGGCAGTTTCCAGCCAGTTTTTTTTTTTTAATTCTCTGTATATTCTGAGAGAGAAAGAAGAGCGAACTCAACATTGAAAATATTCCTGTAGATTCTCTCAAGCGTATTCATATGACGGGGGAAAAATTGACCGGATGTTGAGCCCTTCGCATCTTATTAACTCTTCATGAGTGGTTGCAATTGCTTCTGTATTCTCTCATCAAAACGAGCTATATGACATCCGAAATTAATGAGACAGTTTTCAGCTGATATAATTCTTTCGATCTTTTTGTATAGACTCCCTTCTCATAAAATTTTCAGAAGATCCCATGATCAGATATAATGCAGACGACTATGCGTTCAGACTCCCACGATGGTGCTTAATGACTGCAATTTCCTTTAAGAGTGTTGAAAATACCAATAAAAATTATTTCGATAAATCAATAGATTTACTTCAACGCTGTGCAATCTCTTTAGTCTCTGAAGGCCGCCGACGGAGTGGAAGAAAGAAACCAAAAAAAAAAAAAAAGAGTTCAACAGAAAATAAAATAAAGAAGGAAAACAACCGATTAAAATAATTAAAATAAAACCTTAATGAGTGAGCATTAAGAGTTCTTGAAGGCCGGCCTCCTTTCTTAGAGGCAGAATCCAGTTAAGAAGTGCTTATACAGGTGGAAGTGTCGCATCAGTCGTTCGCCCTTTGACGGGGAAGCCTGCATTCCGGTGTTGCGGCTGCATGCGGCTCTCCGATTCTATACTCAGATAAATTAAAACTTCTCTCTGAAGGGATAATTTATGGGGCTGGCACATTATCTAGTCTATCAGTTTTATAGATAGGAGCAATTAAGGTATTAAGGATCTCTTTAGGAAGATAGTTTCTTGGGGGCTGCTCTCTGATAGACAAAATAGAAATTGTATCCGGAAACAGGTGTCTGATATTCTTTGGATGTGGTTTTTAAAAGTTTTAGAGTAATTTAAAAGCCCCCCCCCCAAAAAAAAAATTTCATGGCAACAATATATTGAATAATGAAAAATGTCAACGTTGCAGTGTTTTTTTGACCTGTTTTATTTTATTTATTTATAATTAATGTGTCTCCACTCGATAGCATCATTCGCTGTTTGGTATATTTGGTATTTACGAGAAATAAAACACAATTAGTTAAAAACGACAAAAAAAAAAAAAAAAAAAAAAAAATGTCATTGCCTCCCTTGATCTCCCTTTTCCTTTCCTTTCTGCTTTAACAGATTCACCGGCTCCATAGCATATACGGAGCCGACATTTCGTGTTTCAAAAAAGGCTACAGCCTCCAAATCTTCACCGATTTAAATACACATTTTTTTAAATGAAAGCTAGCAAAATTTCAAAGAGGAAGCAGTGTTTATGAGTGATAACAGGAGAGTGCCAAATAAAACAGAAATTTTAATATAACAAATCGATGGAGAACCATCAATATTGGGTTCATGTACAATTCAGAACGTAAACTACTTTTCATATCTGATATATTTCGTAGTTTTTGGAAATTGGAAAATTCCTTGAAATAAATAAGGGAGGCCTGGAGGCAAATGTTATTTTGGTCTCAAGAAATATTCGAGGAGTTTGTTCAGGCTGGCCATTTGCGAGAATTTCGGAAAATTGATTCACAGAAAGTTGCGGACAGAATGCTCTCCGACCAAGAAAAAGAAGTGGCTTGTATGGAAGGGAGCTGCCATCCGGGTTGTTTGGAACCTATGCAGCTGTCGATATGCAACTGTCGAGTGCCCGTAAGGACAAGATTATAGCCTTCCCAACATGTCAATAGACCGATCAATCTGTAAGGGAAACGGTGTCATAAATTGAGTGAATTTTGGCATTCATGATATGAAAAGAAGTTAAATACATATGGATACTGGATAATCGATGCCTTTCTCTCTGAATGTCTGTGTCACTCCTATTCGATAGATTTGGAGCCTATTCCGCCTGAAGATGAGCGACCAATAACCGAAAGGAGTTGAAACACCGGATACATCTGAGCGTCAGCGGACAAGGGGCGGTAACATGAGAGACAGGGTAGGTAATGGGACTTGCGTGGGCTCTGAGCGTTACCATTCTCCCGACCATTCCATCTAATTACCATGATAATATCTGTTTGCCATCATTTTTATTCGTGCCCTAGGGCGTAGGGAACCGGTACGCAGCCCAGACCGCCCTCGGTCTCTCTCCCTACCTCCCTCACTCTCTCTCTCTCACTCTCTCTCTCTCTCTCTCTCTCTCTCTCTCTCTCTCTCTCACTCTATCTCTATCTTACTCACTTTTCCTCTCCTCCCCTCTCCTCTCTCACAGGCCAATATTCTTATCAGCGAAGCATGATCGCTTTAATCCCTCTAAAAGTCCAGTCTATATCGGGTATCTACCTTTCGGGAGCTATATCAGGGCAAAGGATGGATAATGACAGGGACGGGCTGAAAAAAAAAAAGTTGTGCAAGAGAGAAAAATCGGAACAAATTTTGATCAAGTACGTACGTTTCCACTATGCTGATAATCAATATTCAATCATAATAGGGCAATACAATTTTTAAAGAGGAAGCAGCTGGAATTGATTGGACCAGGATCTATTGGATCAAGAGGTCTCACACTGCGGTACCGTAGAAGGGGAAATATTGAGAAGCAAATACATATTGGTCTGTTCAAAGCAGAAGATTGTATTCTCAGAAGAACGTTGTAAAAATTAGACGTTAGATTAAGCCAAATTTTATTTTGACAGGAATATGTTTCTATATAAAGGATGTCCCCAAAATAAATGGGATGAAAAATGTCCTTTGGCATATTTCTTGTTTTTGCTTCGTTTCCGAGAAAAAACACAAAAAACTAAAACATAATTGTATATAGGCATTCTTTTATAATGCCTACATAAAAATCATGAAAAGTATATGTTTTCTTCCGGGCCCACTACCCACCCACCTCCCCACCCAAACAAAACAACAAAAATCTTCTTGGTCGTAAAAATTACATATACGGCATGTAAAGCTGCAAGTTCAAAATAATTTAATATAGCTACTTTTCTTCGGAGGAAATAATAAAATACAAAACAAAACAAAAATTTCAATTCTTAATCAAAATAAATTTTCAATTCTTAAAGCATTTTAAATTTAACACTGGACGCATACATAATAATTTCTTTTTCTAATAATTCCTAATAATCAATGTTTTTTTTTTTATAATTTATTTATGAGCACCCCGCATTGACAGCGTTTCGCCCAGGTACACATATAAAATCCAATTACATTATTGTGAGTATCAATCTAATTATACAATTAAGTTTGTGAATAACATACAGCTAAAAGTAAAATTAACTAGTAAAAAACAATACATTTTTAAGAAAAACTTATAATTATAAAGGAAACGAAGAAAATAGTTCCTATGTACAAAATGACTATATATAATCGCAACAGTTTCTATTTAAAATATAGGTTCTATGCATAATATGACAACATACACAAGAACAATAGCCCCATGTACAATCAATAGGAAGGATCCTATGTAAAATAATGATGAATAAATGGATATATCACGTCATGAGTGATGTTTATTAAAAAAAAAAAAAAAAAAAAAAAAAAAATCAACGACGATGTTAAAAGCATAGTTTGGGTCGTCTAGACAATCAAAGACAATGAATTAAGAAAATTAAGTGGTTGTTGTAATACATACTACACCCACATGTTGACTATTTGAGAAGTTTGGTCTGGGGTTTGTTAAATTTTGTTGAAAATATTGTTGTCTTTAAGAAAGGTAAGTATAGCGTTGATATGGTGACTGCTATCACGTAGTAGTTGGTTCATGTCTCGTGGAATTTCCAAGTCTTGTCTCAAATTACAGTCTGTCAGTATATGTTGAACTGTGAATAATCAATTTAAAAACTGACAGACTGTAATTTGATATAAAAATCATTGAAAGTATATGTTTTATCTTCCACCCCCTCCACTCTCCAAGCCCCACCACCGTCTTATTTAATCCCCCCCCCCCCAAATATAGGAGTGAGTATGCCTCCGATTTTGTGTGGAATAATGAAATAATAGGTCTCTCTTTTGTTTTCCAGCCAAATAAGGGAGGGCCGTCCGAAATTGGTTGGGCACAAACTATCCAGGGCGTTGCATAGTACGTGGTGGGCCGGGCGTTGCATAGTACGTGGTGGGCCGGGCGTTGCATAGTATGTGGTGGGCCTCAAATTACAGTCTGTCAGTATATGTTGAACTGTGAATAACCAATTTAAAAACTGTTCAAATGTTTGGCCCCTTGCAGCAATACAGGCATCACATCGCACATAGACAGACTGGATGGCATTTGTGCATTGCTCTTCTGTAATGTGTTCCCAGGCCCATCTGATGCTACGGAGAGTTGCTCCCTTTAGCCAATGAGCTCCCTGTAGACCAAATCTTTAATGAGTCCCCATGCAAAGAAATCCAAAGGCAAGAGGTCTGAAGATCGAGCCGGCCAAGATACCGGCCCATCACGTACTATGCAACGCCCTGGATAGTTTGTGCCCAACCAATTTCGGACGGCCCTCTCGTATTTGGCTGGAGAACAAAAGGGAGACCTATTATTTCATTATTCCACACAAAATCAGAGGTATACTCACTCCTATATTTGGGGGGGGGGGCTTAAATAAGGCGGTGGTGGGGCTTGTTGGGTGAGTGGAAGATGAAACATATACTTTCAATGATTTTTATATCATTATTGGGCCATTTTTCTTTTTTTTAAATGTGGAGACGTTTTTTTCCGAAGTATGGATGTTGGAACTTTGACATTTCTTTTATGCACTTCCGGATGACGTTTCAATATTCATCCATAAGTTGGTTTTAATCGTTATATAGTCACGAAAACTGCATTTTGATAAATCTTTAATTATGGATACTCATGAAACATTCGTTCAGATTTTTTTCTGTGAATATTACTTCTTGTAGCCCGGATGTTATACGGGAATGTATCAACAATATATTTCACAGGTAGAGGATAGGCGGAGCTTATTACCGTACAGTAACTGCACTTAATTGAGATCGTTTAGGGATGATTAACATAACTTAACACTGCATTGGGGAATAAGGGACTGCGTGAAATCTCAGGGATATACAGCACCTGTCCTCCGTCAACAAAAAACTCGGGTCACAGAATAAAGGACGGAATAAATCAACGGATCACAGTAGACAGCCTGCCTTTAAAGTTATTGAAGAGCAGAGTAGCTGTTTAGAACCAGAATAGGTGATCTTCACAATATTGTAATAAGTTTCTCTTACTTATAATCTACAAATAAATTGCAAAATATTGAAATTGTGTATTTATTATTTTATTTATTAGAAATTCGCAAAAATGAAATATATATATATATATATATATATATATATATATATATAAATGTGTGTGTGTGTGTGTGTGTGTGGGTGTGTGTGTGTGTTGTGTGTGTGTGTGTGTGTGTGTGTGTGTGTGTGTGTGTGTGTGTGTGTGTGTGTGTGTGTGTGTGTGTGTGTGTGTAGTAACTCATAGACTAGCGATACCAGGAAGAATGTTGCAGGACAAGATTGAAAAACAAATTGAAAGAAATAAAATATTGAGTCATTAACTGGCCGATCTGGAAGATTTTAAGAGAGAAGTGTTGACAAGCTTAGGGATGGGACACACTGGAGTTATCGCAGCATAATATTAGTTCATCATCTTGTAATGAAAAAGTGGTCAAAAGAACTTTACTGTATGCATTTTATTGGCAAAACGTTGTCCAGACATCAGAGTCCTCTTATGCATGGTTTTCACTGGAACGGTACGATTGGCGATACGATCCTGATTCGACACCGAACTCTCAAAATGACGCAAACGCTATGAAAGCAACAAATCTACTGAAAACTGGCGCTATAGCGATACTACACCGATAAATATCGGAGTCGCATCGGTAGGGGAGACAAAGCTGCCGGGTCGCACTATCGTTCCATAACGTGCTTATGGAATTATACGTTATGGTTCGTTTCACGTGCGTGAAAAGAAAATACTGAAAAGCTGAAGTTGAGAAAGAGCTACATTCATTTGTATTTATGCATATTCTACAAGGACCGAAATAATAATTAAATGTTTCCTAAAAATTATGACAAAAAAATTACTTCATAATTTATATTTTTTAAATTAATGAATAACTGTTGTGAAATAATTTTTATTTTTATGTTTTTAAAATAAAAATTTTTAGAAAATTGTTTTAAAAAAATAATAAAATATATCAATTACGATGGAATTTATATTTTTATTTCCCAATAATAAAAATTAAAGGTAAAGTAAAACTCATTTATGAAATATCTGTTATCCTCGAAATAAATATTTTATTTGGAACCTTTTGTTTATTAGAAGTTATTTGTTTATGTCAGTGAATCAAAGTTCGTATAAATCCAATTCATTTGTATGAGTATATATTGTATATTCTAGAATTTGTTATCGTGTATTACTTTCTATTCATTATGGCACTAATATTGTTTTTTTTATTTAAAATAATGTTTAAAGTTAAAGTAATAAAAAATTGCTTTTAAAAATGTTTATAAAAAAAATTTTGAAATAACATTATTCAAATAATTTTTATTTTTAAGTTTTTGAAATAAAAATTATTAGAACATTTTTTTTTTAAATAATAAAATATATCAATTACGATGGAATTTTTATTTTTATTTCCCAATAATAAAAATTAAAGGTTTAGTGAAACTCATTTGAAATAAACATTAATAGTTATTTTCGGTCCCTAATATTCTACCTTTTTATTTGATGTTATGTATCTTTATTTTGATTTAATCTATGAAGTTTATGTACGAAGTACATTTAAAAAACGTATTAATTTGGCGTTAATGGCTAATAAGCTACACGCCAAAAAAAAAACAAACAAAAAGCAAAAAAAAAAAAAAAAAAAAAAGCGTGCGAATATTTTTGTTCTTTATTACCATACTTAAGCTTTAATATTTTCGGGAGCATTAGTGTCCTGGTTTGAATCTCTGTTAACACCCTGTTTTTAAAATAAATCATTTGAAATGATTTCATCTGCTATGCCTAGAAAATATATGAGCTTGTATTATTTTTTTTCTTTCTCACAGATTTAACAATAACCCATGTGACTATTTTGTGCATCCTTCTTGAAATGAATAACACCTCATCTGCGTATTTTAATTGATTAACTTATTAACTCATACTTAATGACAAGAATCCAGGAGCCAATTTTTCACACTGTAATAACTATTACACACTTACTGACAAAGAGCTTAAGAAGTAAAATATGTTTTCTCTCTACAATCCTATCAGAGCTTTTAGCATAATAGAGCCATTTATGGATGAAGTTTTTAATTATTTAAAAAATGTTTCTGTTCATAGACAAAACTATATAAATATATTATATTATTAAATGAATAATATTTATTATGAGGAATCGCCATAGTACCAGAAATGTTTTAATAATCAAACAAATAGTAATTTGCTGAAACTATTTTTTCTTGAATGATGGTAAGGTGGAAAGGAAGACAGATGGAGACCCGCAAGACAGTATAACTAAAAGTTGTGTGAAGGACATCTGCTGGAGGTCCAGTCGACGAACGGGGTTATGTGGGATGTTGTATGAGGATGTGGTGTTTGTTAAAGAGTTAAAAGATGGCAGCGCATTTTAGGTTGCGATTTTAGACAAAGAGCAAAGGGTTGGATATATGGGGTATTTACGTAATTGTGCAGAGTCAACTGGAAGGCAAAGAATTCAGCGTGGATTAATTGTCGAAAAACATTTAGCAGTGTGGATTGCATTTTTAATATTTGTCTGAGAATAGACATGTTAGTCGTATGAGGGTGAGATCTGATCGTTTGTCAAATAAAATAAAAAAAAGAAAGTACACCATAATTGTCCTTCCTTGATATATCACGCAAAATTCCATAATGCTTTTATCCAAATTTTTATTTCCATTCATTACAGATTTCAAGAGCCCAGAATCAATATGCTGTATATTAAATTAACTAGCTGAATACCCGTGCTTCTTCACGGCAGATAAGTAGTTATTTTATTGCGTTATATAATGAATCATCAAAATTAACACTACTACATAATTTTGTGCAGTTTATTATTGCACGGTTCGCGTCATACTGTAAGTTATTCATCAATGTTTATATATATATATATATATATATATATATATATATACATTTAATCACTTTCCATTTTAAAATAATTTTCAGTCACTAAAATATTCTGGATTTTTGGCAACTTTTTATAATTCTTTTGTTAGTGGTTTCTACCGCCAACTTCTAAAAAAGAGCGAATCGCTACTGACGCAAGCTCTGTATTCGATATAAATAAATATTCATCAATTGATAAGTATTAAATGTATAATGTTTCTTGCCATTGGGGCAGTCCGGACAAGAAACAGATAACCCGTTATCTGTAGGTTACGAGTAACAGGAGTTTAACCAGCACAGGTTGAAATTCGATGTCAATAATAAATATACGTTAAAATTTATGTTTCCAAGATGTCATTTGGAAACACCCATTATATTTTCGATGATTACCAAGAAGTGTTCTGGTTGGGTATGCTGATGGGTGAGGAGACTGTGCAAGGGTTCGGGGATATTATTACCTCGGATGAACCATGACCAGGTATAGCGTAAACTCTATGAGAGACAAAATCGTAGTTTATGTCTAGTAATTCAAGGTCTGTGATCATAGTTGAAATGAACCACAAAAAAAAAAAATAAAAAATAAAAAATAATCCTACGAAATAGATACAGTATAGCTGATCTGTTATCATCCTAGCAATAGCATGCTGCCTAGGCGTACCTGCGATCTTTAAAACCAACAACAAATTCAAATCCCTGTCAAAATAATTAAACAATTTGAATATAAAAAAAGAAAAAAACGTTCTTAGCTACTGTTCTACATTCTGAAAGGAGTGTCCATGAAAAAATTTAAATTGTTCTATAAAGTAGCCTAGGCTGGGTGATGATAGGTCAATGAGTGGGTGGTATATGACTAATATGTAGTCGATAATTCTTATCATTTTATATCCACTTAACGATGGCTAATATAAATAATTACCTATTGTGGTTTCAATAATTATCCGTAAATTTATCTTCTATCAAGTAGATAAAATAAAAATTAAATGGACAATCAATAAAAAGTCTGTTATTACAGATGGATATATTTTAATTAATATTCCTTTATTTTACTACTTTGACCCAATAATACTCCCGATCAATTTTCTTTTCTTTCTATCTCAGGATGCATCACATGGTGTATTAATTATCACTATTTCACGAACGAATACACTAAGCTAAAATCTGACTCTTAACTGTTCATCCTGTCTCTAAAAAGATTTATTGCTAAACCCATCGCCTTGTCGATTAACTCTATTTAATATTGAAGAAGAAACGTCCAGAGTTTCTCCAGACATTTTATTTCATGCAGAACGTTTTAGAGGACGGCCTCATTTTCGATGACGATGCAGAGGTCTATACTCAGCCGAGGATTGCTCGTAGACAGACTTTTTAATTAAATAAGATATGTATATATATATATACATATATATATGCTGATTTATAAAAATGAAATTCACAGGTTCTTCATATTATGTAGTTTCATATACAGGGTGTCACACGATGTCATAAATTTAAGGGTTTATTCTGCATCCCATTTGTAGTTCAGGGGCGCAAAAATGAGCGTTCTATCTGAAAATGTAGAGGAGCTACTCAAACTTTTGTCTTTTTTAAAAACTACTGGCTTTTTTAAAGAAAAACTGAGGTTTCGGAATTTGTGATCACTATATCGTAAATAAAGACGACATTTTTAGAATCTACATTACATTTCCAATAATAAACACCCGTTATTGAAATATTACCATGTAAATTAAGAGCTATATTAAAAGCCATATAAATGAGAATGTTTAACATTCGTGTTTTATTAAATTATTCATTTTTTTTAATCACCTATTTTTAGACTCAGAGGTTTGCCTCCGCCTCAAAAGTTGCATTATTTAATAAGCTTCAAAAGTGTACCTCGTAGTTTAAGAACAAAATCTATTTCAATCTATTTTTTTTCGAATTTACAAGTGAAAACTAATAAATGTGCTTTAGCGTGAACGAGCCATTCTGAACAAATTCTTTAATTTCACACGATGATGTTGATGTCCCATCCTTCCCAAACTACATGACGTTTATTATACAAGCCCATCTACCAAATAACAACTCTGGTTTCAAATGGTCGGTTGCCCAGCTGATAATGGACGAGCGGTGATAATGGCTGGTAATATTTCAATAATTAAGTGATACTAGTACATTTAATATAGATTTTTAAAATGTTGTCGTTATTTACGATACATTGATCAAAAATCCCTAAAACAAAGTTTTTCTTTTAAAAAAGCCAGTAGTTTTTAATGTAGACAAAAGATTGATTCGCTCCTCTACATTTGCAGATAGAACGCTCATTTTTGCTCCACTGAACTACAAATGGGATGCAGAATAAACCCTTAAAGTTATGACATCTCAATGCGGGACACCCTGCATATATATATATATATATATATATATATATATATATATATATATATATATATATATATATATATATATATATATTGCTGATCTATAAAAAATGAAATAATAATGTTGACATGTGTATGACGTTTATTGATCATAAACTTGTATACCATCCAGCAGTGCGTAAAAAAAAACAAAAAAAGGAAAAAAAAAACAAAAAAAAAAACGGAAAATATGATACAAACGAAGCCAATTGAGTGTAATTCTATTGAACTATTCCAACAATGGTTGTTGATAGTTGATGAAACCGCTACACGCCATATGCTTAACATACTACAAAGGTATCCTATGAAAGGTCAGTTTCCATTGTTTGGTATAATATTAGTCTAGTGTGGTCTCTATTATGTACAATCATACTAAACCAATAATCTTCAACAGTCAGAACTGGCCATATGTTAACAATTCAGCCTTTTTCTGAAGGAAACACAATCAAAAAGGTAAGACCTATCAATAACTTAACATCTATCAACAATTATTTAATTTAAAATGAAATATTGACAAATAGTTTGGGTTTGAAATTCATCATTCATCATAAAGTCAATATAATCCGTATGTACAAAATCCACCCCTTCCTTGGAAGTGCCCGATATTCCCCCCCCCCCCCCCCCAAAATCTGATGATATTTTTAAATCTGAACTAGTGAAAAAAATATAAATGTCTATTTGAAAAAAAAAAACGTGATTACTACGGAAATCAGCCAATACTTGAATAAGTGAATTCACATAAATAGGACATTGCACACCTGTATGCAGCTCGCTCTTATATATATATATATATATATATATATATATATATATATATATATATATATATATATATATATATATATATATATGTTGTTCATTCGGCATCTGTCTCCAGCGGTCTTGCTCCTCCTGTCATCGCAATATTTCGCCGGATTCCTCTCCGGCTTCTTCAGGCAATCATTCATCCTTGCTGGTTGGTAAGGGAATGAGCTCGTCAGCGGTTTGGGCCCTTCTTATCCCTCTTGGTCGGAGACTATGCGAGCCAATGAACTGGGGGGTCTCTGGGCCAATCGGGTTCCGTCTGTCTATGTTAGCTTCCTCGGTCGTCCGTTCGGGGCGCTGGTGGTCCTGTATGAGTGGATTGTCTCCAGTCTTCTTCAGGATGGCCCGCCAGGTGTTGGAGAGGATGAGTCCTTCTTCTCTATTGAAGTTGGCTGGATTTTTGTGGATCTCAATCGCCTCTCTGATGAGTCTCCTGTTCAGCGTGTCTTCCTTAGCCAGGGTCTTGGCTTGATCAAACAGGACTTGTCTGGGGCACTCTTCTCCATGTGTTGCCACCGCAGAAGTTTTGGTGCGTCCCAGCCTGTAGTCTGCAGCGTGTTGCGCGATTCGAGTGGCTACCTTCTTCCCTGTCTGTCCTATATACACTTTCCCGCAGTCACATGGTAGAAGATATACACCCTGGTCTTGCAACCGCTGCTTGTCCTTGCTTGTGCTCAGCCAATCCCCGATTTTGTTGAGCGGCTTGTAGGCGACCTCCATATCCTGTTTCCTAAATAGTCTGCCTAGCTTCTCGCTGACCCCGCTGACATACGGTAGGGTAATTCTGCTTCTAGTTTGTGTTTCCCTCCGGTTATTCTCATCACGGTGGCGATTTTCCACCATCCTTATCGTTCGGGCCAACTTCTTTCTGTCATATCCATTCCCGGCTAAGTCGTCCGTCAGTTGACTAAGTTCTGATCTTAGGAGTGATTCGTTACTGCACAGAGTTATAGCTCTGTGTGCCAGTGTCTTAACCACTCCCATTTTTTGTGCTGTGTGGTGGTGAGAATCGGCGTGGAGGTATCTTCCTGTGGCCGTGGGTTTTCTGTATACAGTGTGCTCCAGTTCACCGTTGGTTCCTTTCATGATCAGGAGGTCCAGGAAAGGCAATCTGCCATCCTTCTCTTCTTCGATGGTAAATCTGATGGCTGGGTGCAAATTGTTCATGAGATGGAGGAATTTTTTGAGTTCCTCTGCACCATGTTGCCAGATTGCGAAGACATCGTCCACGTATCGTAGCCAAAGCTTCGGTTTGTGTTCGCTGCCCTCGATCAGTCGTCTTTCGAAGTCCTCCATGAAAATGTCAGCCACAACTGGTGATAGGGGACTACCCATGGCCACTCCATCCTTCTGCTTATAGATGATTCCCTTGTACTGGAAGTAGCAGGAAGTTAGAACTAGTTCAGCTAGTTCCATCATCCCTCCCTCCAAGAATTTATTGTCTTTGATGATCTGGGTAGCATCTTCAGCTGGAAGGTTGGTGAAGAGGGACTCCACATCAAAGCTCACCATCAGGTCTCCTTCTTCGAGCTTAGTCTTTTTTAGGATTTCCACCAAGTGAATTGAATTTCGTACTGCCGAAAAGGACTGGCCTGTGTAAGGTTTCAGAGCTTTTGCCAGCACCTTGCTGGCTCTGTACGTGGGTGCTCCAATCATTGAGACTATAGGCCTGAGGGGTGCTCCTTCTTTGTGGATTTTTGGTAAACCATAGATCCGGGGTATTCTGGAGTCACCGGGGGCCATCTCTGCGATTCGTGCCTTGTCTTTGATCTTCTCCTTTAAGATTTTATTTATTTGATTTTCAATTCGCTTGGTGGGGTCCTTTATATTCTTCTCGTATGTGTTTATGGACAGTAAGCCTTCCATTTTATCTTCATAGGATGTTTTGTTGAGGATCACTGTCATATTTCCTTTATCAGCCTTTGTGATTATGACATCTTCCCTCTTCCTCAGATCACATAGGGCTCTTCTTTGGGCTGGTGTTAAGTTGTCTTTCGGGGGCTTGGATCTTCCGACGAGGTAGGCAGCTTCTAACCTGATCGTTTCAGCCTTGTCTTTATCCATTCGGAAGAGGGCGGCCTCGATGCTGGTTACAAGTTCCTCCGTCGGGTTGCGTTTTGGTGCCACAGCGAAATTCATGCCTTTTTCAAGGACTTCTGTGGCTTCCTGAGACAACTCAATACCAGCCAGGTTTACAATGACTTTTCTGTCCACTGGTGGGCGTGGTAGTTGTCGCAAAAAATCATCGTTAACGACCCTTTTGAGGGCCACCAAATTTGATTTTTGCGTCAATTTGTCCCATTTTTTCATTTTCTTATCGGCGTTTTTTGTCCCTTCCTTTTTTGCCTTGTCATCAGTAATACGGTCAACAGTATCCCACATGTCTGGGTCGACTATTGAGCGTATTTTTTCTTTTAGGGACGTTTCGTCTGTTAATTGGCTCCACAACCTGTGGCGATACGCTCCAATTCTTTCCCTTAGCAGCGCCTTCTCCATGTTGTCATAGATCCGGGCTGCTTTGGGAGTCTTGAGGGGCCTCTTCATCCTCAGGAAGGGGGGTGTCACCTTCTCGTCCCTGCATCTCCGTAGGAAGTCCAGATCATTACGTGTTGTCGCTATGCGGCACCTCGTTTTGCTCAGTCTCCTGGTCAGGGTGTACGTTTCCTCGCCGTAGAGGTTTGATATGCTATTTTTCAAGCTACTTCGCTCTGG
>OX328124.1:99377716-99589943 GCA_946811695.1 Gonocerus acuteangulatus | reverse complement strand
CACGCTGAACAGGAGACTCATCAGAGAGGCGATTGAGATCCACAAAAATCCAGCCAACTTCAATAGAGAAGAAGGACTCATCCTCTCCAACACCTGGCGGGCCATCCTGAAGAAGACTGGAGACAATCCACTCATACAGGACCACCAGCGCCCCGAACGGACGACCGAGGAAGCTAACATAGACAGACGGAACCCGATTGGCCCAGAGACCCCCCAGTTCATTGGCTCGCATAGTCTCCGACCAAGAGGGATAAGAAGGGCCCAAACCGCTGACGAGCTCATTCCCTTACCAACCAGCAAGGATGAATGATTGCCTGAAGAAGCCGGAGAGGAATCCGGCGAAATATTGCGATGACAGGAGGAGCAAGACCGCTGGAGACAGATGCCGAATGAACAACACATTGAATTCCCAGCGAAGTAGCTTGAAAAATAGCATATCAAACCTCTACGGCGAGGAAACGTACACCCTGACCAGGAGACTGAGCAAAACGAGGTGCCGCATAGCGACAACACGTAATGATCTGGACTTCCTACGGAGATGCAGGGACGAGAAGGTGACACCCCCCTTCCTGAGGATGAAGAGGCCCCTCAAGACTCCCAAAGCAGCCCGGATCTATGACAACATGGAGAAGGCGCTGCTAAGGGAAAGAATTGGAGCGTATCGCCACAGGTTGTGGAGCCAATTAACAGACGAAACGTCCCTAAAAGAAAAAATACGCTCAATAGTCGACCCAGACATGTGGGATACTGTTGACCGTATTACTGATGACAAGGCAAAAAAGGAAGGGACAAAAAACGCCGATAAGAAAATGAAAAAATGGGACAAATTGACGCAAAAATCAAATTTGGTGGCCCTCAAAAGGGTCGTTAACGATGATTTTTTGCGACAACTACCACGCCCACCAGTGGACAGAAAAGTCATTGTAAACCTGGCTGGTATTGAGTTGTCTCAGGAAGCCACAGAAGTCCTTGAAAAAGGCATGAATTTCGCTGTGGCACCAAAACGCAACCCGACGGAGGAACTTGTAACCAGCATCGAGGCCGCCCTCTTCCGAATGGATAAAGACAAGGCTGAAACGATCAGGTTAGAAGCTGCCTACCTCGTCGGAAGATCCAAGCCCCCGAAAGACAACTTAACACCAGCCCAAAGAAGAGCCCTATGTGATCTGAGGAAGAGGGAAGATGTCATAATCACAAAGGCTGATAAAGGAAATATGACAGTGATCCTCAACAAAACATCCTATGAAGATAAAATGGAAGGCTTACTGTCCATAAACACATACGAGAAGAATATAAAGGACCCCACCAAGCGAATTGAAAATCAAATAAATAAAATCTTAAAGGAGAAGATCAAAGACAAGGCACGAATCGCAGAGATGGCCCCCGGTGACTCCAGAATACCCCGGATCTATGGTTTACCAAAAATCCACAAAGAAGGAGCACCCCTCAGGCCTATAGTCTCAATGATTGGAGCACCCACGTACAGAGCCAGCAAGGTGCTGGCAAAAGCTCTGAAACCTTACACAGGCCAGTCCTTTTCGGCAGTACGAAATTCAATTCACTTGGTGGAAATCCTAAAAAAGACTAAGCTCGAAGAAGGAGACCTGATGGTGAGCTTTGATGTGGAGTCCCTCTTCACCAACCTTCCAGCTGAAGATGCTACCCAGATCATCAAAGACAATAAATTCTTGGAGGGAGGGATGATGGAACTAGCTGAACTAGTTCTAACTTCCTGCTACTTCCAGTACAAGGGAATCATCTATAAGCAGAAGGATGGAGTGGCCATGGGTAGTCCCCTATCACCAGTTGTGGCTGACATTTTCATGGAGGACTTCGAAAGACGACTGATCGAGGGCAGCGAACACAAACCGAAGCTTTGGCTACGATACGTGGACGATGTCTTCGCAATCTGGCAACATGGTGCAGAGGAACTCAAAAAATTCCTCCATCTCATGAACAATTTGCACCCAGCCATCAGATTTACCATCGAAGAAGAGAAGGATGGCAGATTGCCTTTCCTGGACCTCCTGATCATGAAAGGAACCAACGGTGAACTGGAGCACACTGTATACAGAAAACCCACGGCCACAGGAAGATACCTCCACGCCGATTCTCACCACCACACAGCACAAAAAATGGGAGTGGTTAAGACACTGGCACACAGAGCTATAACTCTGTGCAGTAACGAATCACTCCTAAGATCAGAACTTAGTCAACTGACGGACGACTTAGCCGGGAATGGATATGACAGAAAGAAGTTGGCCCGAACGATAAGGATGGTGGAAAATCGCCACCGTGATGAGAATAACCGGAGGGAAACACAAACTAGAAGCAGAATTACCCTACCGTATGTCAGCGGGGTCAGCGAGAAGCTAGGCAGACTATTTAGGAAACAGGATATGGAGGTCGCCTACAAGCCGCTCAACAAAATCGGGGATTGGCTGAGCACAAGCAAGGACAAGCAGCGGTTGCAAGACCAGGGTGTATATCTTCTACCATGTGACTGCGGGAAAGTGTATATAGGACAGACAGGGAAGAAGGTAGCCACTCGAATCGCGCAACACGCTGCAGACTACAGGCTGGGACGCACCAAAACTTCTGCGGTGGCAACACATGGAGAAGAGTGCCCCAGACAAGTCCTGTTTGATCAAGCCAAGACCCTGGCTAAGGAAGACACGCTGAACAGGAGACTCATCAGAGAGGCGATTGAGATCCACAAAAATCCAGCCAACTTCAATAGAGAAGAAGGACTCATCCTCTCCAACACCTGGCGGGCCATCCTGAAGAAGACTGGAGACAATCCACTCATACAGGACCACCAGCGCCCCGAACGGACGACCGAGGAAGCTAACATAGACAGACGGAACCCGATTGGCCCAGAGACCCCCCAGTTCATTGGCTCGCATAGTCTCCGACCAAGAGGGATAAGAAGGGCCCAAACCGCTGACGAGCTCATTCCCTTACCAACCAGCAAGGATGAATGATTGCCTGAAGAAGCCGGAGAGGAATCCGGCGAAATATTGCGATGACAGGAGGAGCAAGACCGCTGGAGACAGATGCCGAATGAACAACACATTGAATTCCCAGCGAAGTAGCTTGAAAAATAGCATATATATATATATATATATATATATATATATATATACAGGGTGTTTCAGGGTTAACTGGCCAAACTGAAAATATGAATTACGGACCTCAAAACAAGAAGAAAAGTTCCTCTGAAGGGATGTCCGCAAACGCTTTGTGAATGAGAATGAGCGCTGAAGGCTTTGTTTATGAGATGTTCACACCTAAAGATTTTCGTTGTTATGAATTATTTACGTTATTTGAAATAAATAAAACCTATTTATTTGTTCTGACTGCTTTATAATAAACATTTAGATTTATATTTAATGTTTTTCAAAGTGACGGTATGTCCGCTAATATGAAAACTATTGGCAACATATGGATTAATACTATTATGGATACGGATTAATGCTACTATGGAATTAGCATTGAAAACTGCCACTTGATTTAAGTACCAATCTGAAAAATTTCTTCTTTGCAGAAAATCTTGCGTTAATAAATTTTGTACCTCTTGATAATGATGTGGGTGAAGTCCATCCACAATGAGAGGTCTCCATACTGTAGTTAGCGTCATATTTAATTCTGCTTCGTAAACTTACAGATGGATTATCATCAAAATATTGTAATATGGATGTACTCCTTTCTTCATTTAAAGGGACAAAAACACCATCATGGTATTATAGCAAATGTACCAGTTTCTCTAAGACGTTGAAACATGGATATAGAGATAGACTTGTTTGGTAATTCGGAAATTGCCTGGCATTTTCATTATCCATTACAAAAGTCGTACAAAAACAGCATATCGGCATATTCACCATTAGCGTAAATTGCAGGCATAACGATGAGTCTCTTCAAAAGCTTGTTACAAACTGATAAATGTTATTGACAGTTCCTAATGCTAATTCCATAGTAAAATTAATCCTTATCCATAATAGTATTAATAGTTTTTATATTAGCGGACATAAAGTCACTTTGAAAAACATTTAATATGAATCTTAATGTTCATTATTAAGCAGAACAAATAAATAGGTTTTATTTATTTCGTATAACGTAAATAATTCATAACAATGAAAATATTTTGGTGTGAATATCTCCTAAACAAAGCGTTTGCGGACATCCCTTCAGGGGACATTTTCTTCTTGTTTTGAGGTCCTTAGTTCATATTTTCAGTTTGGCCAGTTAACCCTGAAACACCCTGCGTATGTATATGTGTGGGTGTGTGTATACATAATTATATGTTTTCTATATATTTTTTTCCTCTTCTTCTTGTAATGGCCTTATAGGTCTAAAAATTGTTTTCGCGATCCTTTTATAACATTTGTTTATTTGTCGACGCGTTTCAGTCACTTGACCTCTCTCCAAAGACACTTTTCCGTATAAATAATAATCGTCATTTGAATAAATAAGTCAAAAACGAAACAGGCTATATAAGAACGAATATGGCTGGTGAATGTTGTTATAAGACTTTAAAAACACTTATTTCATTTTTTTGTGCCTTATTTATATTAATTAAGATTACTAATTATAAAATAGGTATTGGTTAAAGAGATACAAAAAGATGGTCAATAATTGTTTTTACCTGTAAGGCTTTTACAAAAAGAAAATAAATATATATGTTTCGGAAATAAAATTCGGCTATATATATATATATATATATACACATATATATATATACATATATATATACATATATATATATTATATATATATATATATATATATATATTATATATATATATATATAAGTCTATGATTGAAAGAACATTTCAAAGAATGCTTTGTAGTAACATCAATGAGCCGCCTAACCCCCCCCCCCCCCCCGCATACTTAGGATGTGTCCCCCGATTTATATGTGTAATTTACCACAATGTCGGGAGTATATCTGTGTAAGGGGATCTAGAGACGGGAGTAAATAAAAATTCCCCAACTCCTGATACTTTGTACAGGTCCGACGATGCCCTGGGCTTGACTATAATGATAGTCCGGTGGTAATCGTCCCTGGGGGCAAACGTGAAGTCCTTCATGTATTTTAATCGGGGGGAAAAAAGTTAGAATACTCTACCGCTTTAATTTTTTTTTTTTTTTTTTACTAAAATATCTCTCTCTCTCCCTCTCTCTCTCTCTCTCCCTCTCTCTCCTCTCTCTCACTCTCTCTCTCTCTCTCACTCTCTCTCTCTCTCTCCTCTCTCTCTCTCTCACTCTCTCTCTCTCCCTCTCTCTCCCCCCCCCCCTCTCTCTCTCCCTCTCCCTCTCCCTCTCCTCTCTCTCATCTCTCTCTCTCCTCCTCTCTCTCTCTCTCCTCTCTCTCTCTCTCTCTCTCTCTCTCTCTCTCTCTCTCTCTCTCTCTCTCTCATCGTCCGCTTTATCTCTATCGTCCATACGATCCCCCCAGCATTCTTTACATAATCCATTCCATGCTTCTTCATTTCAAGTATGTTGATTGACAAAACTAAAACATAATTCTAAAGATTTGTCCAATTACAAGAAAATCTACACGAAGAGAAATCTTTTGACAAGAATTTTCAGCATTCTTATTCAAAACGAAAAAAAAAAAAAATAATGAAAGAATTTAAAATCCGAACGCTCTGAGGCCTTAAGTAGTTATACCTACCTAAGAAAATTTATTCCAATCAATATCTCAATATGGCGTCCTTCAAGGTGACATAACACTTGGGAATTGTAGATTCCCAAATAAATGATAATATTTATTAAATAAGAATTTAAATTTGTCTTTATTTTTATTATAATGTTGTCCGTTCTGTTTTTTCCTTCTGTTTAGGGTTTAACCACCTTCTCTCAATAGGGAGGGAAGTAAGTCGATTATGAGGTTGACTTCATGACGCAACCCTCATATGCAGACTAGAAAATTTCACATTTTAGAACCCATAAACCACGGTGGTTAATATAGCCCCAACGAATTTCTTAATTTTGCACTATCTATATATGCATGCATACATACAAAAACTCACACACACACACACACACACACATATATATATATATATATATATATATATATATATAAATATATATATATATATAATTGGTTAATTTTTCTGTCTGTGAAAGAAGCATTTCACTGGAAAAAAAATATTATTTTCTCCATGTTCTCCATATATATATAAAATTATGTAACCACATTATTTAATTTCGATTTGTTTTATTGCCTCTAATCAATAAATAAAGTTTGGAGATTCATTGAAATGATTTTTGTTCATTATAAGGAATGAGGTACAGAACCAGTTTACTTCCTTCCGGATTGTAATTATCCTGTAAGGATAGGATGAGAGAATCCTCCCTTGTTGGATGTAATAGATACCAGTGCAGTAACTGCTAGGGTTTATAGGGAATGGAATGCATGTAACCTCAATAAAGACGACCTTCATGTAAGTCTAACACAATTACAGCCTACTCGATCGTAAAACCCAAACCACTAGCAGTACTTTTACAAGGCCGTAGCTTCTGTATTTTTATGAGATCTCTTTATCCGATCCTAAAACCAATCCGGGAGTTAAGGGGTATTTTTCACTGCAGAGTTATGCAGTGGCAACTATGTCATTCGAATGATTGCTTGAGAGGATCGTTAAAACATTCGAATAGCTTATGCTTAGGTATTTAGTAATGCATGCTTTCCAAGCAGGCGAATGCGCGATCTTACTACTTGGATAATTCAATTTACTTTTAACGTCTTAGTGTATTTGATAGAACTTTGCGAAGATTCACTACTAAACCAATACTGTTTATTTTCTTATTTATTTTTATATTTTTTTAAATGTTTAGGGCTAAAAACATATTGGTCATCAGCGCCCCACTATGTAAACATGTCTCACCAATGAAAACCCATCATCATGAATTAGGAGTATAGGGTGTTTTTCTCTTTATTAATATTCATTTCAATTTTTTTTTTAACTAAATTTGATTATTTTGGTTTTATTTTTTTTTATGTATTATTTTGTACCCTGAAACTTGACACAAACTTAAACATCTATGAAAGCACATAAATATAAGTCCAATATAGAATAAAAATCAAGTCAACAACAAATAAAACCAAATGCTAACAAAGATATCACCGAGCAATACAGTGTGACTACTTGAAAATTAATGATATTAAATAGCTATGTACCTAATATACAGGGTGACTACTTCAAAATTAATAATAATAATAATAATAATAATAATAATATTTATTTGTAATTGAACATTGTCCTTACAAATATGATCGGGGTAAATATATACAATTCATGAAAATTAAATTAGAGTAGACTCTTATAGAACAAGTAAATAAAATAAGCTTTTATAATACAGAATAATTAAGAACTGATATTTCGGTTCGTTTACTACACGCTGCGGTTGCCTCTTTTCCTCATTACAGCCTCCAAGTAAATGCAAAAGGCGTTTATATCGGTGATGTTAGAGGTAGTCAGGAAATAATATGTTGCGGAGTTGTTGGTGTGTTCTTCAATAATAGGTTTCAGAGTATTTCTGAGATTGGAGTATTCAGGACATCGCCACAGCAGATGCTCCAAGTCTTCTTCCTCCAATTCACATTTGGTGCATATTTTGTTCGTTTCTATTTTGTACCTTTGACGGTGGATGCTGAGGTAAAGTGTCTTCTTGTTCGCTAATCTTAGTTGACTTATGATTCTTTGTCTATTTATGTTCATATTTATTAGAAGGTAGCTGTTGTAGGTATGAATTGCACGATATATGGTACTGTAGGAGGTTGTGTTGATATGGTCTAGGTCATCTTTAATCTTCAAAATTAATGATATTAAATAGCTATGTACCTAATATACAGGGTGACTACTTGAAAATTAATGATATTAAATAGCTATGTACCTAATATACAGGGTGACTACTTGAAAATTAATGATATTAAATAGCTATGTACCTAATATACAGGGTGACTACTTGAAAATTAATGATATTAAATAGCTATGTACCTAATATACAGGGTGACTACTTGAAAATTAATGATATTAAATAGCTATGTACCTAATATACAGGGTGACTACTTGAAAATTAATGATATTAAATAGCTATGTACCTAATATACAGGGTGACTACTTGAAAATTAATGATATTAAATAGCTATGTACCTAATATACAGGGTGTTCAAAACTCGATTGACACCCCCCCCTTTTTTCCACAATTTTTAAAATTTAAAAACGAAACTTGGTGGGTCTTAACGTGGTCGAATGTACTTTCATTGGGCCCAATGTTGGGCGAAACTAAAAACTAAAACTAAAATTAAAACTAAATTCACTTTTTGGAATAAACTAAAACTAAACTAAAAATTGCAACCTAAAAAAAACTAAAACTAAAATTTTACCAATTAATGGATTTTAACTAAACTAAAACTAAAACTAAATCTTTGGGAATTGACTAAAAACTAAACTAAAAATTTAGTTTAGTTTAGTTTAGTTTAGTTTTACTAAAATAACATGAATTAATATAAATCATATGTTATTTCGATAATTAAGTAAATTATTAAAACTAATAAAACTTGCTTAAGAATAAGAAATTTTGGCTTTTTCTCGTAATTTGAAAACATATGTTCTTTGATAAACTAAATTAGTTAACTAAAAACTAAAACTAAACTAAAATCACAAATTTAGGTCTCTTTTACTAAACTAACCTAATTGCATTACTAAAAACGGAGTCCATATGATTAATAATTATACAAATCTAAAACTAAACTAAAACTAAAACTAAAAATATAACATTAGTTTAGTTTTAGTTTGGGAAAACTAACGTTAGTTTAGTTTACTAACGTTAGTTTTGCCCAACACTGATTGGGCCTAATGCACGACCCCTCAACTTTCTCCAGTTCTTCTCCAGAGACCCTAACTCTGGAATCTCCAATGGAAAGGGGTTATTTTTATGACGGGTTATTGTAGAGAATTGAATTTTATGTCCATTTTATATCGGTAATTTATTCGCTAAAGCGCACCGAAGAGTAACAAGTAGCCCAAAACCGATAAAACCGTTGTTTTTTGTCACTTTTCTGCCAATAACGTAGATAATATGTCCGTAATGGAAAAAGTAGTAGATATAAACGTTGTAGAATATTAAATTTTCTTTCCAAAAAGTACCTCTAAATGCCTAAAATGTTAATAGGAATGGAGCAAAACACACTTTTGTTTTTGAAGTTTTCAGAAAAGTTTATGATCAACGTGGTCTAAGCTTCCTTAAAACTTAATAAACATTTCCTAAACTTTTTGCTCCACCTAAAAATCAAATTCAATTACTTTATAAAGGCATTAAAATAATAAATTGAAAGCAATAGAACTCACCTAATCATTAGAATTTCATAGTAATTATTTTTGTGTTGAACGATTTTTTTTTGTTTTTTTTTTACGGCACCTTGACATCTAGGCCATAAGTGCCAACATCCAGGGTGCAGCAAGGAATTTTCACAACGAGCCGTGGGATGAGAAAATTCCTGCCGACGCACAGTGGGGCCAAACTACTTTTCGTGTTTCAAAAAGGCTGCAGCCTCCAAATCTAAACCGATTTGAATGTATTTTTAAAAAAATGAAAGCTAATGAAATTTAGAACAGCCTTGTCAGACCAGATTTTTGTTTTTTTTTTTTGTTTCCACTTTTTATTAAATTACGTGTAAATAATTCACCAACTTATGCAATAAAACATAAAATAATATTTTATTTTTCATCTAACTTAATATCAGCACTGGTATCGTTGAAATTAAACATTCAAACACTGATTAGACTTGGAAAAGATCAGACTGGCGTCTTTAGTACGTAAATTTATAATAATTCAACAAAAAGAATTATTGAAATCACGTGATTTTTGAATGAGTTGATAATAAATTTTGATTTTTTCCAAGATTAATCAGGGTTTGAATGTTCAATTTCAACGATACCAGTGCTGATATTAAGTTAGATGAAAAATAAAATATTATTTTATGTTTGATTGTAAAAACTAGCTTTCATTTTAAAAAAATCATTGCAATCGGTTAAGATTTGGAGGCTGTAGTCCTTTTTTGAAACACGAAAAGCAGTTTGGCCCCACTGTCCGGCGGCAGGAATTTTCTTATCTCACTGCTCGTTGGGAAAATTCCTCCCTGCACTCTTGATGTCGGCACTAATGGCCTAGATGTCAAGGTGCCGTAAAAAACAAAAAAAATCGTTCAACATAAAAATAATTACTACGAAATTCTAATCATTAGGTGAGTTCTATTGCTTTAAATTTATTATTTTAATGCCTTTATGAAGTAATTGAATTTGATTTTTAAGTGGAGCAAAAAGTTTAGGAAATGTTTATTAAGTTTTACGGAAGCGTAGACCACGTTGATCTTAAACTTTTCTGAAAACTTCAAAAACAAAAGTGTGGTTTGCTCCATTCCTATTAAAATTTTAGGTATTTAAAGGTATTTTTTGGAAAGAAAATTTAATCCTCTACAACCTTTATATCTACTACTTTTTTCATTACGGACATCCTTTGTACGTTATTTGCAGAAAAGTGACAAAAAAACAAGGGTTTTATCGGTTTTTGGCTATTTGTTACTCTTTGGTGCGCTTTAGCGAAAAAATTACTGATATAAAATCGACATAGAATTCAATTCTCTACAATAATCCGTCATAAAAATAACCCCTTTCCATTGGAGATTCCAGAGTTAGGGGGTCTCTGGAGAAGAACTGAAGAAAGTTGAGGCATCGTGCATTAGGTCCAATGAAAGTTCAGACCCACCAAGTTTCGTTTTTAAATTTCAAAAATTGTGGAAAAAAAGGGGGGTGCCAATCGAGTTTTGAACACCCTGTATATATAAATAGCAGGAAAAGTATAAATACTATATACAAGGATCAAAATGTTATTATATTCGTTCGTTGGACCTAGTTTTATTTAAAACAACAAAACTGCGGAATTGCTTGATTATTACCAAGAGCCCTTGCATTTGTCCAGCACCAATATAATTTCGAACCTTTCAAGAACTACTTTCGCTTAGTAGTAATGTATTTTCACATTTTCTTTTCATCAAAACCAGAGTTTTTATATAGCTATAAAATTTTAAATCCACCATACTATCCTATGATTGAGAGAAATCGTAGTTTGTCGAAGAGAAATATATCATTGATTAAAATGTTAAATGTTAAATTGTGTTTTATTTAAAACGTTCCCGTCACAATAACATTTATTCTTTTTGATTATTTCTATCCTGCTCGCGTTCAATTGTTATGTATCCATTTAATGCAATTTAAACAATATATTCAAGATTGTCAGGCTTGTATTCGAAGAAGATCCATTCTCTCGTGAATGTCCTGACCAACCTGTGGACGTCACCAATTTATGACCTGATTTAATTATAATAAAAATTAAAAATAGAGGGTGTCGATTTCTTCTAGATCACTAAGTGAAATGGTGATAACTGATGCAAGATAAAGTAAAAAAAAAATGCGGTTAACCAGATCCATGGAAACGCACTTATTCGTAAATACTTAAATTATGGTTAAGAAATGTTTATTGCTTTTTAATTCATATTTGACTTTCCAGGCTAGAATTTCACATCAGAATAACACTTGGTGATGGTCATAAAAGTTAAAAAATAGAATAATCTGCAATAAAAAATTAAATAGATTGAACTTTTAATAAAGTTACTTTTTTCCACTTTCTATATTTTTTGATGAATAGCGAAGTTGGGATATAGATACAAAATTATTGAAGCGTTTTATTTGAAAGATATAAAGTATTCTCCTTTAAGCTCCCTCGCTGGAGCTTCTTTCTTCTGGTTTCCATTCATCCAGCTTTCTCCAGCGATATCCTGTTATAGGCGGTTATATTTCGCCCAAATCCCAATGGGCTTCATCAGACTATGTTTCTCCTTCCTTTGAGTAGGCAGGAGCTCCTGCCTGCTCCTTTAAATATATATGTATATGTATATATATATATATATATATATATATATATACATATATATATATATATATATGAAGGAAAGTACATTTTTTGAAAAATCTATTGACACTCCGAAATGTTGAATCATGATCATAATAAAGGAGGTGAATTACCTAGAAATAACAGAAAAGGAACTAGTGTACTATTTATTGTTGAAGAAGAGCTAAAAAGCCTTCGACCCTGAGAGATATAAATTTCGCGATAAGCTAAGAAAGGGGAGAGAGAGATCGGCTCAATTTAAGCCACTTAACATGGGGAGTGCTGACATTTACACCAGATCTACTATATTACTGATAATTAACAATTTTATTCACGGCCTTATAAGAAGAACAAATCACAGACCTTATCTGTCTAAGAGCACCTTTAAATTCCCTCAACTATCTTCTCGTGTTTGTTATGGCCCTCTCAACTTGTCATTAATGAGGATAAGTTTATTAAAAATTTAATTGCACCTAGTTGCCGTTTTATTCTTGTTTAATCGTTTCTAATATAAATATATATGTATATATTAAAGCCGTTCTTATTATTTTTCAGAATCGTATTGAATTCAACTGTTTTGAACTTTAGTACTATATTGTATTTCAAGTCAATACAAAAACACTATAACGACCATTGGGTTAGTAGGGAGTGGAAGGAGAGTAATCGAAATCGGTTGAAGCCTAAGGGGGTACCTACATTGGACCCGATCCGACCCGATCCGATGGCCACCGATTCTCGTCCGTTCAAACTTGTTTGTATCTAGACCGATTTCCTATGCTGCTAATCCCCTTCTCCCATGCTGCTATTCCCCTTCACCCATGCTGCTAATCCCCTTCTCCTTTGCTGCTAATCCCCTTCTCCTATGCTGCTAATCCCCTTCTCCCATGCTGCTAATCCCCTTCTCATATGCTGCAAATCCCCTTTTCCTATGCTGCTAGTCCCTTTCTCCTGTGCTGCTAACATCCTTCTCCTGTGCCACTAATCCCCTTCTCCTATGCTTCTAACCCTAGTCCTCCTATTTTGCTGACACTAGAAGTTCGTGAACTGAACCCTGACAGAAGCTGCGACGCGAAGACTAGAGAGAGGGTTGCGTGCGACCCCTATCCGGATGAGACCGAAGATAAATTTACACCGAATACCGAGTTTCCCACCACGGTACTGGTCGTTACTCAGACCCGTGTCGGGAGCATCGCCTGCACCCAGTCTCTCTCCTAGCTCCGATAACTCCTCAGCTGTCATTAGGCTTTATCTAGCTCCCACTTAATCCAAACAAGCCACTCGGCATTTCTTCACTTCATCCAATAGCCAGGAGAGGAATGTAAGTTTTACTACATAGAAATTTAACGGGACGGGGAAACTGAATTTAGAGGGGACAGCCAAATTGAGTCTCCATCATTTTGGTATAGTCCTGGTATAAATATAATTAAACGGGGGAGACCCGGTGGCCGTGAGCGTGAGCACTTACCACTCTGTGCCAAAGGTCGTGGGTTCGATTCCCACTTTGAGATGGTGGGTTTCTTTAGAA
The DNA here is from genome assembly GCA_946811695.1 of Gonocerus acuteangulatus. NCBI lineage: Eukaryota > Metazoa > Arthropoda > Insecta > Hemiptera > Coreidae > Gonocerus > Gonocerus acuteangulatus. The sequence goes on along the minus strand of OX328124.1, from coordinate 99,576,457 downwards.
AAAAGAAAATCATCAGCCCTTTCCTGGCTAGAAAAGGGTGGTAACCTATAGACAACCCAGTTTTTTTTGTCAATACAACGGTTATAGATAACCGTTGTAATTTTGTTCAAAAATTCGTAGTTAAATAGTAATAATGGGCGTTAAAATTATAATAAAATATAATTAACCAAGACTCCATACCATTTCTAATTTATTTTTTCTTTACCAAAGATCAATAAATAATGTTTTACTGTAATTGAAGGGTTCACTACAAAAACCAGACTTACATCAACAAAGACAACTAACAACTAAAAAAGGTATAAATAAACAAACACTTTGTTATTAAACAATTTCTGCATTATAAGCGAATATTAAAATTAAAAACTCCAGTGCAGCAGTTAAAATAGCTCTTTAACCATGTGTTGAACGACCGTTTGGTGGTTGACACATACAAAAAAAACAGAGAAGTCCAAAAATTCTTCTTTCACTCCAAAGTCAGCTCAACATCTTGATATTATTGTTTTCCCCAAAAACTGATACTTCACATTATTTTTGAGAGTGAAGTATTAGCGATTCTAGAAAAAGTCCGTCACGCAGGAGCTGCATAACTAAGCACTTTCCTCAGAATTTTGGTTGTGTAGACTGGTTTCCAAAACAATTTGCTTAAAATATCCTACATAAATAAAATAAAAACATGAATACTTCTCTTTTAATTTTGTAATGAGTAACTGATCAATTATTAATTTGCTTCCAGAGTTATGTTTACACATGGTACCTACTACACTACGTAATAAATACAAAAAACCTCATATTATGTATTTTGATCTAACGCAGGAACAGGATACAGTCACTCTAGTGGTAGAAAGCGCTCCTTGCTGCGGCTTTGTGAACCTACGTCTGGCGGGCTTTTCTATTGAAATATATTACAAATTAAACCCCCGCTTTCCGATTGACCGATTCAGCTCATTTTTACAACACTTCTTTCTCATGAGTTACCCACGACGTATACCGCGTTTCGTTACAATACAGCAGAAATTACGACCGGTATGAGTATATTAGGAATTTGGGTCCGGAGTAAACCCCCCCTTCTAATGAACCGATTTAGTTTATTTTTACAACGCATATTTACCTGTAGATTACCACTACGAATACCGAGTATCGTCGAAATATACCAAAAATCACGGCTGGTAGTGGCGAATTGGTATTGTGGGACCGGAGTAAACCCCCCTCCTAATGAACCGATTTAGTTTATTTTTACAACAAATATTTACCTGTGGATTACCTCTACGAATACCGAGTTTCGTCGAAATATACCAAAAATCACGGCTGGTAGTGGCGAATCGGTATTGTGGGTCCGGAGTAAATCCCCCCCCTTCTAATGAACCGATTTATTTCACTTTTATATCTCACTTTTCTCTCTATATTACCACTACGAATACCAAGTTTCGTTGAAATATAACAAATATTACGGCTGACATAGTCAAATTAGTGTTTTGGGTTCGGGGTAATCCCCCCCTTCCGGTGAACCGACTTTGGTGGTTAACGAACTCGTTCAATCGTTTGCTAATTGAATGCTATATACCAAGTTTCGTGACGAAAAAACAAAAACTCTGGCCGCTATCGTGTTAACAGACACATACATATATATATATATATATATATATATATATATATATATATATATATATATTTAAATTTTAACGGGGGTCATTTTCGGTGTCTACTAGGTAGGATCGATAAAGATTTGAAGAAATTTTTCAAAAATTTCGTCATGAGTCCAACCTCAATAGCTACTTTCCTTCGGAGGAAAGTGCTAAAATGAATAAAAGAATTAATAACTCAAGTACTGATGTTTAACGTCTAGGTAAGTATATAATTACATCCCATATGAGGTATATTGATTGCTAGATTTTGATCATACACTGTACGTATTTACAACATTACTATGATATCGTCGATACAAATGCAAAGTAACGAATGTGAAAAAATGCATCTTTCATTGTCAATCTTTACTAATTTCTGCTGGACTTATGTAGGGGAAATTCTTGAATCATACTTCACTCTATTAAAGGGAAAGTATTCCACTATCAATAGGTTAAATCTGCCGAATACTTGACTGTCCAAAAAAAAAATTATGAATAAATGCTTTTCCACTCTGAAAACTGGTGATTTTCATATTCGATAATTTGCATTTGTAGCGACGATATGTTAGCATGGCACTGCTATCATGATTTAATACTTTTTTTAGTTGTTACTCCGCCATTATTGATTTTTTTTCTTGGTCCACCAACTACCAAATGGCGTACCCAAAGTGTAGTAGCAAACACAAACCTCTTTAAAAAAAATTAAAAATATATATTAATTGAATAATTTCAAATATAAAATAGGAAAATTATTATTTTTTGTATAGGTTATTTTAAGCAAATTATTCAAGAATGCAGAGTAAACTACCCTCGTTATGTGGAATGTGCCTCGAAAATGCAGCTCTTGTGTGTTAGACATTTTATTTTCAAATCAATCGCTTTTTAACCAAGATCCGAAGCTTTTTAACTCTACCAATATTGGGAAGTGGTGGAAAATATTACTAGATCGTCAGTGTATAATAGCAAGCTTTCTTAACCACCTCCAATCGTAATATATATTAACGAGTTACGACGTAAAACATTTTCTTTAATCACTAGCATATATAGAGGTGTTATCTTTTCAATACCCACCCGTATTGTAAACATTAAATACCAACATGCGTAGACAAACCGTAAAAGTCATTCGTAGAAGAAGTACCACAGCAATATCCCGCATCTTCTTACCACCTGTTCAGACGAAGCTTCCCACAATAAATGCCAAATACCATAACCCTACTGACTCATTACTGCGGGGATAGAATACATTTCTCTACAACGCAATAGAAGAATAGACGTGTAAAACTTCTAAAGGATTTACAAAATTTAAAGTTTTGTAAAAGTTCAAGGAATCCAACCTATGTTAAGAAATTAAAACGTCCGACTCGCAGGAACTGCGCCTCTTAGCGAGTTTCCGTTCTTATCACTAGTGTCATTTAGAAAGCTTAAAGTAGAAACTGTCAATGTTTTGTCTTAATTTTTCGTAAAAAAAATGTTAAATTAAATTTCAAAACGAAGCAAGATCTTAGGAACCACGACAGCAAACTGACCTTATCATTATTATTTCAATTTTTTATTTATTTATTTAGAGTTCACAACAAAGGCTATTTACTCTTAAATTCAATGTGCGAACAAAGCTAAATGTTGAAATACAAAGCTAAATGAAAAAGACAATTACAAAAAGATACTATAGTAGCTGAAAAGATTTATCATTGTTTAAGAAAACAAAATAAAATAATAATTATAATTATAAATTATAAAAAAAATATATATATAAATAAATACAAAATAAATTATTTATAGGGAGGATTTCTAAAAACGTTGGATCTTATTTTTATTTTTTAAATATTTTAGAATATTATCAATGTGTGTACTGTCCTGTTTAAGCAATTCGTGTAAGTCTGTAGGTAAATCAATGTCTTGTCTTTCCCTGCAGTCTGTAAGTATGTGTTTGATTGTTAAAGGAACGTTGCAAAGTGTACAAATCGGTTTGTCCTGTCTTGTCATCAAATACGAATGTGTCAAGTGTGAATGTCCAATTCTTAGTCTAGTAAGCACGACTTCTTCACGCCTCGAGTTCCTAATACTGGAACTCCAGGCTCCTATTGTCGGCTTAATCTCTCGTAACTTGTTGTCTTGTGTGTATGTCCAGTCAGTTTGCCACTTGTTCATTATGTGTATTTTTATTAAATTGTTTATGTCATGTCTAGTCATCTGATTAATGTCTTCAGTTGTTCGTCTTGTAGCTAATTTTGCTTCATTGTCTACGTCCGTACTTCTTGGTATGTCGTCATGTCCAGGTATCCATACAAAAGTTACATGAATGTTTCTGTCCTGTAGATCGTAAAGTTGTGATAGTATTTGTGTAATCAATGGATGTGTACTGTACATGTCAGATAGGGAATGAAGTGAGCTGAGAGAATCTGTAAAAATAATGCAGTGTCTGTTAGTATGTCGAATATTTGAAAGGGCCAAAATAATTCCGTTAAGTTCTGCTGTGAATGTGCTAGTGTCATTTGGTAATTTTGAGTGGTATGTTGTGTTGTCAATGAGTGCTGCAGATGCTGTCCCGTGTAGTGTTTTGGATCCGTCAGTGAAAATGTAGAGGGCTTTAGGATTCTCAGATACTATTTTGTAAAAATGATATTTGTAAAAATGAGTTGATGTGGGATTCTGTTTCTTATGTTTCGATAATTTTTTAATTATACTAAATTGATGAATTCTCCAAGGCGGGTGTGGAATGAGCTCATTACAAAACAATGGTATTTGAAGAATAGTTGAGTTACGTGAATAGTTCAAAATTCTTTTATTCAAAGGCTCTTGCTTGGCTCGATAAGGCCTTACGTTATCGTCAATTATAGATTTTATACAAGGCTTATTGAGGGCTTTGAGATTTATGAATTGCTTTAAGGAGAGGAGTTGACGTCTATACTCTAGTGGAGGTTCATTAGCTTCAACATATAGGCTTTTGCATGGGCTTGATCTAAATGCACCTGTTGCTAGTCGTATACCGGTGTTGTGTATTGTGTCCAATTGTTTGAGGGCAGTTGGACTGGCCGATGAATATGCTGTACATCCGTAATCAAGGATTGATCTCGTGTAAGCTCTATAAAATGTCAGCATAGAACATCTGTCAGCACCCCACTTCGTGTTGGCTAAGATCCTCAATAGATTCAGTGATTTTTTGCATTTATTGAGAATAGCTTTTATATGGGGTACCCACGTAAGTTTCGCGTCAAAAGTCATGCCTAGAAATTGTATCATGTCAGTCTTTGTTACGTCTCTTCCGGCTAAGGTGATCGATGGGTTAGGTTTTAATCGTTTCTTGGAAAATATGATACATTTTGTTTTGGTTTGGGAGAAACGAAATCCTCGAAGTTTTCCCCAATTTTCAAGTGAGTCCAATGTTGTCTGTAAGGTAGTTTCTTCCTGTCTTGTTTTGGTGGACATCGTGTACAAAAGCAGGTCGTCAGCATATATACAGTATGATATTGTTTGAGGTATGCATTCAATCATACCATTTATTGCAATATTAAAAAGCGTTGTGCTGAGGACACCTCCCTGTGGCACTCCATTTTCCTGCAGGAATTCGTCCGATAAAGTAGAACCTATTCTCACTCGGAACCGTCTGTTACTTAGATAATTTTTGACAAAATTAAAAATGTTTCCACCAATATTCCATTTTAGCAATTGCAGCAATACGAGCCGCCTCCAAACACTATCAAACGCTTTTTCGATATCGAGGGAAACTGCTATTAATGACTGCTTATTGTCAAAAGCCTCTAAAATGTCATTTTCTAGCCTTAAAATATGATGCATTGTGGAGTGCCCTGTTCTAAACCCACATTGATAGCCAGAAAGAAGATTATTTTTTTCTAGGTACCATGTTAACCTATGATTTAATATTCTCTCCAGGGTTTTGCACAAACAACTGGTTAAAGAAACTGGACGATAACTGGAGTCGATTTTCTTATCCTTGCCTGATTTCAAAATCGGAACTATGATAGATTCGTTCCACGAGTGAGGATAGATTCCTGCTTCAAACACCTCATTGAATGCATTCAGAAGAAGGGGAAGAGTAGTGGGTGGTAAGTGTTGTATCATGTCGTATGTTATTCTGTCCGGTCCGGGTGAAGTTGTACGTGATTTCTTTATTGCAAAGTTAAGTTCGTTTAATGTTACAGAGTCGTTCAAAGTCGTATCGTTTTCAGTTTGGTCTCTTAATGTATCAGATTCTACTTTTCTTTTATGTTCCTGAAATTCTTTGTTGAAGTTTTCGTCACTAAAACATTTTTTGAAGTAAGTCCCTAATAGGTTAGATAAATCTTTTTGGTCAGTTATGATTATGTCGTCGTTTTGGAGTCCAGTTATGGGTTGTTTGTATTTTTTATGAATTATTTTGTTTACAACTGCCCATGCATCGCTTGGCGCACTGTTAGAATTTAATTGAGAAACGAAATCTATCCAGGAATTTCTTTTGGCAGTTTTTATCACCCACTTAGCCTTGGCCCTCTTTTTCTTGTAATCAATAAGGGCTTCATCAGACGGATGCCTGCAAAAATATTGAAGTGCCTTTTTCCTTTCTCTGATGGCGATTCTACAGTCATTATTCCACCAAGGAACCGGAGTTTTTGCGTATTTAGTTGTGGTTTTAGGTATACTATGTTCAGCTGCGTCTAATATTAATTCTGTTAATTCGTTCACTGAGTATGTGTGTTGTAAGTTCTGTGTGGTTATAATGTGGTCTTGAAATGTGGTCCAGTCAGCTTTCTTTGTATTATATCTAGTCTGAGTTTGGAATATCGGTGGTTGTGAAGTTAGTGTCAGGAATATAGGAAAATGATCACTCGAGTAGGTGTCGTCGCTCACTTCCCACTCGAATCGAGTATAAACTGAAGAGGAGCAAACAGATATGTCAATATTTGAATAAGTACCTGTCCGTGGGCATAGATGGGTCGGTAAGTTCGTGTTGAGAGTGAGTAAGTCCAATCCTTCAAATATATTTTGTAAAAGTCGTCCACGGTTGTTTGTAATTGATGAGTTCCACATAGTACTGAGAGCGTTGGCATCAGAAAGTAATAAAAAGGGCGTTGGAAGTTGGGTCAGTAAGTCATGAATCGCATGTACATCAATAGGTTCACTTGGTGGAAGATACAGAGAACAAACCGTGAGACGGAAAGGAAGGTACACCGAGACAGCTACAGCTTGTAATATTGTCAATAAACGAATGGGTTCGCTGTATGTGTTGTCTTTAACAAGCACAGCAACTCCCCCACATGCTTTACCTCCCAAACAATAGTCATTTCTGTAAACGGAATAATTATGTATGCTAACGCTTTTACCTGGTACTAGATGTGTTTCTTGGAGTCCTATTATCTGTAATGGTTTATGTCGCAACAGGCACTTTAAATCATTTAAATGCGTTTTTCAGCCATTTATGTTCCACTGGAGTATAGTCATAATTAATTAGGGAATAAAATAAATTAAATTGATTAAAAAATATAACAGCTGTTAAATTCATTTTAAATTACCTGTTTCTTTTTTTTTAGCTTTGTTCCCACTTTTAGACCTTTTGCCCTTAGGAGTTTTAATATTTGGTGGATTTTTAACAAATATTTCATCTTCCAAAACATCTTCTTCTTCGGATGACTTCTCCCCAAGGGATGGTTCTGTTGGGCTGCGATTTCTTGACTGAACGCCTTGGTCCGTCTTGACCTGGATTGCGGGCACCGATGCATTTTCCTCTCTGGAGCGTTCCTTCTGCAGGATAATATTTTGTAGAATAGCTAAGCTAATTTCAATCCTTTTTATAGATTCGGATAAATTATTATTTCAAAACGAAGCAAGATCTTAGGAACCACGACAGCAAACTGACCTTATCATTATTATTTCAAAACGAAGCAAGATCTTAGGAACCACGACAGCAAACTGACCTTATCATTATTATTTCGGCTATCAAAAGTCGTATAAGAGTTTTCTTGTAAAATAAACTAAATCGGTCCATTTGAAAGGAGAGTTTATTCCGGAACTACATTAGTAATTTTCCGTTGCGGCGATACGAAGTCAAGGGATGGTTGGACAAGCGAGCGTTGAACTTCTTGAGAGATACAGATCTCTATGATAAAATATAATTCATTTAATTAAAAAATGCATAAATAATGTAATTTGAAGGTAAACAAATAATGTAATTTGGAGACATAAAATGTTTTTTATCCCCGGTTTTCTGTACTTGAGTATTTGTATTTTTTGCATGTGTATATGTGAATGTGTGTGCCTGTGTGAAAATATACGAGTTTTATTGCTACAGTTATTTAACTTCTGTTTAAATTATATGTACCTATGTATGTTTGTGTATGTATGTATGTATATATATATATATATACACACATATATATATATGTATATATATGTGTGTAGGTATATATGTGTATGTGTGTGTGTGTGTATATATATATATATGTTCGTGTGTGTGTCTATGTATATAAATATTTGTATAATCTGATTGCTGCCTTGAATTTTCATTTTGGGTAATTATTACTTTCCAATAAAATCAAATAGGCAACAATGACCTGTGTGGTTGAATTGCCTTTAAAAATCAAAAAAAAAAAAAAAAAAAGGGATGATTGGGATTCGGCGAGGAGAAAACAAACAGCAGTTCTTCAGGAAGAAATCTATATTGGCCGTTTACTTTGTATTAATTATTATCAATTATTTTCACATATAGAATACCTATATTGTTTTTGCGTATAATATAAAATTTGAATGAGTTACTTGTGTGCTCATGCGGATAATTGTTTCTGTCTACTGCTGGCTAATGTCTTTCTGCATTTTTTTTTACCTTTACACGTTTTTTAATAGTTTTAATTTTTCTTACTGACAACCGTATTGTATAATAACTACCTACTTTTCAATTTTTAAAAATAAGAGTTTTTCAAAATTTATTGTCATGATAAAAAAACGCTCATTCTGGCTGATTATTCTTACTTGTAATTTGTGTATATTTATTTTTAGCTGAAGAAGGCTGCCAAAGTGCAGCCGAAACGTCCAATATATTTTTCTGCCTAAAGATCTGACGTTTGTTTCTCCTAGCCGAATCCGAAAAATCCCGTGACTTCGTATTAGTAATTACTATTGTCATGTAACAAAATTCGGTATTTTTCTTTTTGAAATGTGTTTCTCTATCAATGAACACTTCAGTAATTATGTTGGATCACGTACACACTCAATTGGGATCAAATCATAAGTAATAATCAAGTGAGAATAATAAAAAGCTCGCGAATTGTGATGTCAAAAAAATTAGCGCATTTTTATAGAATATAAGTAGAGGAGGGAAGGAGAGAGGAGAGCGTGGATGGGGTTTCCGCTCTAAGCCACGCTTTGTACTTATTAGCATCGAACCTGGGGATTCATGAATTATTTAATATTATATGGAATGTTTGGAAATCTGAAGGCTGCTCCGGCAGGCGTTTTTATTATAATTCGCCTCCACTGACTTTAGGTTTATATTCACGGGTGCTCACGAACGTCAGCACGGAAATACAAACTTGTGAAAGTAGTTCAGAGTGCATGTTCAGCTATGGATGTGAAAGGGGCAAGCAACATTTTTCCGGCAATATCTTCCGAACAACTCATATAAAATGCAGAAACATTCCTTTTTTATGCAGAAAAATAATACTTTTTTTTAGCAGAATAGGAGGACTGGAGTTACTAAAGAAGACGAACTAAGATTAGCAGAATAGAAAGACAAGGTTTAGCAGAATAAGCGGACTAGGATTAGCAGATTAGGAGGACTAGGATTAGCAGAATAGGAGGAGTAGGATTAGCGGAATAGGAGTACTAGGATTAGCAGATTAGGAGGACTAGGATTAGAAGAATAGGAGGACTAGGATTAGTAGAATAGGAGGAGTAGGATTAGCGGAATAGGAGGACTAGGATTAGCAGATTAGGCGTACTAGGATTAGCAGAATAGGCGGACTAGGATTAGCAGATTAGGAGGAATAGGATTAGAAGAGTAGGAGGAGTAGGATTAGAAGAATAGAAGGACTAGGATTAGTAGATTAGGAGGACTAGGATTAGTAGGTTAGGAGGACTAGGATTAGTAGAATAGGAGAAGTAGGATTAGCAGAGTAGGAGGACTTGGATTAGAAGAATAGGAGGAGTAGGATTGGAAGAATAGGAGCACTAGGATTAGTAGATTAGGAGGACTAGGATTAGTAGGTTAGGAGGACTAGGATTAGTAGAATAGGAGAAGTAGGATTAACAGAGTAGGAGGACTTTGATTAGAAGAATAGGAGGAGTAGGATTAGAAGAATAGGAGGACTAGGATTAGTAGATTAGGAGGACTAGGATTAGTAGAATCGGAGGGGTAGGATTAGCAGAGTAGGAGGACTAGGATAAGAAGAAGAGGAGGAGTAGGATTAGCAGAGTAGGAGGACTACGATTAGCAGAATAGTATATTGTAAGCAATTATGAATCTCATCTTTCTTTTTAATATTTGGGTCAAACTTTGCTATAAATACTTATGTAATGAAAGCAATAAATATATCATATAATATAACATCATATATATATATATATATACATATACATATATATATATATATATATATATATATATATATATATATATATATATATATATATATATATATATATATATATAATCTGTTATCTTGAAAATCAACAATGGGTTCTTATGATTTCTCTGACGATTCGGAATGGCCTTGTATTCTCATAAATGTTCATAATGAGAGTTCTTATACTTAGCCGAGGTGGAGTCCTTGCTTAAGACATCGACATCCCTTACAAAGACAAAACTAGCTGAGCAACAGCTTAGAGAATTACTCGAGTAAAAACTCCAGAGTTGGCAAACAATTGTCGAGCACTCGCTGGAACGTGATGTGTTGAGAACCAGTTGAAAGGAACAAACGGGTGAGTTCCATTTCTTTGCTGTGCCGTCATAAAGGAGTACGGTCACGCCAGGAGGGTTGAGTTGCACGGTACGCCTAACCATTAATTGGTTTCCTCGCCCCATCACATTTGCCATAATCCTTGAGGGTATGGATAGGCCATGCGACGTTGCGTGCCGTCGAGACTTCGGAATACCCCACTATTTGTGGCGTTCGGTTTATCTTACACGTGTGCGGAACACTTCATTTTTAGAATGCCTCTGATTTCAAGAAGGCATATCCTTTATTTATATCGATGGGCGCGTGGAAAACTAACGAATATCTAAAAATTCGGTTTTGTTTTTTTCAGAATTTTTCCTATTTTATTTTCAATCTCATTATTTCATGGTGCGATAAAGAGACATATTTTAGAATAATATCTTAGCAAGCAATCAGGGAATAGTTGGGATTCCGCTAAGGAAACATCCATACGATTGTTGTAAAAATCTGTATTAAGGACGTTTCGGCTACTCTTTGGTAGCCTTCGTCAGCTAAATTACAAAAACAAGAACGCTTTTGTTTTCTTGCCTTCGTATTTTAGCTGACGAAGGCTACCAAAGAGTAGCCGAAACGTCCTTAATACAGATTTTTACAAAAATCATATTGATGTTTCCTTAGCGGAATCCCAACTTTTCCCTGATTCTTTATCACATCGACAACTCATAATATCTTAGCAAGGCGCAAGAGTTTAAAAAATATAAGAAATCGTTTGTCATTTTAGGCCCGTGGAAGAGAAAGGGTGATTCACGAAATCCGGATGTTGGGAAATCGAAGTCTGAGTTCTGAAAGTGCTTCAGGATATTAAAGGCGAATGCTCACTCTGTGATTCATAAATCTGATTGAAAAAGTATGCTATTGAAATTCAATGTTTTAATTATAATTGGAGTGATTTCTGGGACCAGAGAAACAAGACGAAGCTATGTGTTACCTACATCTTTCTGACTCACAAAAAAAAAAAAATTAAAAAATCGATTTTTCAGATTCGCCCTATCTCTTCAAGGTCCTCAATTGTCTTAACTACGCAATTTTCACGAATCCTTTAGCTAATTGTAGATCCGAGGTTTTATCAATTTTTAGTTGGATTTAAGTCGTGTCAACCTTTGAGGTAATTAACACCATTATTAGTGTTTCTGTCACACTATAGTCTAGGATGCATTTGTCAAAACGTAATTGCTTGAATGGGGGGGGGGGAGGATGCTAATTTTGGCAGGAAAAGCTTCGGAACAACTCAAATAACAGTTATTGAGGAATGTGTACATTGAAAATTCTCGGAACATATTTTTTTTTTACATATAAAAAATACGTTTTACTCCGTAAGTATTTACACTAGAGACCTTTACGAGGCATCAAAAGATTCTTAATGAATTTAAAAAATGTTAAAACTTACTTTCAGATTTTCAATGTAGTTAATAAGCATGAAAAAAGCGTAAATAATAGATATTTTTATATCATTTTGTCAGCAGCTTAAAACCTACCAAATTTCATTTAAATAGGTCCGACAGTTTATGCATTAAAATGTAGCAATTGAAGGTATTGGCGACAAGTCATTAAATGAAGGTACCTATTCAAGCTTTCAAAAGAATTTACAAGTAAAAATAGGTCAATTTCTTCGTCTTGAGGATTGTTTTTTAATTTGTGCAGAAGATAATCCCCCAAAAATTAGCTTGCCCCCTCTTATCACCCAACTCACTGGGCTGATATGCACTTTCAGTTAAACATCAAAAACAAAATTATCGATATTCTGTAACAATTATTAAGGAATTAATGAGATAAAACACATCTAGTTGAAATAAATGGGAACAATAGATAAACAGTATATTTAGCCAGATAACACGACTAACTCAAATTGACGAACTGTATTTCTGGAGCACCAAAATTAAACATCTCCTTTTGAAAGGGAGGAACTTAATCATAAAATTACATTTGTGACCTAATGTAATTTTATAATAATCATCTGAAATGTTGCCACTTATATTTACTCAACTAGAGCAGACGCCTCATATTTTTACAAAATCATCATGAATATCCCCAAGAAAACCTCAATCGATTTTTTTTCTTTTAGAATAAGAAAATCATGATTAACACCAGCAACCATGGCTAAAAACGTGTTCTTTTTACCTAGGTACCAGTGTCTCAATAATTTCTTCTCATAGATTCGCTAATCTCAATGTGGTAAATGCAAAGACAAATTTGAACTTTTTTACATACTTAATATAATAATTCAGACATTTAGGACGAAGTATTCAAGCAGCCGTCGGATCATCAAATATAGTTTATAAGGATAGAACAAATTCTACCAGCTCACAGGAAATCACACGCTCCAACCATCATCAGAAAGATATTAGTACTCCATGAAATTCATGTACCTTCGAAATATTTGGCTGCAAAATCTGTACTCGACAAAAGGAACAAATGCTCTACAATCCTCACTGACACAAAAAAAGAACAACTTAAAAGTATTTATTTTCCAGCTTATTTCTGCAGCGCTTGTAACTATTAAGCGCAGAATATTTTGCCAGGAATGCATCTGTGCTTTTTCATCTACAAATTCTATGACAGAAACACATCAGCTTATATATTTTAAAGATACAATTTGGTCGTTCTTTGAAAATCAATATATCATTCATTTATCTCACCACTGTGTAAACAAATTTTATGATTAAAAAAAAAGAAAAAGAGGTGTCATTCTATTCAATTTTATTCACATGACTGTACTACTAAAGCTCCTATTTACTCACATTCTGATCCTAATAAGAGAATGACATTCTATTGTAAGTCCAGGGTACTTATGCTTAGATACTTCCCGCATCACCAGCAGGTTTAATTACCCGCACTATACAATCAACTCTGACATGAATCATAGAATGATTGGATTCACTATCCTTTTATGACTCTAATCCTCTGAAAAAAAAACAAAAAAAAAAAAAAAAACTGCTTTTAAATAATTCATGAAGTTTTATTTTCCTATTCAGCGTTAGATTATGAGGATTATTCTACTGAATTGTAGAAATATCGTCAATAATAAATGATATTTTGTAGAATAAAACTTTTATTTTCGTTTATACTTCTTTAACTTAACATCAATTTTATTTCTTTGTCTATATTGGTCTATAGCTTGGCTAAATTATATCAATAGACCTACACTAAATGTATAGGTATAGTATTTCCAAAGATTTCAGGGATAAATTAAAAGTATCTAATTTAAGCAAGTCAGATATATTAATAACAAAATAACCAGAAATGGAAGTTAATTTAACACTTTCCCTCTTGCTATTGTAGTTGTCTTTGTAAAATTCCTGTATTTTTTTTTTTTTAATTACTTACTACCTATTATCTTGAAATATTTTTATAACACATTTTGTTATAAAGAAACACAGAAATCACGAGTCTCATGAGCTTGATCCCACCGGCGACAGGAATTTTCTCATCTCAGGACTCGTTGAGAAAATTTCTCGCTGCACCCTGGATGTCGGCGCTAATGGCCCAGATTTGTCGATGCGCCGTTAAAAAATAAAAAAAGTTATGTGCTTTCCTTACAGCTATCTTGCTGGGAGCGTTGCACGATATTGACACTTCAATGTCTCCCGCATTGTTACATCATGTCCTGACAACAACACAAATTGTTCCGTATGTATAAATTGATGGTTCTTTAGGATTCCCAAAAGATTGCCCACTCTCGCGATCCAAATTCTTGGAGTAAAAAGACGAAAGGAATGATTTTGATCTCTTTGAAAATCTATTAGCCCCTCAATTCGGCTTCATTAAATTGGATATTGTTGAGAAATCAAAATAGCTCTTAGCTGCTCGTGGGGCTCAAGAAGATCCCATAAAGATTTACATTGGACGTCATTATTTTCGATTCTTATCTAAAAACTACCCCACATAAGTCCACATGTAAAGGGAGTTCATCTTTTCTGTGGAAGCTATCCAATGAGTGACACATAACAGGGGTACCCAAAAGTAATCAACATTTTTACTTTGGGATTAATTTTATTTGCCTCGGACGTCCCACCACACACACAGCAACACCTTCCTGGTGGACAAAGTCGTTTTAGGGGTTGTTATTGGAGATGAGATTCCTCTAGGGTCTTAAAGAAATCGTGGTCACACTGTTTAGGTCTACCGCTTCGAGGATGGTCTGTCTGGTCAAAATCACCCTCGGCAAAGCTCCTGTACCAAATTCGGTATTTGTTTACAGTCAACACGTCACCACAAACTTCAAGTCGCAGCTGTCGCCTTAATTTCCGCATTAACTGAAGAAACATGCAGTGGGGCTCTTCAGAATGTAAGAACCCCGCCATACTCTATCAAGGCACTGAACAACTTAATACTAAATTAAATTATGATGGTATGATTATTTACTCCTCAAAGATTACTGTAGTATTAATACCAAAATACATCTTATCAAATGTTGATTACTTTTGGGTAACCCTATTGTATTAATTCGGTAACTGATAAACACAGGTGTTTCTGAGAGCTTGTTTATTCTAACTGCCTAATATGAATATAATTGGATGTTTTGTCTATATTAAATGTTGAATAATTATAATAACCATTTTCATCAAAACCGATTTGGAAATTTCTATATTTTAACCCTCGAAAGACAAATGGACCATGATTCATGTTGCAAACTTTAATAATTAGAGAGTGGGGGAGAGAAAGGGAGATAGAGAAATAGTGAGTCGGAAAGAATGAGAGAGAGAGAGAGAGAGAGAGAGAGAGAGAGAGAGAGAGAGAGAGAGATTGGATATGTTTTGACCGGAGTGTACTGCATATGAGGGTAGGAAGAACGGCTGACGGATAGCGTGTCCTCCTTCCCGTACTTATCTCCCTATCTCTTATCTCTCCCTCCCTCTCTCTCCCCCTCCCACTCTCTCTCTCTCTCTCTCTCTCTTCCTCTCTCTCTCTCTCTCTCTCTCTCTCTCTCTCTCTCTCTCTCTCTCTCTCTCTCTCTCTCTCTCTCTCTCTCTCTCTCTCTCTCTCTCTCTCTCTCTCTCTCTCTCTCTCTCTCTCTCTCTCTCTCTCTCTCTCTCTCTCTTCCCCTCTCTCTCACTCTTTTCTCTCTCTCTCTCTCTCTCTCTCTCCGATCTTTTATTTTATTTTCCTATCTCTCTCTAATTCCTCCTTCATTTTATTTTATATCTCTCCGGTTTGCCCCTTTAACATGGTCCTCGATAAAGCTTGAACAATGTGGAACGGCCATTTTAGCTCCCAGAACATTAGACTACATTAAAGGGCAGCAACTCCTAGGGGGGAGGTTCAGATAGCTGCATACTCCTTTTTTTATCTTCCGCTTATTTTCCGAGGGCGATTAAAATGTCGATAAGTATTTTAATATAAGTATTAGCCTCTTATCAGTCATTCGTTCCATAAATATTCTTTCGAAAAAAAATGGATTCCTTATCTTTCATAAGATAAAGGTATAAACCAACCAGCTTATTATACTAATTACACAAAATTGGTTCGTTATTTTAATTTAATCTTATTCAGTTCTAAATTCATGATTGACTAATTCTGAAAGACAGCTTGCTGAGATATAAATTTCATCGGTATATCCAAGAGCTCACAAAAACTTTTGTAGGCTTAAAATAGTTTTTTATCGAATCTGTTTATGGAACTACTAGCTGTTACCCAGTGTGCCATGCTGCACCTACTTTCTGCCTATGACCCTCCCCGTATCAAGATCTACCTGTATACCCGGTTACGTCAAAATCGGCCAAACGGTGTGAATTGGTTTATATCTGTCAAGCCAACAGAGGCCAGCACCACAGCAATTCATAAAACAGCCATCATTGGCCAGCACCACAGCCTGCGAGTAGATAGCTATTATCAAAGTAAGCCTTAGTTAGACAGTGACTGTTGATATAAAGTTGAAATAAACTGCTTTACTTGATTATATAATGATGTAAAGTCATCAATGAGTTCAAGTTATTCTAATTGAATCGTTCCATGCAAAAAGAGGTTCAGTCCATTTTTTTCCAAATATGAGTTAGTGATGGATTCGATGTCTCTGACGGTGACTACTCATTTCTATGTTAAGAGGACTTTAGTCCAGTACATTGTTGCCATGGATGGATTGGGTGCTTAAGGGTAGAAAACGTCTAGGTCCTCACCGCCCTCAAGTGTAATGTTAGAGTCGTGTATATGTCGTGAAAGGGTTTGTAATTTTGTGTTTAGGACAGTGCATGACAATGAACTGTTATTTTGATAACATGTATTCAATTTTCTTTTTTACTAATATCATTGCTTACTACTAACATGTTGCTTACTAATAGAGCTATTTGTACTAAAACTAATACTAATATACAGTATAGTACTATTAATACAAATAATAGACTACATAACCATATTAATATTTACTTATTTATTTTTCCCCCCTCTTGTATAGTTTTTATTATTTTTATTTATTTATTTTTTTTTTATTTATTTATTTTTTTTATTTTTATTATTTTTTATTTTTTTCCTCTATGTATAATTTTATTTGTTATCTTTTTTAATACATATATGTTTTTTTTTATACGCATATATCTATTTTTTTTGTATTTTTTTATATATAAATTTTTTTTCCAATCCAACTAACTAATACAAACTAAATAACTAATACAAACTAAACATAACTGATACAACTATTTGTACTAAAACTAATACTAATGTAAGCAATATTAATACTAAAACTATAGTACATAACAAAATTTATAGTAATACCAATTCTTAATTAAACTAGCACATGTATATACACATACGCATGCGTTCATACACACACACATACACACACACACACACACCCACATATATACATACATACATACACGCACATGTATGAGTCAGTCTGGAGTGGCCAAGTCTGAGCCGAGCTAGGACAACCTCCTCTCTTCTTGATATTCTGTTTGAGGAGGACCAGGCTCTCAAGTCGTGCTTGACTTGCTTAAGTTTTTGTTCTCCGAAATCCAACCACGTGTTTCTCCATCCTTCTTCGATCTTGTATATTGCTGGCGCTACTAGCTCCCTGCCAGATAAAGGAACCCTGGTAATGTCGCTCAAACTGTGTGCAGCCCGAGCGGCTTGATCAGCTTTCTCATTGCCAGGAATCCCACGGTGGCCAGGAATCCACATTAGATGGACAGCTTTTCCACTGTCTCTAAGGGCTCTGCTATACTGAAGGATTTTTAAAACTAGGGAGTTTTCAGTAAAGATGTCTTCAACCTTTTCGAGAGCACTTCTTGAGTCGGTGCATACTATGATGTCCTTCTCCGGGGCTTCCTGAGCTAGCTGCAAGGCCGTGGCTATTGCAAATAGTTCAGCAGTGAAGATATTGCATTGGGGGGGGGGGAGAGTTTAAACATATAAACTATGTCAGAATCGATCACCGCGCAGGCAGTTGAAGATTCTATCTTGGAACCATCGGTGTAGTATACCCTCCTCTCTGCGATACTACCTAAGAACTCGCGCAGATAGGAACCCAGCTCGATGTCTGTCATAGAATTCTTGTTTACGGCCAGGAAGTTGCGTTCAGGCGGTGTGAAGGTCCAAGGGGAGGAATTTATTGAGGCTTCTTTCTGTTGTACTTGTGCGGAGGAGATGAGCTGTACTTCACAAGTCATACGGAGTGCTAGAGGAAAACTTCCAGATGAGGCACGGTCATATTTGTCGACAAACTTGGGATTAAAAATTTATGGGTAACACGGGTGTCTAGGAGAATTGTAAATTTTGCCAGTATTTTGCTGTCAGTTTCTGCCTGCGATAGCTCAGAGGTGGAATACCAGACTCAGCACAGAGGCATAAAGTTGGTGTTTAACGGAAGGCTCCCGTGGCAAGACGTATTCCAGAAAAGTGAACTGCGTCAAGAAGACAGAGGACAGGCTTCTTGGCTGAACCATAAATGAAACTGGCATAATCAATCTTAGAACAGACAGTGGCCAAATATACTCTAAGAAGGGATTTCCGATTTGCTCCCCACGGGATTTTGGAGAGAAAATGTAGCAGCTTCATCCGCACATGTTGCCATAGAAACACATGTTGGAAAAAAATCATTAACGGCATTGTAGCACATACCTCTCGTTTTCGCCAAGGTCTTCAGGCTCCAGTGTTCCCTCCCAATCCTGCCTACCCAGGAGGGAAGATCCCC
This sequence comes from Gonocerus acuteangulatus, assembly GCA_946811695.1. Lineage (NCBI taxonomy): Eukaryota > Metazoa > Arthropoda > Insecta > Hemiptera > Coreidae > Gonocerus > Gonocerus acuteangulatus. The sequence goes on along the minus strand of OX328124.1, from coordinate 99,557,786 downwards.
ATCAAGCAGAAAAAAATTGAAGACATTAAGAAGTTGATGCCATACGTTTCAGAAAAGCACAAGAATTTATACTATGAAATATTGGGTTGGCCAAAAACTATAAACGTAGACGACGAAGTTCAAGACGATTAAGCATTACATTACTCATTGTATGAACTTTATATCATGCAAACATTTTCTACACATTATACCATTGATAATAAACTGTTACTCAATATATCCTTCAATGTGTTTTACATTATATTAAACCTTATATTTTGCAAGGAGGTACTCCTTAGGCTGTTCCATGCAAGAAGAGCTTCAGTCCAAGTACTATTATTATATTTTAATAATATAATGCATTTGTTAGTAATAACCAATGCTTCATGTATAACTTGTGTCAGTATGGGGTACTCAGACAAAAAGAAAATAGCACAATAATAAAACAAATGAAGGGTGTAGACAGTTTTTTCTCGTTTTCTCAAAACTACTGATTATGGACTGAAGCTCCTTTTGCATGGATCGATTCAATTATCAAAAATATCAACAAATAAATTGGAGACATTATTCGAAATGGCTGTTGATTCAAAATGGCCGTCAGAATCTGAATGGTTCAGTGTAGAAAATTTGTATTGAACAAAACATTTGACCTTTTGACGAAATTTTGAAATTTGACTATTTTGACCTACCCTAGGTGAGTTCCCGTATCAAGACCTACCTGTGTGCCAAGTTTGGTCAAAATCTGTCAAACGGTGTAGATTTGTATAAGAAAAAAACAGACAGACACGTGAATTTATATATATATATATATATATATATATATATATATATATATATATATATATATATATATACATATATATATATGTATATATATACATATATATATATATATATATATATTAGAAATGTATTGTGTAAAAGTTTCTCCACATTTACATCTTACAAAATAAACCCCACAGAGATAACACCTGTACATGATAACACTAATACATGATCCAACTTGTGTCCAACAGACACACAAAATTGAATTACTGTTATTTTCATGATTTATGGATTTTGAAATACGAAATTTTCTAGTCGGCACTCCTGAATTGCGTCACGAGATCAGCCCATGTGCAAAATAAAGTATGAACAACTTTAATGGCAGAACTCTGTCTAGTTTCACATTGGCAGTATCAGCGGTAGATCTCACCTTTGTGTGGAATATATTTGATATGAAGCAAATATTTGTTTCCATATTAGGAAAGCAATGGATTTATGACATTTAGAAAACGTAATAAACTTTTATTTATTTTTTTTTTTTTAATTTTAACGTCCACTTATTATTGTCAACGAATTTTAGGACAGGTTATCTAAAGGTCCCCTTTTCTAAGGATAGGGCTGCTGCATTTTAGTTTTTTGAATGGAAACCCATCACCCTAGTGGGAATCGAACCCCACACAGTTCTTGAATGATCTTTCTCAGACATATTCTCGGTTACAATTGTTTAAATGTTGATATTTTTAAGGATCGGTGTTTGTCTGTTAAGACGATAGCAGCACAGTTTTTGTTTCGTTTTCGCAACGAGACTTGGTATAAAGCCTTCCCATAACGAGTGATTGGGTGAGTTCGTTAATCAGCATCTGAATGAAGGTTTGCTATGGACCAAAATGACTAACTTTCCCACAATGGCCTTAATTTTTCTTATATTGCGAAAAAATGAGTACGTGTTTACGCATTCGCTTAATCCACAATTTGCCAGTTATTTTTACTTAGAATAGAAACAGTAATTGTTTTGTCTTAATATATCGAGAAACAAATTTAAAACTTTTAAAATTTTTACTTCCTTGCAACGAATCTCGTTAAAAATCATGCCAAACCAATGAGAACATACACTCAGTGTCAAAATGTTAGACACGCTATACACCATGTTGTTTCTGACCTTTCATTTGATTTATATATATATATATATATATATATATATATATATATATATATATATAAAAAAAAAATAAAAACGTTTAATAATGGATTCTAGATGCGTCAATATGTCGGACCCACTGAAGCACCTACCCAAGAAGCACTTTTCATATCTTCGATTGTTGAATATTGCCTTGACTCGCTGTATACTCCTATTGAAAGAATTCCCCAGACATTTCTAATAATATTAATGTCTGGAGAAATAGCAGGCCAATCTAGTCTGTCTATATTATTTTCTATAAACCTTTCCTTAATAATTCTCCCCGAATGGTTTGGAACGATGCCTTTCTGTAAGACAGATAAACCTACTGTCATGTTATTAAAAGTATTTTTTTCTTGTTCTAATAAGTTTCGATACTATTGTGAGCTTACTCTCTTAGAAATAAACACCAAGTTACCCTTCCCCTAGTACCCAATATTTGTCTCCAAACTATAACCCCCCCCCCCCCCCCCCCCCCCGCCGCCGCTGAGATAATATAAGTTCTTTTTTTCTTAAATCACGAAAATAAAAAGTAAGAACCATCAGGTCCAGTGAAATTAAATGTTTCATCTTCGGAATAAAATAACTTTCTTGCATTTATCAGTCCATCGCATAACGGTTTCTGCTAAGTCCATTCGAGCCATTTTATGACGAGAATTTATAAAAGGTTTCCGCTTTATTTATTTTTCTTTCTGTGTTTTGTGAGTGACCGGCTTCCACTGCAGAGATGGGCAGATTCGTATTCGTAAATCCGAATCCGAATTTGATTCACAGCACCTTGACGTGTAAATCCGAATACGAATACATTCGTATTCAAAAGTGTGAATCCGAATGGATTCATATTTGCAAGTGTGAATCCGAATCCGAAATTTGGATTCACACATATGATTCCGAATCCGAATCTATTCGTATTCACACATATGAATCCGAATCCATTCGGATTCACATCTATGAATACAAATCCATTCGGATTCACATCTATGAATACGAATCCATTCGGATTCACATCTATGAATACGAATCCATTTGGATTCACACTTGGATTCACTGAAAAATTCAATTCAAAAGGCCAATATAAATAAATAAATGCCTGTCAGTACCTCACTATAGGTCGAGTTTTGAGTTTTAGCGAATTTTCGTATGTATATTTATTAGCCTCAGACTAAGTGTTTGACCCAAAAATTATTATGAAAACTTTCCTACTATTTAGAGCCCCAAGTCGTACATTCTGCCGAGAAATGTAGCCACCATGAAACGGGATAGTTCTCCCTCTCCTCCATAGCCCTGAAGAAGGCTTACATGTCAAGCCGAAACTTTGGCATAAATAAACTCAATTTAACTATGAAATGTAGTTTTTATTGAATATGAAGACGGAATTATCATTTCTTAAGATTCTCACGTACACTTCATATTTATGATCACGCTTGAAGAGAATAATAAATTCGTGCAACTTTATTGCTATTCTTTTTATAAAATAAGAGTTGAAAATTAAAGTTCTGCAGGCGCGAATTAGAACGAACTAATAATTATAAAGGCATTAGCTAATTATTTAGGGATTTCTGTTATATAATACTTTTCATGAACGAAACAATAAATGTGAAGAGTGTTTCATTATTTTAAAAAAATGGTTCTGAATAAATAACTGCTGTTGAATTTAAATAATTTATGGTAAATTTCAATTAAACTTCTTTATTACGAACTTTTCCATAAGTGCGCATGCGCATGTTGACAAATTTAGTTGTTTACATTAGCTCTCATAACCCTCATAACAGTGAACTTTAGTGCTTAATAACTCCTTTCCTAGTTGAATGCGAACTTTTTTTTTTCAGCGGATTCGTGTTTAGTGCATCAAAATACGTTATTGTACAAAATTTGAAAGAAATCGGTTTGGAGGACGCTAAAGTTCAGTTTTACCTAAAGTTATATGCGGTGCATGCCCCCGGGCTCAGAGCAGACCGGAAGTGAACGTTGAGATGACAAAATGTTGTAACTATAGCTAAAGCTATTAGCTATCACAACATTTAAACATTTCATGAATAAATTAGCGATTAGCGCTCGCTAACTATGATTTAGACCCTACAAAAGACTCCATATTAAATTAAAAGACCAAAAAACCCCTATAATTAAATTCAACTTCCAAACATTTAGCGTTCGCCGAATTACAAAAACATATAAATATTACCGTTTAAATCCTCACTCTTATTCATGTGATGTTGCTGTGTGGTTTTGACACTTTTGTGTACGTGAGAATCTTAAGAAATGACAATTCCGTCTTCATATTCAATAAAAACTACATTTCACAATTAAATTGAGTTTATTTATGCCAAAGTTTCGGCTTGACATGTAAGCCTTCTTCAGGGCTATGGAGGAGAGGGAGAACTATCCCGTTTCATGGTGGCTACATTTCTCGGCAGAATGTACGACTTGGGGCTCTAAATAGTAGGAAAGTTTTCATATTAATTTTTGGGTCAAACACTTAGTCTGAGGCTAATAAATATGCATACGAAAATTCGCTAAAACTCAAAACTCGACCTATAGTGAGGTACTGACAGGCATTTATTTATTTATATTGGCCTTTTGAATTGAATTTTTCAGTAAATCAAAGTGTGAATCCAAATGGATTCGTATTCATAGATGTGAATCCGAATGGATTCGGATTCATATGTGTGAATACGAATAGATTCGGATTCGGATTCATATGTGTGAATACGAATAGATTCGGATTCGGATTCATATGTGTGAATCCAAATTTTGGATTCGGATTCACACTTGCAAATATGAATGTATTCGTATTCGGATTTACACGCCAAGGTGCTGTGAATCCAATTCGGATTCGAATTTACGAATACGAATCTGCCCATCTCTGTTCCACTGAAACTGTTTTGGCGATTACTAGAATCATTCGTATCTCCGTTATAGAGCTGGTGACCTTCCAGTTGAGCAATGTATACTGTACATTTATCCGAAACTAATTAACTTGGCTGCAGTCAAAAAACATAGTTTTATTTGACGTTTGATCTCCTTACAACTCATCTTGTTCTTGTGTAGCGAAGAAATTAAACGGTGCTCGTCTTGAGACAAACACTTGTTTTTAACAGCATATGACAAACCTTAATGCTTTCAAAGTGTGAGGTCTAAAAGTGCCTCATCGACCATTAAAAAAATCGAAGGATTGAAAATAACAACTGTGTCTAACACTTTGACGCACCATAATAATGCCATTAATACTTATTATTTTATATCTTGATATAGAACAGAGGCAAGCTATTGACGAAAAAAAATTAGCTCTGAAAGTCCGACCATACTCTGCCTCCAGATCGCTTGGTATAAGGTAAAATGTAAAATCAACTTTTAAATTGACCTACCAGCACGATCAGATGAAAGAACAGAATTAGGTTGCAAAATATAACAAATAGACAACTTTTGTTATTGTTTTCACCAAGTAGGAGCTGATATCTACAGTGTTGTCTACATTGCCGATAAAGACAGTGAACGTATAGTCAAGCTGGCCGGAGAATTACATTGATTTATTAATGTATAAATAACCTAAATTCTATTTGATAAAACTTTAATTAATATAGCAACCTTAACATTTGTACAACGGAGGTCACAAGAGCTTTAAGATCATTGCATCGATATTTGAGAATTACCTGCTACGTCTTGGAGTGAGTAGACATGTCCACAAACAGTGTTAGGAGAGTAAAGGTTATTTATGCATTATTGTATACTGTTAAATGCAACCAACGTTGGCAATTATGAACCATTATTAAATAATGAAGGAAAATGACAGTAGGAATACTGTTAATGTAGGACAGTCTGTTTGGGTGAAGCGTAGTAACGGCACTCTACAAGAAGCTACCGTCGTTTCAGTAATCATTGATGACTCGGATCAAGAAGAGGCAATATCCAAGTAAGTGTGGAATGGGATGATGATTTAGGGGATCTATTGGGGAAATTAGTTTCTATAGAGAATATCCTGCTTCGGAATCCTCTCTCTAATCATAGAGTCAACAATAAATCAGATACTGAAGACAACATAAACGAGAAAGGTGAAAACCAATTATCGGAACAGCTAATTAGTAAAAAATTATGCCCCATATGTAAAATTACTTGTAAAAATGAAAAAGCGGTTAAGTTGCATATTGCCAAAACCCATCCTATAGAGGCTAACAGCTGGACATTAAAAGCCATGTTTGGAAATAGAAATGAACCGAGCATCGATTCCAATATAAAGAGCCAAATTGAAAAGTGGACTAGAACATTTCAGCAGCTAAATGAACAAACTGATGCGAATAATAAGGATTTCGATGATGCAATATCGGGCTTTCTCAAGTTTCTTAGAGATGCTAATTCAGAGATGCCTGGACCTATTCACCCTGCTGTAAAGTTCTACAAAAAGAGGAAGGAAAATGCTACTCACAAGCCTGATAAAGGGACACGAACCACCTCCAATCCACAAAGAGCAAATAAAGCTGCTAGAAGCCGACGTCAGGAACAATACAAATATGAAGTGGCCCAATACAATTATTATAATCGGCGAAAGAGAGTGGTAATGGATGTAATGATCGCAGATGATCCAAAACAATGCCCTCTGAAAATGAATGAAATTGAGCAACATTTTAGCAAAACATTCGGACATAGAAACACGAAGATAAGGGAGGAATACCTGAAGAATTCACCTAATCCGAATATAATTAAACTTGATTTATTTATTTAAATTTTAACGTCCATTTATTATTAACTACGAATTTTAGGACGGGTTATCTATAGGTTACCACCCTTTTATAGCCAGGATAGGGGTGAAGCCTTTTCTTTTTTCGAAAGAAAAGCCACCGCCCCTAGTGGGAATCGAACCCACGACCTTTGGCACGAAGTGTTAAGAGCTCACGCCTTAACCCTCACGGCTACCGGGTCTCCAAACTTGATTTAAATTCATTTCACAAGGCAATAAAAAGAACATCCCTTGATACTTCTCCGGGCCCTGATGGTGTTCTTATTAGAACTCTCAAGTATTTTAAAATATCTCATATCCTAAAGATTATTGCAGAGAAAAGCTCGAAACAGGGTGTGCTCCAGAACCATTTCGTCATGGCCGAACAATCTTAATCTATAAAGGAAAGGGACCTTTAAAGGAGATTTCTTCTTGGGGACCAATCACTATTTACTCTATAGTGCGTAGGATTATTGAAAAGGTTTTAGACTCGGAACTTAGAAAGCAAGTAACATTCCATAGTTGTCAACGAGGCTTTGTCAGGGGTCTTCCCGGAGTGCATGTAAATGCACGAGTGATAGATGCCATCCTAAAAGACGCAAAAAACAAAAATGGTAACTGCTCCATAGCAATGCTTGACGTAACTGGGGCCTTTGATAGCATTGGTCATGAGCACATTCTGAAGACCGTAGAATCTAGAGGAGTATCTTCTGACTTGGTCAATGTGATAGCTGCGCTCTTGAAAAGGAACAAAATCAAAGTTAGTGTTGGCCTCCATAAAAGTAATTATATTAATGTACTTAATGGGGTTCCTCAAGGAGGTCCTTTATCGCCTACATTATTCAATCTTGCGATTGATCACCTTTACCGCGAGATATGTGACCAACAATTTGCTGTTACTTATGGCTACAAGCTCGAGAACGCCAAGAGAACAGTCATACTAAATGGGGTTGGTGACGATCAAGATGTCTGCTGTCGAGGTGAAAAATCAGCTGAAAGGGTCATTAATAAAATACAAAGAAATCTTGAAGAGATCGGCCTTGCAGTCAATCCAAAAAAAGCACAGGTATTGTGGTTTTGGAAGGATTATTAAAGACCACGGTGCTAAAACTTGAGAATGGTGATCAAATACATACGATTGATAAAGGCGAAAAAGTTAAATATTTGGGTTGCACGTTCTCAGGTGAACTGGAATTAAATGAAAACGTAATCCAAAAATTAAAACAGAATCTGGATAAGATGATAACCTCCAGCCTCCTGAAACCTGACCAAAAACTTAATTTAATCAATCAGTATGTATTCCCCATCTTGACCTACCCACTTCAGACTGCTCCCCTAATCAAACTTCGTCCTGCAATTCTTGAAGGTGTGGACACCATGATCAGAAGGAGCGTTAAAGCTATCATTGGTCTTCCAGCAGCAACCTCAAGCTCCATGATGTATGCCCCTAGGAGATCCATGAAGATAACCATGAAGTTTATTGGTCTAAACCCCAACCCAAGTCATTAACATTTATATATATATATATATATATATATATATATATATATATATATATTTAGACCAATAAACTTCATGGTTATCTTTGCATGATTATATATGGTTTGGTATTTATTACTTGTTATTTTGTTTGGATATTGTATTCTTTTGCTGAGGTGCTTGAAAGCCAAATGTCATTTAGGTATAAATTTGGTATAAAAATGTTATGAAAACGCGGAAAATGTCGCCTTTCCCGGGAGTAGGACGATTTTGTTAAGCTTCCTTTCAATGAGGTACTGGAAGAATCTCTTTTTGGCTCTTCTTAGCAAACGGAGATTTCATTTCCCTGCTTTCTTTGTCACTTCGTAAATCCATGTTTTTGTTTTTTTAGGGCTTGCCATCTTTAGGGTCATTAACGCCATCCAATAATACTTTCATTATATTTGGTGTGGCCTGTTTCTCATTTCTTTGAAATCATTGATTTTTACTGTATTTTTGATAGTATTGAATTATTGTTCTAATTATTAATTTGTTTTTGCTCCTGGTTTACACCAGAACCACCAGCAGCTGTGGTTATAAATTACTTGCCTTATAATTTTCACGTTCATACACAGAAACACAGACAGCAGCCCACATCTGTTCAAACTCAGGCTTTCATTCACGCACATAAGGAATAAGAATAAAACACACACACGTACAGAGTCTACCTACCATTCTGAGTATATAAATATTCGTAATTTTTAAAATTTTATTTACTTTAAGTTGTTTTTTAATGAAGTTTATTTGTTTTTTTACTTTATCAGTATTATTCACAAGGATTTCCTCAATAATGTCTGATACATTAAATCTGCTCTACATGAATCATATATTTGGCAGTTTTTTTTTTTTTTTTTTTTTTTTTTTACGGCGCATCGACATCTAGGCCCCCTCCTTTTCACAACGAGACGTGGGTTGGGAATCGAACCCATCATCTCCTGCTTATGAATCTAATGAGACCCCGATTGGGGGTTCTTCTTTGGAAAAATTTAATAAATGTATTAGTGTTTTGTGGCCTATGCGCAATCGAGCTAAGGCAACGTATTATTCATGTAGTTTGCTAGATTTTTACCTATTAAACGGTCATTTTTTTTTACTCACCCCATTATAATTAGAAACAATATTTTGTTGTTAGAAATCGAGCTTTCGGAACGGAATTCGAAGACAACGTTCGAATATTTTCTACTACAATAATGCTTTTGATTTCGTTTTTATGAAGTTTTGTTTCTCTATTTACCTCACTTTTAAATTGTGTTTTTATTTATTTATTTATTTTTTTAAATGCATTGAAAAATGAAATGAGTATTATAGTTTTGTATTGACTTATAGAGGCTCCCTTAAGAATAACGGAGAAGGCGGGTAGAGTAATTACCATAACTTGGGTACTGAGATGGATTTTTCACAAAAGATCAAAACAGTCAATAGCTGTTAAAATTTAAATAAATAAATAGTTGGCTCTATTTCTATTTATACCATTTTTTTACAATTTACGGTTTATTTGTTAATTCAAATGAGGTGTTAAATACTTTGGAATTCAGTTTATTCTTAATTTTACAATTCATTGATCTAGTAAATTCGCATATGATTGAAAAATCGCCAACAGATCGCAAAATTTCATAAAACGAAAGAAACGTTGTTTTTTTTTTATATTCTCCTAAAAAGTTTTATTGTTACTGTTAATGTATCGTACACTCGATGAAATTTTTTGAAATATTTGTAATTATACTTAATTTTGGTCAAACTAAAGAATAAAGCGAGTGACGGCAGTCAAAACTTTTTTTGATTTACAGCTAGCCAAAAAATAAAAAGTAGAACCTACTAAGGATTGAAATCCTATTTAACATTTAAATCTAATGATTTAACTCTAACAATTGAGTAATATAAGGAAAGCTTCTCAGATTTTTATTACTACTCTCGTGGATATAGGATGGAAGCTTTAATGTTGATTATTTAACAAATATCCTACTCTACCTTCCAGTTATTCAAAATCTTTAGGTAAATAAATAATAATAAAATTTAGTGTATTCAACACTATAGTTTATTCTTTAACACCTCATTATTATGTAGTGTTTTTATTATTCAAATTTAAATACGTATCTTTTCTTTAAAGTAAAAAAGTAAAAAGATGTTTGTCCAAAATGATTAAAACCTATTGTTACTAAATCGAAACCTTTCTGATTCATTATTATTTTAAATATTAGCTTACAGCAGAAATTTTGAAATACTGTTTTGGCATGGAGGCTAGCCAAATATGATTTTCTTCCAACATGAATGCAAGTATTCTCAAATGAATAAGGATTTTCCACTAGGAAGAGTATTTTAGGCACAACGAAATCTTACTCATAGTTGCAGTTTTTCTATTGACTTCTTACGACTGTATTATAATGTATTAATTATTCTTTGATGCTATTACTATTCCATTGGATATTCTATCGTATAAGTTTATTATAGTTTACTTCAATCTATTTAATGCGACGGCACCAAAAAATAAGAAGATCAACTATTAGAGGAGAGACAGGTTGCGCAGATATTGTAAAGAAGATCAACTCACAAAAATGGAAATGGGCTGGGCACCTCATCAGGACATCAGGTAATAGATGGTCGAAATTGGTGACTCTTTGGAAACCCCTTCATGGAATTAGAAAGAGAGGAAGACCTTTCACAAGATGGGAAGACAATATTAAAAACCATGCTGGTCCCTTTTGGTACAAGATGGCCAAGGATAGATCCAAATGGATGGAATTGGGAGAGGCTTTTGTTCAGTGATGGACCTTTGTTCCTTAAAAGAAACTGAAAGTATTTTATTCATTTACTTTATTATTTATTATTATGGAAGTAACAAAATTTAACGAAAAAGTTTTGTTTAATAGTATTATATTTTGTTTTGCTTAATATTTTTTGTTATAATGGAACAAATAAAGGCTTTATTATTATTAATATAAAAAAGTTTCCCATTTTCAAATATATACATGTTGCACATATAAACACAAACTTATATATGGGTTGTGAGTAAGTGATTTTATTGAGTGAGAGGTATTTATATGCATATATACATACCCCGTTTCCTTAGGTTTGTGATGTGATGAAATTATAATAATAATAATAATATTTATTTGTGTTTGAACATTGTTCTTACAAATATTTTCGGGGTAAGTATATACAGATCATTGTACGTAAATTAGAGTGATGAAATTATAGTATCTATATAATAATTTTCACAATATATAAGGCCTACTCCTCGCTTTGGGGAAACCTTGTAAGGGATAAAAAAAAATCTATATAGTAGTAATTACCTTTTTTAATTTATTCCTTCGCAGCTGGTTTTCGTTTTGGTTGGATATCTCTACTTCCAATCATTACTTTTTCCGGTGACATTGTCAGTTATTTCTCATTAAACATATAGTTTTGAACAGAAGTTACTATTTTTTTATTCCTTATGCAGATATCATTTTTTATAAACATTAAGGAATATTTAAAGTTAAAAAAAAAACTACTATCAGTGGCCTATGTTCACTTACGTCTAAGTAAAATTGCTGTGGCTCTTACCTTCTTCAGCTTGCATTGATTAATTTTTTTACGGGCACTGTCTTCAAGTTCAATACTACCGGCATCCATGGTACAGCAGGGAATGTCCTCAACCCGCCCTGGTATGAGACAAATCCTTGCTGCAGGCAGGACTCGAACCTTCATCTCCCAAAGGAGAATCCAAGGCGTTAGCAACTAGACCACGGGTAGATACCATTAATGTATTCATATGAAATAGAATACAACAATTTTATATATTTTGTCTAATATATAATAGAAATTTCGGTAGGAAGACATCACTGAAGTAAAACATAAATTCCACATTATTGTTAATATTGCAATGTTTTATAAATAAATATATAACCTACATTGACGTTATTGCTTAATATTTCTGTCGTAAGGATATAAAATTTATGAATTTGAATTTGTGTCTAATATTTAAGTTTAATCTTTAATTAAAACTATTTTTCGTATATTGCGGAAGTTAGGGCAACCTGTATAGATTATTTTTAAGTTTAGTTTGATTACATTATTTATTTATTTTTTTTTTTTTTTGAGAAGGAGTAGATGATCGGGGTTCGGTCTAATGTTGAATAAAACTACATTTTATAACTGAAAAGAGTAATATTTCTGCCAACGGCTTCACATAGAAGCCTTCTTAAGGGCTATGCAGGACAGGGAGAAGAGTTCTCTTTCCTCGTATATAAGAAAGCTTATTTTGGGGGGGGGGGGGGGGGGGGGTAGGCTTGTGTTTGTGTCTAAAAATAATTTGGTTTTAGGGTAGAGGAATTTGATTGATTCATTCTTATTTAGTAATTGTGACACTTCAAGCCTTATTAAATGAGCGTTTAAACGTCAAGCAACATTCGAATGTGGATTTCTTCATCAATATCCTTCTTCTCATTCTTTTTTCACCAAACCAATTCAGCCTATTTTTAAGGCTTGGATGCAAGTGACAATTATACGTAGGAACGTTTATGGCACAGGCAAAGTGAAATTAAGAAATGCAAAAAGGAAAAAAAAAAAAAAAAAACATAATGCAAAGGTAAATTCACAATAACTATTTTTATTAGGATTTATATAAGTTTTAGACTCAACTTCAATGTTTATTTTTATTACAACCTATTGTAAGAAATTGTAATTTAATTTTGTAGAAACCTGTTGATCTTTTTTTACTATACTTTCTTGATAAATGGAAGAGCTGTTTGACTTTATTGCAGTTATCCATTATATACATAAATAAATATTTTTTATATATTTATTTAATAGAAAGATAATCGGTTTTGTAATTTTTTTTTTCAACTTAATTTTTTTTTATGCATTGTTAACTTTCATATTATAAGCAATAAATCTAAAAGCCACTACTTATTTTCTTGTTTACTGCAGCTCTGGCAAGTTCGGCAAGAAGAATGTGTAATTGCCCGGAAAGAGCTGTAAGTTTACATTATTTTTTGAGTTTTTCAGACTGATATGTCAGTCTGACTGTTGTTTTTTCAGGCTGATTATTATGCTTGAGACTGGATGGAAGGAAAAACAATGTCAGAAATAATAGTTTATTAGGCAATTTTATAAACAGTGTTAATCTAATTTTTTTTGTTCTGTTTTTATGTTCAATGAGCTGTTTACAAATATTTACATATGAATACAATAATTTCCATAAACCTAACTAATTTATATCACGAATTATATTTATTTATAAACTATACAAAAGAAATATAAAATGTCAGATCGATATTATATTTACACGACAATAATTACAACGAGCACAGAAAGTGTGAAATGTATACACTAAAAACGACTAGTCTCACATAAAATATAGTTCAAGGCACTATTTAGTCTTTCAGGTCTAGAGTTAATAAATAAAAACTTATATGAGGATCATTATTAGAGTTTGAGAAAGGGAAATGGAAGAGGTATGTAAAAGATTGGGTTGGTAGACCTGAAAGAAATCGTCTCGGGAACTCTTCTGGTGTCGGCCTTCAGGAGAAGAGGAGTCTTCAGGAAGGGATAACGACATGGCTTTCTTTGGTTTATCACAGGCTTGCTTCAAGCTCTTCCTTATCGTGGATATTGCTTCCTACACCATTCCACTTGGTCGTGGACTCGGTTCAATCGGTCGTTCAGGATCCGGATGCTCTTGTCGGGCAGTCCTGGGATGACGTCACGTTCGCTGGTGAGGCGGTTGTTGAGAAGATCGCCGATGTTACCGCTCTCGCGGAGTTTTTCTACCATTTCGACGGTAGAACGCCTGAAGACGCAAAGTGCATTTAAGAGAACGCTGTGATATGATTCGTATTTGTCGAGGAGTCTATATCCGTGAAGGAGTCCGCTTTCGTTGTCCAGGAATACAAGGAGGTTGGACTTGGAACTCTTAGCGAGATTGTGAGCAGGTGCATCCATCATTCCTGGGTTCCATTGTAAGTTGTAGAGGTTGTTGACGATTCTGTCTAAGTTTGCCGTGAGATAGTCAAATATAATAAGATCAGACCATTGTGCCAGTTCGATGAGGCGCTCCTTGTCACCTGTCACATCTTGAGGATGGAGTTTTCTTGAGGGTGTTCTTAGCGACTTTGGAATTTGAGCGGGTCCAAGACCGTCGACAAACCTCGTGAGAACTACTGGCCGTTCTTCGGCCCATTGTGCTAGGCTAATTTGAGACCTTACTTTCGACCAAACAGGATCTCTACTTTGGACTACTCCAAGAGCAGAAGGCGCAAGGTTATTAATACCAAGGAGTCGGCCTAAATAGAAGCTAAAAAGTTCTCCTTGGATTTGATCAGTATTCTGACGGTACCTGCAGCAAGCTTTGGTACCATCTTCGAAAGTCAACAACCTATTCTGCATCCTGCCGCAGCCCTCTTCAATTTTCACAACAGGGTTGCTTCTAATAAATCTCCTCCATCTTTCGGCTTCCGGTTCGCCGAAACCTGTCGGCAGGAAATTCTCGACTTGTTCGCTCCAAAAAACGCCTTCGACGAATCCCTTAGGTCTGTCGTCTTCTATTTCGTTGTCGCTCAGGAAGCTGACGCTAGAGAAGGAAGGTTGCTGCTTTGGCACCGTCCTCATGGTTGAGTTCTTCAACTCGAGTCTGATGTAGACAGGGATAGCGAGTCCTAGAGACAGACCCAAAGCGAAGGCAACCAGAGCGGTCACCATGTAGATAGTCCTCCTCATCGGAAAGGCTGTGAAGCGGCAGAGTAGAGCGTTGTGGCGCCAAACCTTGGCCTGCATCACCGCATCATGTGTGGCCTCCCGCCCATTAACATCCAGTTTACTCAGTCAGCTGCTACTTCAAACACTCCAACCTGCAACAAGACCAACTCATTAGGATACAAATCATTCTCTGTTTATCACGATCTTCCCGACTCAGCATGTTTGGGAGTAGAGACACTTGGAATAACAGTGGCAGTAGGTAAACACTTGACTAAATCTGGCGGTTGCTGAGTAAAGGTTAAGACAACAACCCTAGCCTCTGCCCACTCTTCAAGGTTAACACCCTCACTCATTCCTCTAAGCTAACAGGCTACTGCTTAACAGTTCCTCTATAATAAACCACTTAATAATGAAGTTACTTTCTCATAGTAAGAGGAAACTCTGAAAATAATACCCCACACATTTACTCCCAATCATGTATAATATAAAATAAGTCTAACTAAAAATACTTATTCCTAAACAAAAAATACGCAATATATATATATATATATATATATATATATATATATATATATATATATATATATATTACTGTCAGGAATTAGATAAAATATTGAAAAAGAAATAAATTATGAATGACCATAATAGCTTTTAGATTTTGACAAAGGTGGCAAATTGCCCAAAAGAAATGGACGAAACTAAAACAATATCTAAATTTGAAACAGTTGAAAAATATTGATTAAAATAAAATATTTCCGAGATTCAGAAAAAAATAAACAAGAATTATCAGGGAACAAAAGCAGTTCCATTACAGTTTTCTTTTAAACGTAAAGTATTTAATTACTATTACAATAAATAATTAACCATTAAGTGACGCTTAGTTCAAATTTAGTAAAATATCGAAATAGGCGGAAAGTCAATAATACATTGTTATAGCAAAAGAGATGATGTATAAATGTAGTTTTCATAGAATCTTATTTCAATTTCGTTTATAAGTGAATTTTTATTAATTCTGTGTTATAGAAAAATTAACATAATATTTTCAGCAACCATAGTATAACAACATGATCAGCAGGCCAGACAGGCAGTGGACCAACAAATTTCCACCAGGATAATAGTGACCCATTCGTTTAGAAGACGAGACACTTAGCGTAAGAGCATCTTCAGATTTAATCTGAAGTGCTTGCGCCTATAAGCAGGATAGACATTAATCGCCAGATAACCCACAGAATTATCATTGATCCAATTTTAGTATTTAAGATTGATGTATATTAATCTTTATCAGTTGGAAAGGAAAGGTAGACATTCATGAAAAGTATATTCATTAATTCCATCTGAACAATCCAGGCAATATGATCCGGGCCTATATTTGCTGAAAATATTGGAATATAATGCAATATTGAATCGCTCCGGTCCGGTAAGATTCTATAAGGAGCCACTTATAGAGCTGATATAAATAAAAAAATAAATATTTATGCCATGGATGTAGGTCAATTCAAATAATGTCAACAACAATTTTACTATTTACAATAGCTGACTAATAAACTGTTTCATGTGAAATTTGTTTTCGTTATGGCCGAAGGGTAACTTTTGTCAAGCTCATTATTTAAAGAGCTTTAACTTAATAAATAAATGTATCAATTGAGTCACAGGATTCTCATGAAGACAGACAACACGGAACCCGAGAAAACGCAGGAGAAGGAGCGTGTTAAGACAATCCCCTAAATCATATCTGTGGCTATATAGAAATGAGCCGAAGAGACATAGCTTTGTTCTACAAGGCCCCAGGACCCTCACGTCTTTTTTCCGCAAGAGGCCGCGGTATCTGAATCGATTAGAACCAACCAGTTCCACACAGTGGGGGAAGCCAGTCCTACTCTCAGGACTCACTAGACCCATGCACGTCCTTCCGTGGACATCCTCGGTCTTGCGGGGTAACCATGAAGGGTATCTTGGAAAATGGATAGTTTTGGAATTGATGAACAATTCAAACATAAAAATAGTTAACAGCATCCCGAATCTATATATAATGTTACAAGCGACCACAAATATATTACTATTATTTTAAGAGTCTTTTTTTTTTTCAAAATCATGAACTGTCAGTAGTTGGTCATTTTAGCGTGTTTTTACCATTAATTCTCAAAACATTGGAATATTATTTACATTTACTTTTCGAAAATCACTAATTTATTTTACTATGAAGTTAAAATACAACAACAGAGTAATATAAGTAAAAAATTGAAAATAAAAATTAAATAATATAAACAAAAAAATAATGCAATAAAATAAAAGAATAAATAATACAATGCTCGAGTGTGTTCTCTAACAGGTGAATCGTGATTGATAAATAGTGTGTTTAATTTGGATGTTAAATTTAAGAGAATTTAAAAGCTTTAAAATATTGAATGTACAAATACAACTATTTCATAGCCTATGTGCCTCGTTAAATGTTATGCACAGAATGAGAACAATAATGCATATTGCATTTATAAACGGTTCTTTATCGGTGTCATGATTCACCGATATATAAATGCACATATTTTAAAATTATTTTAGTTAATTTACAGTTTTTACATTTTTTACTCAAAAATTTAAAATATTTGACAGTATTTGTAAAATGTTGGGCAATACAGTATTTATGAATTTTCTTAAAATCATTATAAGTTTCCTTCTTAGAATCAAATGTTCTTCGTTCTTTCTTTCCTTTACAAATATATATTTGTTTATAATCAACAGAATGATTTATTATATGTTCTGCCAGTTAAAGAAACCAAATTTGTACCCGATTCTGTGTATACCATCAGGACGTTTATTAAACAACTATTACGGGATGTTACAGATTTCCTAACAAATTTAATAATGATTCACGAACTTAATTTTAATATAGCTTTGACAGTGATTTTATAAATAGGCATTGCCTGCAACCAGAGGAAATTCTATGCTGTTTATTATAATGGTCAAGTAAATGAAATATTTGAGGGGTGATAACAATAGATTGAGGAAATAGAAAGTCCCTAAGAAATCACAACATAATTGATTTAAGAAAAATCGGAAATTGAAACATGACCAAGAGGTACTTTTTCTTGCATATAATCTCTATTCTCATCAGGTGAATTATTCACTAGGGAAAAAATCGGCCACTTTGATTTTTGTTATAATTTAAAATGATCGTAATCATATTAATTACCCGATTATTACTGATAGCAATAGCATCAACAAACACTGTATACTTCTTTATAACAGAAATTTATGTTTATTTCTATGTAATAGTTAGATACAGAATTGTTTTCGTGCATGTATAGTCAAATAGCCAACTTACGTTTCATTTTGATTTTTACTATCTTAAGTGAACTGTCCAGACCCTACACTTATCAGCGGCTCACCCTAAACATTATCCAGAAGATCGTGACTTCGACAGAACATCAAATAATTGATACATTTTCACAGGTTACTAAGTATCCGGTTTTCGATAGCATACTACTAGCACCTACTTTATTTCACCGATAAGGTCCAAATTGTAGTTGTTCCCACCACTATTGCTATATATATATATATATATATATATAACAAAGCACAAATATGAAGCTATAACATTATTGTATTTGTGAAGGGAGTACAAATGAAAGGGGCTCCTGATGGTGAAAGACATCTTCGTACATGTATGATCGTATGAAGAGAAAGACGCGCACACAAATGAATAAGGAGACCAGAGCGGGTTGTGTTTTTCTCAAAGGCTCACATGGTATGCCATAATTGCCAGCCTTCCTCGTCCACAGCAAGAACTCTCCGACCATCTCCTGCCATTTTCGTCAAACCCAATTCCTTCCTCATCCCCTACACTCCTTCTCTTGGAGCTTCTCTCTGGATAACTGTTCTCTTTTCGGTATCCGATTGGTTGGAGAAGGCTGACGGGTTATATACTTCATCAACCTGATTGGTCATTCGCATTATGCGGGCATTTTCTTCACCCTACACCAGCCTGGTGAGATCCCAGCTGGAGTATGCCACGGTAATCTGGCGGCCTTATATAGCTGTGGATATCAACAGACTGGAGAAAATCCAGAGAAGATTCGAGCGATTTCTCGAGAGAACAACTTGTTCTGAGACCTCTGTATTACTGGAACCCTTGGAGATCCGAAGACAGCGTGCAGACCTCCTATTCCTCTGGAAACTACTGGAAGGAGAGCTGGATTGTCCTGACCTCCTAGCTTCAATACCTCTTCATGTTCCAGTCGTCAGACTGAGAACATCCAGCCAATTCAGCCCTCTAATACACAAAACTCGCCACTCTGCATTTAGAGACGTTATTTCTCGTTGTTGTGGACTTTGGAATGATAAAAGTCCAAAAAATAAAGACTTTTTTAACGGAGAAATTTCTAAAAAATATTTTAAGACTTTTAAAATCATTATATAGCTTTTTTATACATTTATTTGATGTATTATATGTTTATTTATATCTGGAAGTTGTTTTTGTTTTGCAATATTGTTATTTATTTCTAATTTTTTTTTTTTAATTCTTGTATGACTACAATGTATTGGCCTAGGCTGCGATTGTTTTAATTTGATAAATAAATAAATATATCTGGACGTTTCTAGAATTGGACGAAGAGAGAAAATTGCCCAAAAGAAATGGACGTAACCAAAACAATAACTAAATAGTAAACTAAATGTAAAATATTAATTTAAATAAAATTTTACAGAGATTTTGGGAAAAAAAATATTTATCGGGGAACATAAGCTTCTATTACAGAGTTTTTTTTAATTTTTTTTTTTTTTGGTAATTTTTAACGCAAGACGTCCCAACCAGGGGGCACACCTCCCTTGGGAAGCATAGTGAAATGTCAGAGGTGGCGTAATCGTTCCGCATACATTTCCGAAAAAAAAATGTATTTAATGCGTAGGTACATTAACTGTTCCGAATTGGCCTTCAATACCTGATGTACAAGTTTTGTCTTCCCGTCGATAGCGATTTAATCATTGCTCTAACAATGACTAAACCCAGAATCAACCAACTGGTATGTATATATATGGTATATATATATATATATTTATATATATATATATATATATATATATATATATATATATATATACACGTATATAATATACAAGCTCAAGTATCTCATTAGTACGTTAGTAGTGATTTACAAGTGTACCTACTTTTCTGTTCAGGAACCATACCAAATGTATATATTGTATCTGTAATTGAATTTCAAATGAAAAAGATAGTTGATAAAAAAAATGCGTCTTTCTTATTTTAGTTGTGAAACTCAAGGGGAGCATGAAAATTTTATTCTTGGTTTAGGGAGATTCGGCAAAATAAAGGTTGGGAAACCCTGTTTCAACTTAAATGTTTTAGGTAAAGTAGTTTATTAACATTACAATAAATAATTAAACATTAAGTGACGCTTAGTTCAAATTTAGTAAATTATCGAAGTAGGCGGAACGTCAATAGTTCTTCAATATACAGATCACAAAATTTATTTCACTTTATTATGTTCAAATACAATCCCGTACTAATGGCTGTGAAACATGGATTGGGAAATGAAACAAATATTGTGAAATGTATATTGAAGCATCATTGACCTTTCCATTAATTTAATAATTGGCTACATTACAAGGAAAAAAACATAAAAAAAAGACTTTTTGCTTTGAGCCAACTGCCAAATTTCAAGAAACTTGGAACGAGGTTTAGCTGCCTGTTATACATGGATATGTCTTGTGGTTGCACATGAAGTAAGAAGAAAATTACCCAAAAGTAGACCGGAAGTATTGATTGGAGATGAACGGAATGTGAGCAGGAAGTCAACAGAATGAAAAGAGGAAGTGGACGAAAAATTACGCGGAAGTGTTAGAGTGTGCGCTTTTTTTCCCTTTGGGTTGCATTTTTGTACCACTCCCTTGCGGTGTTTTCAGTAAGGCTAAAAATGCGGTGTTTATGTTAAAGCTAAAAATTCTAGAAAATTTTAAAAATCCTAGACTTAAAAATGATCACCAGTTTGATTCAAGCAGTTGGAATATTTCTAAAGTCGGACACCTCAAAAAGCTAAAAATACTAAAAAATGTTTTGATCATACCATAACAATAGAAAAGCATCTTGGAGCCCGAAATAGTCTACATTACCACAAAGTTGAAATAAATTCTATACCTGCGACCCAACATCTAAAAAGAAATAGAAGAAAAAACAAACAGCATCGAATAAAAAGGTGTATTCAGTTGGCCTGTTAGAAGGTAGAAATGAGCGGCTATTTTACGAAACTGATAAGAGGTTATTTGTAATGAATGATAAATTGCGGAAATAAGTTTGTACGATTTAAGAACAAACCAGAAAAGTGGTACTTAATGTTCATCGCTACGTCTAGATTCCGGGTTATTGAAGGAGCACCGTAATAACATGCTATTAGGGTCGACAATTGAACTCTTTCTACTCGCCACGAATTCGTCTACGTTTTAACAGCTTGTAATTCCATCATTTCAACATTAATTCTCACGTATTCCTTCACGTCACTTTTATGTGTATTCTGCAGCAATGGGATATACATCCCGTTGATATTCTATCGGGGTAACAAGATTTATTCCCGTTTTTTTTTTCCACTTGAACGAAAACGTCAGAGTTTCCATGACTTCCTGTCACTGGTATTATTTAGAATGTATGGGGTTTAAGGACGAAGAACGTCAAAGGTTACCATCATCCTGTGAAGTGTTCTTCAAAGAAAATGATATATGTACTATAGAGATATTATAGGAGTGAATATCAGTACGTATAATGTTCTTAAATTGTAATTTTATAACATGTTCAAAAGTTTCTTATATTCGTTCTGAAACTAATATGGCTAATATTATTGTTTTACTTATGTTATTTAGAAAGCTTGGAATGAGTGTACTTAATTTTTTGAAAATTGGAATAAAAACAGTTAATAATTTACCCTAATCATTCGTAAAAAAAAATAAAAAAAATGTAAAAACACAACTGTAAAATAAAATCCCAAAGAAAAAAAAGAGTTTAGGCACCACAAAAGTAAATTATTCCACAAAGGACGGTATTCTAAGCGGAAATTATTCCACTTTCACCAATATCTCCGAATATCAAAATATACCTAAGGACCTTATTTGTAGAAAATTTAATAGGCTTTTGAAAGTATTCTTTACATTTACTACGATATCCCGAGCGGTTTCGAAATATATTCAGAAACGTATAAGAAAATCCTCCATGAAACCTAGTTTTTCCCATTTTCCTTGACAACGGTTATAGATATGGCCTTGGGCATTATTTCATTAGATTTCTTAAGTTTAATTAATCATAAAGCATATACCTGGAAGCCCAGTAACGCAAACGCCTTACGAATATTTTTGGCATGAGTTTCACCCAAAAACCCATGTTCCAAGGGAAGGATTCTGCTGGTTGGCGAACTTGACCTTTTTAATCAAACAAAATATTTTTTAAACTAAATTTTATTAAAATTATTCCATTTTTGAGCCAGCTTCAGCGCGAACAGACACACAAATTTGAATCACCCATATTTTCCCTTATTTCTGGTCAGCATTCACGTATTGCGTCATACGGTCCATAAACTCCACTAGCGAGTTTCTTTCCTATGGAGGGAGGGAGGGACCGCGCTACTTTGTTTTAGCTGTCTTTTAAACGGTATTATTATCTACTAGGTTTATATCGACTAAGCTATAAGTCGGATTTCGCACCAAAACAAGCTATTAAATTACCATCACTGCCAAATTTCGGACACTCTTGGGCAATTTCTTTGTTTACTTACAAAGAAAGGATCGTCTGAAAGCAACCAATTAAGTTTATTCTTTCCTTTTCAATTTATGATTTCAAATAATTTAATATGTTGGTGGTTATTCCATGCATAAAATAGTAACATTTATCATGAAATATTAAAAAATAAAAATAAAACAACGACAAAATAAGAAAACACATAATATAAAATCATGTTTTGAATAAACTGAAAACTTCCATGAGCAAAGTATGACTACAAAATTAACACATTCATATTTTATTCTACTATAAGCGTTAAGCAGCTGCTAACAATAAATACACGATGATTCATAGGGCCGTGGAGAGCGGTCAAATAAAAATATGAGGTATAAAGTTACATTTTTATTGTAGGCCATTAGCGACGAAACAAGCCCAGCCCGGAGATCCGATGACAAGTTGGGAAAGGCACTAATATATCAGCGGAGGAACACCAATTTTTCGACACCAAAATAAACGAGGGCCAGCGGAATTCTTGAAATATTCAGGATGGCCTCCGCCGAAAATGAACTTAATCACAATCGGAAGAGAATTTCTTTTTTTCCCGGCAATTAGGCTCAAATAAAATTCTACTGATAAAATTCGGTAACAAATTTGATCAGCTATTGGCCAGGATTTGGGATAATTATATGCGCCTGTAATGTGAAAGATTATTATGTAAATAGAAGCTTTTTATAAGATTTATTGGGAGTAGTCAAGAGTTTGCTTAAAAAAGAAGGTCTTTTGACTAATTAGTAACTGCTTTATTTAGATTTCTATCTTCCCCTTTACAAAAATTAAGGTTTCTACAAGACAGAATATTCACAAGGAAGGTAATTGTATCTATCTTTGAACATCTACTAAAGCACAAACCACAACACTGTTTTAATCTAAAATCGTTCTGTAATGATTAAAGATATTACATAATTTATAACAATTAGTTTATTTCAAGAAACTGTATAACAGGCAAAAGATACAATACAAATGTAATTTATTCGGAGTAAATAAATTAATTATAAAAAATAAATTGTTATCTACACTTTATAGAGTAAAATAAAAAATAAAATACATTCTGTCATTTATTCTTGTAGAAGTTGTGCGGTCGAGAAAATTTCTGGGGTGAAAAATATATTAACGAGTTAAATATGTCCTTTAGTTATTTCCGTTAGTAATTTGCAGAGTTGGGCAAACTTAAGCGCGCGCTAAAAGCTGATACCTCTCCGCTAATTTAGCGAAACTGTAGAAGCCAGCGCTAATAATTAGCGGTTAGCGGCGGCAGTGCGCTAACCGCTAATCTATTTATGAAATATCGTAATTGCTAATAGCTTAAGCTATAGTTACAAGTTGTAACTACAGCTTAAGCTATTATAGTTACAAGTTGTAACTACAGCTTAAGCTATTAGCAATTACGATATTTCATAAATAGATTAGCGGTTAGCGCACTGCCGCCGCTAACCGCTAATTATTAGCGCTGGCTTCTACAGTTTCGCTAAATTAGCGGAGTGGTATCAGCTTTTAGCGCGCGCTAACGTTTGCCCAACTCTGGTAATTTGTTAACTTTTAAGATATATTAATTCTCTAAGTTTAAGACATGATTATTAGTCTTTGCTCAAATTATAATTGTCTAAGTTTAATAATAATTTGTAATATCCAATTAGTATATATAGTAATATAGTACCATTTATATACTATATGTGTAGAATAGTCTTATTTAACAAAGGGGAAAAACAACATCACTTTACACAGCCCAAGAAACAAAACGTTTACCCCCAACTCATAGACGTCTCAAAATCTAATCAAAATAGAATAAACAACTAAAGTTGTAAGACAAAACCTAACCTTTTTTTTGACAGAAATGCTATACGGCCCAAAAAAAAACAAGTAGTTGTGCGCCAAACCCCACATTCTATCCTTTGCTTACGCTGGTTTTGACAAAATGTACCTAACATGTAAGATTGTCGTTTATCAATATTTTGCTTCCGTCTCTGTTGTTCTGTATTTTCTATTGATTACATATGAAGACCTGAAAAATGGATATAAAAACCTAAGGGGGCAAAATGACAAGCGTTCAAGCCTAAATAATTTTTCTGAGTAACTCAGTATTTTACGTGGCTCTTAGAAAACGAATGCGAAAAGTTGTAAATAACAAACATACAAAAATATGTATTTTACAATTTAGTGGTTTCCCGGACACTGTCAAAAAACAAAAAATGCATTAGAACTTTATTACAAGGCATACCATGGTCTTCAGGTCACATCTGAAGCCAACTTAACAGATCAATTCCAGTGCTACAAAAAAAAAAAAAAAAAAAAAAAAAAAAAAAAAAAAAAAAAACTGACAACAAGCTTCGATGAATCAGGCCCACTGAACATGAATGGTAATTCAGTAAAATATAAAATAAAAGGGAAGAAGTAATTTCACACCGACTCAGGATTAGCCACACACTGATTGACTCTCTCTATTACATTATGCTAACTCAAGACAGAACCAATTGTGGCTAGTGTAATGGAGAAATATCCATAAAACACATTCTAACAGACTGTGGACTCAGAACAAATCTTAAATTGCCTTACCTCTGACAAAATTACTTTCCGATGGTAACCACTAATGAACTTTTGAAATGTCTGATTCAAACAAATTTATACACCGATGATAAGTCTTATAAAAGAAAATATAACTACAGAAATTTAGTAGGTATTGTTAACTATTGCAGAAACATTACAGGAAATAATTCGTTATTGATACAAACCATCTTATGCCTAAAAATTCCTGATATTTTATTCTACACTGATAAAATACTTTTACTGTTGAACAATTTGATAACCAACCAGTACAGAAGCTGATAAGAATATGATTATGGCTTTCACATAAAATGACAGAATTCCGAGATTTATGGTAGTAAAACGCACCAATGAGTGACCTAATTTAATATTCTACACCCAGAATATTAAACTTTTTTCGACTATTTACAAATGAAGCCAAACAAAACATTAACTGGCCTTAGTTCTAATATTATATATATATATATATATATATATATATATATATATATATATATATATATTACTTTTATAAAAAAAAAAATAAAAGGAGGATGTAACATAAGAAAAATTTTATGTCTCCAAGCTAAATAAAATTGAGCGGAAAATCCGTTTGAATTTAGATGTAAACAAGATAACGAAATGTTATAAATAATAGGAAAAATATATAAAATAACAGTTAAAAATAATGACCAAAAAAATAATATACGGATTTTTCTATCAGCAAGCCTATTGTTGAAATAAAATACTCATTCTTCCAAAAACGATATTCGAACCCGCCTGTCAAGAGCCCCACTGTTAAGGCATAGTGTTATTATTATTCTTGGAAAGTTCTTATATTTATTCGGCAATTATTTTACTCACAATTCTGGGTCATTAAGCTTTTAATGTACAAGCATAATAAAGGATTTTGCAAAGATAAATTTAACTGATAAAACAAACAAGTTTGGATTTTGTTGTAACGTAAAATATAAATTTAAATTTTAGAGGAATTGTTTATTTATTAAATTAATTTTGGGGATTTCAATGCTTGAATCACGTGATGGGAGAATAGAAATTTGGTAAGATAAGAGCAAGGTACAGAATATACGTTTAATTATTGTCCCAAGAATAGGTTTGAGGTGAATACCTCTTTGGTTGATCGTAAGCGATGGTTCGTGGGAAGGAAGTGTTTCCCTGTGTGCGAGAACCGGAGGGCCGGCATGAACATCGGCCCAAGTCCAGCTGGCTTAGCTCGGAGCAAGATTAATCCGGGGCCGTTTTTCTTAATAATTCTCCCCCTGGATGTGATTTGTCGTGGGCCCGGGGGGAGATAGTTACAATGGGCTCGCCCGTAAATAACCACGGGGCTCCCGCATTCCTCCACCTCCTCGCCGCTTTAGGGCCTTCTTATCTTAAGAACTTGAAGGATTTCTTTCTCTCAATATGATGAAAGAAAACTGATTCAGTTTTTACTAGTTTTTCAGTAAGTTAAAACAATGCTAGGGCATCCATCGGATAAAGGAGACAACGAATCTATCCTTGAGGTTTTACAGTTTTTATTTGTTTTTTAATATATTTTTCCTATAGTAATAACCTTATAGCCGTTTAATTTTAGGCATGCTTCATATATTTTGGCATTTCACATGAAAGTCTTTTCATAATAAGGATGATACAGTGGAAAAAAAATGTAAGTATAAATATTTCAGTACTACTGTTGAATGAATACAACTATACAGACATTACTGTTAAGTGTAAATCAAGAGGAATACATAAAAAGGAGAATATATAAGGTGCAATTTGAATATTTTTTTTTCTTTTTTTTATCGATAGGACAATGTTCTTTTGATTCTTCTTTTCAAGGATTTGAAGAAGGTTATAGAAGATATCCCATATTCCCTTGCGTTATTGACAGGAAGTCAAACAATGATCAGTGGACGGGCAAACAGAACTATTTTATCTCCCGTATAAACAATCTTGTTTTTCCATCATTATAGCACTAAAATTATAGTTTAGTGATCTGTAGGTGCACTATTTTTAAGTAATATGTATTTTAATCTGTTAATATTTTTTCAATAAAAAAAAAAAAAGTCAAAGAATGATTTATCAAGAAGATAAATCATACTTATGCAATGGTATTAATTTGAGGTGGGAGACTTTGTAGCCGTGATAGGCGTGTTCACTCTATTCCTTTAGTCGTGGGTTCGATTCCCAATAGAGATGATGGCTTTTCTTTAGAAGAAAGAAAAGGCTTCAGTTCTATTTTTGCTAGAAAAGAGTGGTAACAAGTTGAAAACCCTTCCCAAAGATATGTATATAGTAATGTATAAGTGGATGTTAAAATTTAAATAATATAATTTAAGGGTGGAAGGGTGCAGGACATATATATATCTTTGTGTGTGAGTATATATATATATATATATATATATATATATATATATATATATATATATATATATAAATGTATGTGTACTATTTGAAATACTAGTTCATTAATGACCTACCGGTCTTTTATTACTAACACCGATTTTTCTCTACACCAGTTTAGGATGGAGCGATAAGCTCCTTGTCAAAAGTAGGTTTTCCTCCGTATGTTCACGAAACTCGGGAAAATCTTGACTTATAGCTCTTGCATTCTCATCCTCTCTGAATGAAATTGATTTATTTGACTGACATTTTTCGATAAATGCAAGTGATTTATTTTGAAAATCGTTTTTAATATAAATGACTACGTTCATTAAACTTTGTCTTACTTTTAATGAAAATTATTTGTTTATGTGATATTGTTTACTGGACTTAATGAATCTGAGTTTGTTGTTCCGTGAACCACATTATTTTAAATGTATACAAATAATGAATGAAGAATGCAAAATAAGTAATTATTCAATAAATTTTAAAAAAATTAGTCAATGAATAAATGTTTGCCATTTTAGTCGACGCACAATAAATTATATTAAAAAAATAAGTCAGTGGATGAAAAACTTTATTTAAATGATTATTGGATAAAAAATTTAATGAATAATGCCCTACTCTGTTTTTTTATAAATGTGAATAAGAAGCGATCGAAGTCCAAGGTCCGATAAGGATAAGCAAGAACCGCGAAGTGTTGGTAAGGTAAAACGGTATAAAAGATGACAATCCCATCTGGAAAGACAGGTTAATACCGCTGCCGTATGGTAATTCTAATTGGGTGAAATACAAGACGAAGAAGGAACAATAAATATCAGCAGACATCCCCCCGTTGTCCGGCAGTCCACACAAATCATAGCTCGCCAGGTTCTCGGTACGGTGTAGCTGTCCCTGCTCGCGCCTCTTTACACACCACTCGCAAACACTTCCATTAGCAGGCTTCACTTATAGTATATATCTTATTATAGTATACTCTTATATCTATATACTCCCAATATGGAGATATATGTTTTTACGGGTTTTATTTTCAGGGACTGCGACATCCCATAATGTTTCTAGGAATGGCATAATTCCAGTGCCTGAAGTGATTGGGAAAGAGCCGTGAATGAATGAATACTGGATTGAAATATCATTTTATTTCGTCAACAACTATTTACACTTACTCAACAAGACATTGTAAGATGGCTATCCTTTGGATGGAAGAAATACTGGTTTCTGAAAGTATTAATGAAGCGAGATTTTTCAATGGAGATGAAGATAAGAGCATTTGAAACTTGCTTCCTACCATTGGTTGTTAATCAAAGCCAACACCAATGTATGAAGTATGGTTAATGTGAAGAAAAAATCGGTTTGGATCGGATCCAGAACGCGACTATAAGGAAGAGTACTGAACATGAAGATATTTATCCATATATTTTACCTCACAGAAGTGGAATTTTCTTTTACACACAAAAAAAAACAAAACAAAAAAAAAAAACAGAGTTCCGCAGTCCGCTGGTTCGCCTATTCTTCCTAAGATGAACGTTTTTTGTGCCACCACTATAAATAATACGTAGGTATGTACCAAATTTTAATAACTTAGTGATCTTTGAGCCTTGAAATGTAAACATTTCTAGTCGGAAACCGATTTTGTCAACGTGAATTATTTACACGAAATGTAATAAACAGACGAAACAAAATACAAAAATCTGGCTAGACAGAGTCATTGAAATCGGCTTAAATTTGGAGGCTGTAGCCTATTTTAAAACACAAAATGTCGTCGTTTGGCCCCTCTGTGCGACGTCATAAATCTGTTTCTTTCCTAAGAAGATATGAAGAAAACTTGCTCAAATGTAATTGAACAAAGAAGTTTGACATATTTTCTAGACTACACCATTACTACATGCAGAAAACCGACGCCCTGGAGTATCCTGTATCCTGTTCCCCTATTGGAAATACCCGCGTTGGCCAGTGATCCAAGAGATAGGTCATTAAGACAATAGACTTTCAGATAGCCTAACCCGCCTACGGCCCTGAAATTTATCACGATATGAATTCGTTGATATTTCATTTCGAAAGTGCATTTGCAATATACATTCGTGATTACAAGGTAGTTCTGCAATTACATACATTTCCTAACTCATGTTCATAGAGCTGAATCTATAATAGATAAGGCATTAAATTATTATATTGCAACTTTTTTATAGATATTGTATTTTATTTATTTCAACATAAAAGCCCAATCAATTATTTACATTTAATGAGCGTGTGATATATACATATCAATAGTCATAAATAGCTCCTTTAAAAATGTGTGTGTGTTTTTTAACACGATAGCACCCATAATTTTTAAATCTTTGCTAGTATACACAACACAAAACAAAGAATAATATTGTTAGCCAGCAAAATCTATCCGTTAGACTGGGGACATGCATTGAAACTACACTGTAGAGGAAGTTATTTATGTGCGCCGTCTATTTTTGTCTTCCCTCAACGAACATTCTTAAAATGAGTTTAAAATTTCGAGTGTTTATTAAAAAAACAAAAAAAAAAAAAACTATATATAAACCTCACTAATAAGACGCATGATAAGCACATTGGAACAGGTATTGAAAAAATGGGAGCTCGAGAAGTAAATATATACATATTGAAATATTTTTTAAGATTCACCATGCATAAATTCAAAGAAAACAGAAAAAAAAAATGTCAGGCACTTTTAAGGCCACTTAAAAAGGCCAAAAATGTAAGTATGCCCAAAATCATCTTATAACAAGTCGTGAATGAATGTTTCTTTTGCGTATGAAATTTTTTGTTTAACTCATTCGTATAATTTTTTTTTAAATGATTTCAAATAAATAAATAAAAAAAATCATTCAGAACGACGATTTTTTTTTCGAAACCGTCCCTTGGAGCGACATTTTTGTTTTCTTTATATTATTCATTTTTCATATATATATATATATATATATATATATATATGTTTCATATGAAAATCCCGTAATTCGTAAGTAAATTCACATAAATAAAATTATTTCACACCGGGTGAAACGTTTTATTGCGGATTGAGCACCGTTACATTTTGTTTCCTGTTCTTTACAGGTTTCATTAGTTCAAGAAAAATCATATTTTAACGAAAAGTTTATTCAGAATATCTGAGAAATTGCACATTACTGTTATTACTCACACGGTGTACAGGCCGTCTTATAACCTCGGAAATCAATTGCACACACGGCTACGAGCCCTCAATTTCCACGAGCCCACCTAGTTTTGGAAGAAAGCTGTAAGAAATAGACCAAAAAGAGTTTTTTTATGGGTTCAAAAATAGCATTTTTAAAACGGAAAAATCTATTCAGACCTGTCTAATGTGCACTAAAACTACAAACAAACACCATAAACAAAATCTTGGCATATCACGGCTGGAGAAAGTGCAGGCCGTCACGCTGCGGGACCTTTATAATCCTATATGCAGCTCTTATATCCAATGTCGTTCCACTATCTTATATAATGAGAAAATTCCATTCTAATAATCCACTATACGGGACAGAATATCTTCACATGACTAAAGCTAATATGCGGAAATAATATGAGATTTCATGTTTCCGGTTAGAGTTCATCGAAGAAAATCACTAACAGAAGTTTTTAACTTGAGAAAAAGCTCTTCAAGAAAAACATCTTGAATAAAATCCAGGAAAAAAACGGAGACGTAGTATACGGGGAACCTACAAAACCTACAATTTCGAAACTCTATGAGAGATTTCTTCGAATGAGACCCTCCCATTGAGAATTACTTCAAAATTAATTTTGTAAGAAAAATTTCAAAATTTCTCATGCCATAAAAAAAAAAAAAAAAATAAATAACCCCCAAGGCAAATAAACTCTATATAGGTACCTTAGTTTAAATGAATATTAGACTTCCGAAAAACGTTTCAGTTGAATCCGTCGTTTTTGGGTAACTGGATCCAAAATTCCAGTAACGCTCGCAACTCTACAAAACGCATAATTATAAATGGGTTCATTCGAAAACATACATGCAAGCCCAGAAACGGGGAGGCTTTAGCAGTACGAGTTTCTTCGCAACAACAACAATTGAACAAAAAAAAAAAATTGGTAAAAAAAAGTTATTTTGTTAAAAATGTCATTGAAATCGTAACGTAAAATTTTCGAGGCTGCTAGCAAACAGAAAGTCAAATCTCTCGAGATCAATGTTGTTTAAGATTTTAAGAAACTTTTACTTACTTCTTTTACTTTGTTATTTGTTCACTTATATATTTAGATAAAGATTACTACTTATAAGGTAATTAAAATTAAAATTATGCTAATGAATATTTTAGGATTTAAAAATTGCAATGGGTAAACAAATGATTTCGGAAAAATGTCTTGAGGAGAGAGGCCAAGAGCCAGTAAAGCGTCGACAAATAAAAAAATGGTATACAAATATGTTTACCTATACGGCCTGAAAAAATAGAATATATATATACATATATATTTCCTCTTCTTTTAATAAAGGCCTTATAGGTCACAAAATTGATTAATTTAAGCCATTTTATTTAAGTCGACTAGTTTCCGGCAAACTTGGTGTCTCTTCACAGACTTCGCTGGTGTTTGTTCCCTTAAGATTAAAAAAAAAAAAAAGTTTAATTTTTCTTTGTTTTGGTCTAATTTATTAGATGACGACTACTATGTATAAGAACAGTTTGTCTATGAAGAGAGGCCAAGTTTGCCGGAAACTAGTCGACACAAATAAAATGTTTTAAATAAAGTTGTGAAGGAATTTTGTGGTCTATAAGGCCTTTATTAAAAAAATAGGAAAAATTTATTTGGAAGAGGACAAGTTACAAACAAATGTAGACCAAAAGTACTTTAGTTTCCTATGGATTCTGAATCGTGGATCCTTCTCATCAACTCTTCCGATCATAGTTATAAGCGAGTTTCCTTCTAGCTTGGAGAGAAAAACGCGCTAAAAAGAATAAATCCCTCTCAAAAACAGTAGTTGTTTATTTCGTAATAGAATGACGTTTTAAATCTAAACTACAGGTAATAATTTTCCCTTTTATGACAGGATCATAAATGGACAAGGTTGCGCAGTAAAACCTCCGACCATAAGAAACATGTGCAAATTGCACCATTTAATTACGAACTAAAACACGCACACTCCCAACAAGATTACCCTGAGAAAGCTATTGTCCGTACTTTATTCCGTAGTGATTAGTGAAGCTTAAACACCAGGTCCACAAGCATCGGTTGCTTCTTCCCTCTGACTTTATATCCACTCCAAGGATTAAAGGAATTTTTGCCTTATTAAGACATAAACACTGCAAATTAACTGCCAGGCAACAATTAGTAGCAAGACTCATAATTCTAGAAGATGTCTCATTTGCTCGCCATTTTGAATTATTATGTTGGACTTTTGAATGTAATGGAAATTAAAATTAGATAAATTCATGTATTAGCCATGCAGCCATTAAGTAAACATTTTTTGCTTTCCTCTTTGGATTTTATTAAATACGGTTCCACAACATTTTGGAAAAGATTGTTCCTTATACAAATCCGCACACCGATTTTGACCTAACTTGGCCAAATAGGGGAGTGTCATAGGCTAGGTCAATTCCCCTGTGGGAAATAGCTTGTATCATGGATATGTCTAAAGGGGGCATAATGAGTTATCCAAACAATTTATTATTCATCTGGAAGGTGGCCCATTATTTATTGTCCATTAGTAATGCTTAATATTAAGCTGTAACCAACTCCACTGATTTAATCTCCAACGATTTTCCGCCATAACCTATGAATATTTGCCGGTTTCGATAGTGAAGTAACCACGTGGGTTAGTCACCATAGAAACGGAACCCTCGTGCACCATCGTCCGGACTTAGCCGAACCGTTACAGTTCTAGCGTCACACTAGGCCACAGCTAAGACATATCCATGTCAAAAAACTTCTGGGGCAAACAACAAATAAATGTCATCCAGGACCATCATTGCAAGAATAAAAATGTACATCACGTAGGAACTGCATAAATAAATGACTCTTCAAAGACGGGTTGTCTCATGTTTCCCGTTGCAAGGGGTTGTTCTTAATTAATTAATTTTAATTTATATGCGGTGTTGTGGCTTTTCATCCAAAAAGAAAAGGCATCAGCCTAATCCTATTTGTGTTATCTATAAGTGGGCTTTCAAATTTTCAATAAAATAAATATTTTTTATATCTAGGGTGATTTCAGTTTAAGAGCATTTTTGATAGAATTATGATGATTTATTTAACATTTTTGCCCGGCCGTCAATTTTATAAAGACATATTTGAAACATGAAAACATGACAATTTAAGTCACCCTAGTCCCCTGACAGTAACTCAAATTGTGTTTTTTTTTAGAACTGATGGACGCGATTGGACTTTGATCATTTTTATAAAACCAAAAAAACTTAATGGAGGTCTCAAAAAAGTGGTAGTGCTTATCCATGGAATATGTTTGCAATATTTCCTCCCTTCCTAACCGTAACCAAAATTTATATTTAAACATTTCAATGAACATTAAAGGCTTGAAAAAAGTTTTCTCTCAATCCGCCATAACGAAATACCGAAATTATTGAACTAGTAATTTTAAATCAGGCTGAGTCTTTTCGTACAAGTTTCATGAAAATCTGAGCATTTTTGAGGCTGTAAATAAATCCAGAGCACAAACCCATACTGCTTAATAGAATAGCATCGATAAGCGAAGATGTCTTCCATTTGAATGAAGAATGCCTTTGTAAGTGCAGACTGCTTATGATGCAAGAAGCAGAGACAGGGATCTAGATCTGGAAGGGATGAGAGCAGTAAGTCTCCCCAAAGAGTCTCTAAATCAAAGCGTGTTTTCACACTCGGCGCTCGATCCGACTGAATATGCAATTAGGTATGGAGAGAGAGCTTTGTTCGTGTGCATAGCCCTCGAAATGTATCTTCACCGAGATAGCGATAGGGTGCAACATCCGTCATCTCAACTCCAGCAATGGATTCAAGCCTTTTTTCAAACGGGATTAATGTCCTTATTTTCTTGAGCTTTCCCTTATCGTCCTTTCACATGGACATTTTATCAAGAGGTATGCCTTTAATTACAATGGTCTACGTGAAATTTGTCTTGTACATGAAAATATACTATATTGATAATATTTCACGCGCAGAAGATAAAAATACAAGTCAAAAATTCATAGTTAGTTCTTATTGATCATTTGTGCCATATTCAATATAATGCAATGAACGCGATAGATTTATCATTAAGATGATACTCCCTTATAATGAAAAGGAGGCTTTGAAAAAGAAGCAAAGGAATCTTTTAGAGCAATCGTTCATAGTTTCTTTGGCAATAAGACAAATAAAAATTATGTTGAACTTGTAAACAATCTACTTCAAAAGTATCAACAGCTGGCTTGCAATATGTCTCTAAAAATTTATTTTGTTCATTCTCATCTTGATTTTTATCCTTCTACCTGCAGTGATGTAAGTGACAAACATGGTGAAAGATTCCACCAAGATATCTCGACAAAAGAAAAAAAAACACAGAGTCGATGGAATGTTAGCGGACTACTGCTGAAATTTAAGAAGAAATACCCCTGAAAGCAATTAAAGTAGACAAACGAAACTGAAGAGAAATTATGTATTCAACAGATTTGCATATTTTGTTAATAGTACAAATCCAATTTTATCTAAAAAGTAAATAAAAAAATAAATGAAAACTAACTTTTTTTTTAATAAACTGTTTTATACTTTAAATAGTTGCTAATAGTCAAAATTTGCATATTTTCAAAATAAGAGCTAATTAAAAAAAAAATATTTTCGTGTTTTCGTATTCAGTAACCTCAAAGCTGTATAAAAATGTAGTATTCAATTGAAAGGCATACAAAAAGTTAAATTTTGTAGACCAGTGTAATCGGATAATTTTAGTAATTTACATTTTCTTAATCAATGTGGAGCGATGTCATATACCTGTGTGTGTGTGTATATATATATATATATATATATATATATATATATATATATATATATATATATATATATATATATATACTCTTATATGTATGTAAACACATTGAAAGGAGAGACGCTAGAACACATTTACGCGTTTGAGGCTGAGGATAACGGTGAAGCTGGAGCAATTAAAATTTATCTGTAATTGCCGTACTGTTGCGTTCCTTTTTGGAAATAAAATCAATTTCAACTGACAACTGGATTCTGCACCTTAAACTGCAATAAGTCAT
Organism: Gonocerus acuteangulatus; assembly: GCA_946811695.1. NCBI lineage: Eukaryota > Metazoa > Arthropoda > Insecta > Hemiptera > Coreidae > Gonocerus > Gonocerus acuteangulatus. The sequence continues at coordinate 99,522,072 of OX328124.1, read as the reverse complement.
TTAATCAAGGAGCAAACAAACCGCACAGAGTTTGATTAGGAATGAAGAATGCTCACGAGGTATCAGATCTCTGTGCAACGAGGCAATGCATAACCCGGGATCGATTGCATATTCAGCGGGATTTCAGCTGTGCTACGGAGGAGAATATCATCCAGATAGACTACAAGACCACGGTCGAGTCAAAATTACAAGTAAAACTTATAGCAGTGTAAAAATTGTTACACATTCAAAATTCAGGTTTTTTGGGTTGTAAACCTATTTTTGACAATTCAAAAAAGGAGTAATGTATTTTCTTAATCTGTGAACCCTTGACACTACATGTTTATGTCTTTACGCACATGATTATGACATCTACATGATTGTAATTTTTGTTCAAATTTAAAAATATTTTAATTACATTAGTCAGAAAAAGGACAATAATATTAACTGGAAACAAATAATTTCCATGGGGTAGGCTACACTTTGCCAAACAAAAAGCAGAAAAAAAATTGCAATAGGAATTTAATGTTAAATATCTTATTATTTATTTTTTAATGTGTGGTTTATAGGCGTGTTAATTTGGGCCGGGCTATCTGCCACTCTCTAATTAATTATTAATTTAAATATTGATTATATATATTAAATATGTAAATGTTTAGGACCAAACTATTTTTTTAAATATGTAAATTAGATGGATTTTTAGTTGGAAAAGGGCATAACAGAATATAAATACAATAAATGACTAACACTTCAATTGAAACATAAGCTTACATTTATCAGACTCACCGAGATTTTCATAATTAAATGGCTTTAAAACATGTAAAGAAAATATTGTAATCAAAACGTTTATTGGCATCCGGGACTTAAAATTGGCATCCGGACTTTTTTTTCTGCCTCAATCATATGTCTTTAGATTATATTTTGTGTATCACATATTAATAAGATATTAGAATATATAAAAATGTATTTATTTATTTGAGCCCCACAACTTTGGCGATGGTCTTTTGTCACAGTTTTTGAACACTAAAATCAGTCCCAGTCCGAAAAAATAAATAATCAACAAGATCAAAAAATATAAAAAAATGAGACAAAATAATGAGTAATAAGATAATAATAATAAAATAAAATTAAGTTAACTTACAAGAAAAAAATAAGTACCTAAATTTAATTAATAGAAATACCAGTTTTACTTTTGTTATGGAAAAATGTCAATTTTAAAGCTTGTTGATTTTAAGACTTAATACTCAATTGTATTATATTTAAATATTAGAGGTTTCATTAAATTTTAGAGTAAATGTTATTTGTCATTAAATGTTGAAGTATTGTGTAGATGTAAGGGCTACCTGGTGACAATAAGTCAAGTAAGTTGTGTGGTATTTTTAAGTTGTCTCTCAGTCCTGTAGTACTTGTTTCACTTAACAAGGTCCTTGTCGCAATGTCTGCACCTTGGTATGTCTGTCATACGCATGTGATATCCGTGAGTCAGTAAGCAGTCTCCAATTCTAAGCCTGGTTAATACTACTAGTTTCCGGAATATATACAAAGAAAATCTACTTGTAATAATTTATTTCATTGAAAAATAAATAATAAAGAAGTAAATTTACTCAAATTCTGAGGAAAGTGCTTAGTTATGCAGCTCCTGCGTGACGGACTTTTGTTATTTGTAGCCTGTATAGAGTTTACAAAAATATATAAAAAATAAACGAAATTCATAGCCTCGCGAAAGAAGACTGAAATGTGAAAATGCCTATACCCCTCAGTCGAAATACTTGCTTAGGGTAAGCCATGGGAACAGAAGAAATGAAAGGAGGGTCGGCTCCCTGGAATTCTGCACTTGAATGGTTCTATTCTATGGCGAGGGTCGATTCCTAATTTTCAATGGATGGTCGGGAGAATATACCTTTTCATTCTTCTCTGACCAGGACTAGGTATGTAACATAATTCGTATATTCAAGGATCGAAAATTTCAGTCATCCAGTTTAAAGCTTATCAAATTATCCCTGAAACACAACTTTAATAACAGAACATACTTGTCTTCTGTGTAACAAAAATTAACCAGAAGATAACACTTTTATATAAATTGTCCCATATATTACTCAAAAATATCAGACCTTCCCCCAAAATTAGTAAATATGCAGCCCAATCACTTCTTTAACTTTCTTAAGACAATAGAACAGGATGAAATGTCAAAATTATATTACTTTTCTGCATATAGCTTAACCTAAGGCAATTCATATTAAATGAATAAATACCCATATAGAACTTTAATCCTCTGTGATTAGAGTATTTGGAAAATATATGAAAATATATTTTTTTTATAAATAAGTAAGGAAATTTAGCTGTTATTTAGAATAGTCTTTTAATTTGTGTTTAATGTAAAATATAATTTTCTTGACAACATGTACTCCGTAATACTTGTCGAAAATATACCTATTGCCATTAGTGTGGCTTTTGGCTTGACAGAATTTATAGACTTCTTTGAGTAAGTAGAACAGACTTTCCAAGCTGTTTTATGGACAGCAAATATTGAAGAAATTTGTGCGCCAGGTGACATTTGCGGGGGAAAGCCATGCGGAGGTGGTCGAGGGTAGCTTCTAGATTAAACAATAACGGTGAATACCAATAAGATTATCACCCTACTAAATGTACTGTAGTACTTTGTACGGATTTTTTGATTTCAGATTTTAGGGCGCAATTCATACCCACTTGTCTATAAGAAAACTATATATCCGACTTTGTCTTTTTGAAATTGAATTTAATAAATATAATTTAGCATTTCATCAATTAGTAAATCCAATAATATGTAACAGTCAATATGGTTTTTTCTGGGAACACACTACTACTGAGTGTGGTCGGTGGATTGTTAGTTGAATTAACTGTTCTTTAAAACTAAATTGAGCTTCTGAAATGTTCAACTCTCAGGAAGGGTGTGAAGTAAAATGGTAATGCATTTATTCAAGCTGGGCAATTAATTATTTCTGTATATGTAAATAAACGAGCACCATAATGATAATTCTTTGTGTCAGAACGCCATCTGCAGGAACAATGCACATGCTGTTGTGATGTCGTGAGTTCTGCTCCCGTTGAAATTATGGACGTCGAAGATGGGAATAAAAGGCAGCCACGCCTTTTCTCACAGAAAGATGGTGTTCTCGTATCCGGTACTTCTTATAATGGGACCGCGAGAAATAACACAATAAGAATAAAGAACACTGCGGTATCTTTGTCGAGTCTTATTAAGGTGGAATGTTAGTAATCTCTGATGGATATCTATCATTTCTTCAGAGAAATAAATGGCTAGAGCATGGGAGAAAAGTTAGGCTAATTACTTCGAGTAAATTAATAAATAATTATTATACTAGAAAAACGCCAAACTCATAGGAACTCCGTCATTTTAGAATGTTTCCTTATGAAGCTTACCCATACTATGATTTGGTAAAGAACCTTAAATTTGCAAGCTCGTTTCACTGTTAAGGAAATGTAAATATCTTCATTTAGAAGATATTGTTGGCCGTGGATATCCTATCCAATAAATGTTGAATTAGTAGAGGTTTAGCCTAGATAGTAAATAAATAAAGATTAGGTAGTTTTTATGACCAATATGCCAAGGATAACTGATACTTTTGAGATTGTGACTTTCAAATGGACCAGAACTTGTTTTCCTCGTGGCCCTGACGAAGGCATGAAATTCAAGCCAAAATATGTACTAAAAAAGTCCGATTCGCAAGAACTGCGTCATCTTAGCGCGGTTCCGTTCTTATCTCTAGTGTTTATGAAGGCATAGAATAGAAACAGTTATTACTTTGTTTAGATCAATAGCGAAACACCATCCAAATGAAATCTCAAACAAACCAGTCTTGAAAGGTCTTGATTTACAATCTTACCTGTATGGGTCAGCTATACCATAAGTCGGGCAGAAAGGCCTCCGCTCAGAGGCATTTGGAAAGCCTTGGGATCTCTCTCTTTGAACGCTACATTTGTAACAATAAATTGATCTTCTTATTTTACTTAATCTGTTTTATTGTCAAATAGATTATCTGACTATAAGCAATTTAAAAATAACAAGGAATAAAACAGACAAAAAGAACAGTTCGAATAAGCGAAATCAATTACTTTAAAGTTTTAAGCACTTATTTCTCCGATTGACATCGCCTAATCAAAACTTTCTTTAGAACCATTTTTGTAGAGCATTTAGTGAGCTTTCTAATGGTCATCTTCCGTTTCCCAAGATTCTCAACCTTTTTCGAGATATTAAGGAAAGTATACAAAGTTACCAAAACTTTTTATGTCTGTTAATAAAATATTTTATTCTAACCCTTCCTAAACTCTAAACGTAACAAAAATTTCAACATATTAGGTATAATGAATGTAGAACATGCAGAAAATGTTTCAACTGAATCCCATAATTCTAAGTACCAAAATCAAAGAGAAAAAGAACAGTCCGAATAAGCGAAATCAATTACTTTAAAGTTTTATGCACTTATTTCTCCGATTGACATCGCTTAATCAAAACATTCTTTAGAACCATTTTTGTAGAGCATTTAGTGACCTTTCTAATGGTCATCTTCCGTTTCCCAAGATTCTCAACCTTTTTCGAGATATTAAGGAAAGTATACAAAGTTACCAAAACTTTTCATGTCTGTTCATAAAATATTTTATTCTAACCCTTCCTTAACTCCAAACGTAACATAACTTTCAACATATTAGTTTTAATGAAATTAGAACATGCAGATAATGTTTCAACTGAATCCCGTGATTCTAAGTACCAAAATCAAAGAGAAAAAGAACAGTTCGAATAAGCGAAATCAATTACTTTAAAGTTTTATGCACTTATTTCTCCGATTGACATCGCCTAATCAAAACATTCTTTAGAACCATTTTTGTAGAGCATTTAGTGACCTTTCTAATGGTCATCTTCCGTTTCCCAAGATTCTCAACCTTTTTTGAGATATTAAGGAAGGTATACAAAGTTACCAAAACTTTTCATGTCTGTTCATAAAATATTTTATTCTAACCCTTCCTTAACTCCAAACGTAACATAACTTTCAACATATTAGTTTTAATGAAATTAGAACATGCAGATAATGTTTCAACTGAATCCCGTGATTCAAAGTACCAAAATCAAAGAGAAAAAGAACAGTTCGAATAAGCGAAATCAATTACTTTAAAGTTTTATGCACTTATTTCTCCGATTGACATCGCCTAATCAAAACTTTCTTTAGAACCATTTTTGTAGAGCATTTAGTGAGCTTTCTAATGGTCATCTTCCGTTTCCCAAGATTCTCAACCTTTTTCGAGATATTAAGGAAAGTATACAAAGTTACCAAAACTTTTTATGTCTGTTAATAAAATATTTTATTCTAACCCTTCCTTAACTCCAAACGTAACATAACTTTCAACATATTAGTTTTAATGAAATTAGAACATGCAGATAATGTTTCAACTGAATCCCTTGATTCTAAGTACCCAAACCAAAAACGAAATTCAAAAACTATTTTTCCAATTTTCTCGACAACAGTTAAAGCTATCGCCTTGAAAATGGTTTCATTCGTTTTCCTAGCCCAAGAAGCCTATAAAACAAGTACTTACAAGCTTATGAACTCAAAAACGTAAGCGTTACGATTTTTTCTGCGCGAATTTCGCCCCAAACGCCATCTTCCAGTGGGCGGATTTTGCTGGTTAACGAACTTGACCTTTCAAATTGGACGACGGATTTTTGTACCAAATTTCATCAAAATCGGACCATCAGGGAAGCCAGAAATGAGCGAACAGACAAATATATATATATATATATATATATATATATATACAAATTTGAACCACCGTTATTTTCGGTCTCTAGGGGTTCTGAAACGCGAAATTTTCTAGTCGGCACTTCCGGATTGTTTTATTGTATCAACCCTATAAGCGGGGTTCCTCCCTATGGGGGAGGGAGGAACCGCGCTAAAACGTATTTTAAAATTTTGAAACTGTCATGGCTAAACTTGGACTAATTACACAGGGCTTCCAAAAGGCGGGGGGCACGGAGGACAATTGGTCAGGGGCCCGTGGTCTCAGGAGGGCCCGGCGTCATTTTTTTACTCGTTGGCGTCATTATAAATTGAATTAACGGAGTCATATACCTTCCATTATCCACTCCTTTCAATTACTAATGTATTTAACTTTATTTCCAGAGAAATGTCATTTCTCTGTGGGGAAATAAAACAATTAGTAGTAACAATATAGCCAACGGCCCGAGCCACGCTGAATGCACCGGTTCTTGTAGATCACCGAAGTTAATCAACGTCGGGCGTGGTCAGAACCTGAATCAGTGACCGACCACGTGCTGTTGGTATTAAAAAAGGGTGGCAATCTGTAGATAGCCCGGCGTTAATAGCCTAATTGTTTATTAAACACGAAAAAAAGAAATAAAAATATAATCAAAGCTGTACACATAATAATAATTATTACATAATATTAATTAAAAATTATAATAAAAATTGGGACTCCCCGTGTTCTTGTGACTAACGCCTTGGATTGTGAGAGATAGGGGTTTGAGTACCGGCTGCAGTAGGGAGTTTTATCATTTCGGTGCCCATTGAGAGAATTCCCAGTTGCACCTAAGATGTTTTTCAAAGGTGGAAACCACTACAGGTTAGCCGGGCACTAATGGGTTAGATGTCGGTGCGCCTTTAATAAAATAAGTAAATATATAACAAATCACCACACAAAGAAATGGCGTCAGAAACAAAGGGATTCGATTTTAAGGGTAAACATTTTAATGTCATTATTAACAATGCATTATTATAATAATGGACAGATAATTCCTTAAATATGGAAAAGGAGAGAATCTCATTCACGAGTGTCAGTGAAAGTGATGAAGGAGAAATGGATGAAGCTGTGTAATGGCACCTTAATCTATAGAATAATTTTCACGATAAGAAGCAGAAGCAACTCAAAATAGACTGGTTATGTTTATGACAAAACAAATCATAATCGGAAGCCCTGGGGCTATCTAAATTGGATCTGTTTTGACATAGGAAATGATTAACTAGCCGAACGTTTTTTGTTGCCGCACAAGGAAGAGAACAAATAGTAGCCTGCTCCGAACAGATTTAACAATTATACTGGAACAGGTCTGAGATTGAGGAGATAGGAGCTCGGTTCTAGATAAGGGAGGTAAGGGAGATAAGAGGTAGGCTGGCTGCAGGAGAAAGAGAGAAATAGAGAGAGAGGACGAGTGAGTGGATGAGAGGGAGGAAGTGAGAGAAAGAGAGAGAGAGAGAGTAAACAGAAGCGGTCCTGGTATCTCACCATGAGGTACGCCAGGATATACAGAGACACTGCCACTAACCGGTTTCTGACAGGAGGCCCCATCACCAGCCTCACTCACTTCCAGCCCATTCACTACATTTAGATCAATTCTTTCACTCAACCGGCATTCAATAAACCACACCAAGGAAAGTCAGTGTATAAGATTCGATCGCCATGGTGTCAACAAATCCCTGGGGAAATTAATGACTTCGGCATTACCAAAATGGTCAAAACTGATGTAACTCTTCCGGAGCAAAGAAATAGTCCAATACCCACTGATTGTATACAATACAGCACCACCATAACCTATTATAGTATTATATTTCGTGACACTCCGACACTATAGGCGCAAACAAAAGGACGCCCGCGCTGCATTCAGGGCATCTGTAGAAAGGCCTAGCTCCCCTCCGGCCACGCCCCTTCTGGTTCTTTTGTTTGCCGGTGGACTCTTGGAAATTCCCTTGAAAATACTTACTCCTTATAGGCGGATTCTGACGATTAACTTGAGGACTTATTTGCTCCGTTAGTATGGAGCAAAAAACTCATTACTCATGTATGGATTTTTATGTTATTATTCTTTAATGAGGTATTTATTTATTTATATTAACAATTTCAATGGAATACATTAGTTGACATAATTTTAATTTAATCACTGATTGCGATTCAATATTTAATTTGAAAAGACCAACAGTAATGAGGGCCGATATATAAAAACCTGAATACGACGCACCGATATCTAGGCCATTAGCACCGACATCCATGGAACTGCGAGGTAATTTCTCAACGAGCCCTGAAATTAGAAAAATCCCTGCTGGAGGTGGGACTCGAAGCACCATCTCCCGCATGAAAATCTAAAGCTTTAGCCACTAGTCCCTGAATTTGTAATTATTCACACTTGTTCAATTATTTATTTGTTTGTATATACATGGGTGAATTGTACGTTTTGGTATTTTTTTATTTTCTTTAATTTTTCATTAAGTACTTTACTATTTCCAATTAAAAATACTCATATTTAACAGCAACAAAAAATTAAAAACAGACATACGTACAACGACCGTATTAAGTAACTATGATGTGCAAGGTACATTTTCAGATAACCAGGTTTGTACCTAATTTCAACTGTTGTATATTGATATTATTTTTGTAATTTGCAGTACCTTATGAACCATTTCTTCTGAATTATTTATTTTTAAAAGCACATTTTACTAATAATGACCAACAACTAACATCTGTGAATATGTAGGATTTAATTACTTAATATTGTGAAATTCATAAGTACCTAAATCATAATTCTCTAACAATATTGTCAAACACAATACATTTTAATAAGATATTTAATATTTTTGGAATAATAATTTCATTGCTTAAGGTGGTTAAAATTTGTTGTAAACTGTATTTCTAAAAGAGCTAAATGATTTAACATAATGCTTTTATAATAAGCGTATACATATTAAAAATATTGTCAAATTACACATTAGACCATAGTATACCATACTCATAAATAATTTATTTTTTTTTAGTTGAATTTATTAATTGTTATTAACTTACTAAATTCAATGGTTTCAGGATTGAGTTAAGATTCAATTAATAAACAACAATTACTCGTACAACTAATACATTATGTAATTTAGATATAAAATAAAAATATATAAATAACCAGGTTTCTTACAGTTTTCAACTAAAACATACTGAAATCATTGTCATTAACTAAATCTTACTTTTTCCTTCCTTTTTTATGGATTAGTTTTGTTTTCGACTTCATTATTTATTTTTACTATCTACTTTCATTGATGAACTGGCATCAATTTAGTTCTGATGAGTTCGTCGTTTAGCGTAGAGCAGATCATAGCTAAATAACTGATGGGTTATAACACTCTAGCAGGCATTTGTACTTTATAATTTCATTATTTAGGCAAAGATTTATGTATATTTTTAATTTTCAAAACAGCGATATTTAACACATTTAAACATTTTTTGGGGATTATTTTTTAAATAATTTAGTATTTTAAAATGTTTCAGGAATGAATTAGAGTTACATTAATTATTAACTATGACGAATAGTAAAGTTAAATAAAAAACATTACCTGTGCTAAATTGAGTGTTGAGCTATTTTTAAATTGATTGTTTAAGGTTATTTAAGGATGAACTATGTTTAAATTAAAATTAATATACGTTACTTGGAGACCAAATATATTAAGTGACTAAGATATACAAGCCAGTTTTGTAATTCATTAAATTTATAAATAATTTCAAGAGGTACATCTTTAATTATTGTAATAAACTGATGATTTTTATTCCTGTTTTTGTGAATTTATTTATAATTTTCTGTTTACCTTTTTCTAATTAATTTTTTCTCAGGAATTATTATTTTTAATAACACTTCTTACTGTCATAGGCTAAAAATTCACAGCAATAAATAAATACATATTTTAAAAAAAATACTTCCAAATTTATAACACTAACCGACAATATTTTATTATTATTAATTAAATTGTATAAACATTTATATATATTTGTAATTTTGAAAAGAGTGACTGCGAGGGGAGGGGGGTGCCCGTATAGGGTAGGGCCATGGACCGGTCGCCAGCAGGCTCCAGTTTCATAGCTCGAATTCTTCTCCGACTGCCTCGCTAGCCTGATAAGGCTCCTCTTCTCTCACTATAAAAACCTTTCTGCTACTTTTTACATTTCCAGCTCCGTCCCCTTCTCTATCTCGGCTCCCATCGCCGCAGCTGCTCTCCTCCAACAAATTATACCGCTCCTAACGAGTGATGCTGATGGATCAAAAGGCATCTGAGCTTCGGAAGGATCTAGGGACGATGGTCGGCTGTGGGACCTTTGACCTCGGGAGGAATTTGAGAAAATCGGAAAATTGACTGAGAGTGGACAGAATACATAAGGTCAAAAGATCACGAAGAAGACGGACGAAACTGGACGATAGACTAACAAAGTGGACGAGGGGAAGTTGGAAGAAGTTCTCTAAATCTGCCAAAGAAATTTAGACAAAAGCCAAAAAACCCGTCACCTATGAGATGCATAACTACCTAACAGCTGACTCAAACATGGGCGTATATAGAAAATAATTTCGGGAGGGGCTGGGAAAATTTTGGGGGGGGGGGGGCTGAGACCATTTCAGGGGTATGGAATACTAAAAAGCTAGAGCATGGAATAGTTTTAGGCAACTAAAACTCTATTAGACGTAAAATAAAATATTTTTGGTGAACAAAGTGATCTTATTTAATTTATTTTTAAGGGTTTTACGACAAGTTTTTACCATCAAATCAAAATGTCGGGGGGGGGGGCTGAGGGTGCTGCAGCCCATGGACTCAAAGAACAGCAGAAACCGGATACAGCGCCCATGTTCCATGAAGAACCATCTAACAATGCCTGTCACCAATGCAAAACAATTTCTAAGTCGTTGCCTATCAAGCTGGTAAGGAATGTTATCACTATATCCATTGTAAATTTCAGAAGTGAAGAAATAGTTGAGTTTCGGTTAAGAACAAGAGTCAGTTTTATGTTCTATTGAGGAGAGTTTGTTAACCGTTGAAATTGATTGAGTTGAGTTCCGGCCTTATGGTAAATAAATCTAACATTTTCTAACAAAAATGTTTCACACATTTCGACTTGACATTCAAGCCTTACTCAGGACTGAAAACAGATATGGTCTCATCGTAGATACCAATAACAATTATAGGGCGAAACGCTGTCAATGCGGGGTGCTCATAAATAAATTAAAAAAAAAAAAATAAATAACAATTATATCCATAATTAATATTACTCATTCCTTACATTTCATTGCTAATTAATGTTACTTCTCTCTTCTGATATACATATAAGGAGAGATAATTAGCAATTATGTGTAAAGAATGAGTAATATCAATTATGGATATGTACTGTAATTATTGGCTAGATTATAGGTAGATATACAACGTTTTACAAACATAAAAAGTTACTGTTATCGAGAAAAATACAGAATGAGAGGTGACATATCTATCGTGCATAGATATAGAATAGATATAAGTCGAACGTAACCATTCGAAAGCTTACTGAATTGTCTACAAAAAAGATTTTGATGTAATTTTCGAAGGGGGCGATGTGAATTAGAAAAATACGTGCTTAAAACTTCGAAATTGTTAGTTTTGTTATTTTTTCAACGGGGTTTTGTTCCCAGTTTACCAAACATTTAATCGGTTGCTGTTTTTTCAACAGTAAAATGATTATTTTAGTAAAACATAATACATATATTTTTTATATTTAAATGAATTAACTTCGTTAATTCTCTTTTATGTACCTTCCGCTTGGAATTGGATTGAATAAATATTTTGTGTTTTTTTTCCTCACTTTATAGCAAATTTTTCTTTTGGCGCCTTACAAAACTACAGCGATCTGTAGGCAATATAAATTGAGCTAATATGATGAAATAAGATATGTGAGCATAAATTGATATTGTGAGGTTCTAATAATTGTGGTTAAACCTGAAATTATATGTAAAGAATTTATATATAATTTTTGTATATTATTTTATTAACATTATTCTTTTTTTATTTAATTTTTATTATTATTTTTTTATTACATTTATTATTATGTTTTATTATGTTCCATTTCTTTAATTTATTTATTATTATTATTCGGCGCTAATGGCCAAGATGTAGATGCGCCGTTAAAAAAAAAAAAAAAATATTATTATTATTATTTTTTTTTTTTATTATTTTTTTATATATTTTTTTTACAAGCAATTGAGCATTTCTGATTTATCGTTTGAATTAATAAAATCTGCAAATAGAAATATTATTGATAGCAATTCAATCATAATGTATACATGTTGATACTTATTACCGAATTATAATGAAAATTACTACACACAGGAATGGCGTTAGTGGCCTTAAGGGTTGACACGCCATTATAATAATTTAAAAAAAAAAAAAAAAAAAAAAAAAAACCTTAAATATTTTACATGTCTACAAACCCAATATGTTGCATTGAATATCATCAGCTGTTGTTACATGATCCAAATGAGCATATAATCTTTCATTTAAGTAAGATTAAATTTTATAGGCAAACCATCAAATAGGAGTAGCTCTAATAAGTATTAACAATAGTTTAGGATGACCTAGGCAACAAATATATTTTTAGTTTGAGTTTAGTTCAAAGAAGCCGCTTCGTGACAGGCGACATTTCTTTGTAGAAATACGATTTGGTGATTTCCGAGGACAGAGAGTGCCGCCGATTAGAAGCACACCTACACAAGAAATAACTGTTGACACAATTCAACACCTATTCAAGACCGGCCAGCTGGTTTCGACTAGTCCTATACGAGATGATCAAATATTGCCTCAACCGGACTCAATTCGTTTAGTTCTATACTATATTGGACGTTATCATTCAACTATTTTGGGTCTCCTGGCTATGGAAACTGTGGCTGATTCATTATTGTCCAATTCTATTCTGTAACTTACTATTTTATTTGAAAATTCATCAATGAAGGCGAAGGAAAACATATAAAAATAAGATTTTAGAAAAATAGAAAACATAAAATAGAAAACACATAAAAATGCAGGAGCGAAAAACATGACTGCAGAAGTTATATATCATTCTATCATCATAGCGCAAAACCTTCCAAATTCTTAAAATGTTTATCAGATGTATTTTAATACTGTGATTCGAATGATGATTTTTCCGTGTCGATAGGACCAAAGGTTTAGAAACTTTTAAGTTTTTTTTTTTTTTTTGCCATTTAGCCGTTTTGGCACCACTGTGTCGTTTCGCCTTTATACTAAGAGAACAAACGTAATAAAAGGACGAATATTTCTCGAAGGTTTATTTAATTAAGGAGCAATATCAAACAATTAAACGTTTTTAGTCCCCTACTATATTGAATCTAACAATAACAATGTAAGATTATTAAAATATTTTCAGGAAAACAAACTTCTGAACTTAGAGATTAGTAGCTTTAAATACAGGCGAAAATCCTACTACTGTTAAAATATTAGTATTTAAAAATGTAGTAACCGGTTCGTAAAGTTTACATGATATAAATAAACATAATTGAAAAAAAGTCAATATTTTTTTTATAACCAATTTCTAAAATACAATACATTTTGATGAAATTGTATTAATTTTACTTACAGGGTAATTGTGAAAGTATGGATGCTATGGGCTTGAGGACATTGATCGAAATCTTGGAGGTGAGAATCCTGAAAAATAGATATTATCCTGTAATTATATTATTTATGTTTTTTGAAATAATGTAAATATTTAAACTAAATATTAGTGAAATACATTAAATTATTAATGAATTAATTATAATAATTCTTTATCATTCGTGTTGTATGCATAAATATATATAGAGCGCGAAATAAGAGTATTACATTATGGTATACAATTTTGTCAGAAACAAACTCACTAGAGACATTTGTGTTCATTTTTTATTTAACCTAGAAAGCCAACCTTCTTCGGCCTACTCCATTCTACTCGTCAAAAAACGAATATTCGTCATTCAAACGAAAATACTTAAAAAAATAAAAATAAGTAAAAACTTAACTTATGAGATATTCTTTAATATTAGGCATTGTTTCATATTATAAGTTCTTTAAAATTGATTAATATAACTTCAATAATAAGTTTCACGACTTAGAGGGAAGGGGTGATGAAAATTAGTATAAAATTCCAAAACTTAGTTTATTGGCAGATTTTCATGCACATATTAAAAATAAAATAAAATAAAAATCACATAAAACGTATAAAAGAATAAATGATCATAACCAACCTTAGACAAACAGCCATACAGGCAGATATTCCTCAATCTCCAAACAATCGTAATTTTTACGTACTTTCTTTGACATAATTTTATATAAGTTCCGAACGGCTGCTACAAGCGATTTTATTCTTTCGGCGACTTGACATACGACGACCACAGGTAGCATAGCTGGGCTGTGGTGGAGAATAGAAGGCGGGGAGGGGAGGGGCGACTGTAAATCACAGAGGTTTTCGCCATTTTAGCGCGGTTCCTCCCTCCCCCATAGGGAGGAACCCCGCTTATAAGGTTGATACAATGAAACAATCCGGAAGTGCCGACAAGAAAATTTCGCGTTTCAGAACCCCTAGAGACCGAAAATAACGGTGGTTCAAATTTGTGTATATATATATATATATGTATATATTTATTTATATATATATATATATATATATATATATATATATATATATATTTGTCTGTTCGCTCATTTCTGGCTTCCCTGATGGTCCGATTTTGATGAAATTTGGTACAAAAATCTGTCGTCCAATTTGAAAGGTCAAGTTCGTTAACGAGCAAAATCCGCCCACTGGAAGATGGCGTTTGGGGCGAAATTCGCGCAAAAAAAATCGTAACGCTTACGTTTTTGAGTTCATAAGCTTGTAAGTACTCTTTTTATAGGCTTCTTGGGCTAGGAAAACGAATGGAACCATTTTCAAGGCGATAGCTTTAACCGTTTTCGAGAAAACTGAAAAAATAATTTTTGAATGCCGTTTTTGGTTTGGGTACTTAGAATCATGGGATTCAGTTGAAACATTTACTGTATGTTCTACTTTCATTAAAACTAATATGTTGAAATTTTGGAGTTAAGGAAGGGTTAGAATAAAACATAAAAAAGTTTTGGTAACTTTGTATACTTTCCTTAATATCTCGAAAAAGGTTGAGAATTTGGGAAACGCAAGAATACCATCAGAAAGCTTACTAAATGCTCTACAAAAAAGGTTCTAATAAAAGTTTTGATTAGGCGATGTCAATCGGAGAAATAAGTGCTTAAAACTTTAAAGTAATTGATTTCGCTTATTCGTACTGTTCTTTTTGTCTTTGATTTTGATACTTAAAATTATGGGATTCAGTTGAAACATTTTCTGCATGTTTGAATTTCATCAACACTAATATGTTAAAATTTTGGTTACGTTTGGTGCTAAGGAAGGATTAGAATAAAATATTTTATTAACAGACATGAAATGTTTTAGGAACTTCGTATACATTCCTTAATATCTCGAAGACGGTTAGGAATATTGGTAAACGGAGGGTTACCATGCGAAAGCTTACTAAATATTCTACAAAAAAAGATTCTGAAACAATTTTTGATTAGGCTATGTCAATCGGAGAAATAAGTGCTTAAACTTTGAAGTAATTGATTTCGTTTATTCGAACGGTTCTTTTTGTTTGTTTTTATTCATTGTTATTTTTTAATTGCTTAAAGTTGGATAATGTATTTGATAATAAAACAGATTAATTAAAATAAGAAAAACAATTCATTGTTAAAAATATATCAGGCTGTACCGTATGAAATGTCAGTTTCGGATTTGTCGATTTCCTTCAAATGTCTTGAAACTGTCGAGGCTCCTACTCTGAGTTCTTTGGCATATTCCCGAGTGTTTTTAATTGCTTATAGTAGTCAAACAGGATACGTATAATTAGAATCAATATTTTGATTGTTAGAATTCGAAGATGCCGTATGAATATCTAGATTACAGTACTGGTGTTGATTTCGTTCTTTAGAATTATTCTTGGTATTCCCTATTTTCATCTGTTACCCATAGTTTTTTATTGTTAGTAGGTTTTTCTTATTGATTATAGAATATAAATCTATTTGGCTATAAAACAGGATACGTAAAATTAGTGACAATATTTCGGAGATTTCTGAGCGAAATACTTTTAAGATTTTCTACCACCACGAACGGCTTTTTTCCTCTATTTTTATCCACTAGATAGGCTTTATTTTGCATATTATTCTATATAAGTTTTATTCAGCAGGGGATTCTGATGAAATGTCGTGTTTTTACTGTGGATTTTAAATACGATGTATCTAAGATTGGATAACATTAGCGAGTCTACATAGTTAAGAACCGACGACGGAGGATTACTTCTTGCTCTGATTTAGTCTACATATGTTTATTAAGTCCTAAATCCAAAAAATAAACTTCACAACGGTTAGATACTATGAGCGAATATGGCGGTTCAATGCCCGTAGAACAAGGGGGGCCGCAGGAAATTTACCTGCTAAGAGTTAATCCTCAAGACCTGTAAATATACCCCAGGTATCTGCCGATACAAATACAAAGCCTAGGCGGAGAGCACCCCAAAAACTCAGATCCAAACATAAGGTTATATACTAAATATTCATAAAGACTACTTAGTTGTAAACCGATTCATCAATTAGCAATCAATAGTTTTCAACAAAGGTTATATACTAAATATTGATAAAAAGTATTTAATTAGAAAAAAAAAAACAATATTCCACAAGACTTGTTTTTGGTCCATTTGTGTCTACTCCATAGACTTAATTAGGTATATTATTCTATTGTAGTTGGGCAACTAAACTTTGTTTTATTTTGTTAAATAAAGTTTTTTTTCTTGACTTGTTATTCGTCAAGACTTTTATTTGTCCTTGTGTATTTACTAGATAGGTTTTATTCGGCATATTATTATATATAGGCTATATTAGGCAGGGTATTCTACTCAATCTTGTTTACTTCTTCTTGATCCTTCTGTACATGGACGTATATAAAAACAATTTCGGGGGGGGGGGGGGGGGGGGTCAGACCATTTCTAGGGTATGGAATACTAAATATTTAGAGCTTGGAATAGTTTTAGGCAACTAAAACGCTATTACACGTAAAATAAAATATGTTTTATGAACTAAGTGATCTTATTTAATTTATTTTTAAGGGTTTTACGAGAAGTTTTTATCATCAATTCAAAATTTCGGGAGGGGCTGCAGCCCCCTCAACCCCCCCCCCCCTCATATACGCCCATGCTTCTGTATCCTCTAGAAAGGCTTTATTAGGCATATTTTGTATTGATTTATAGAGCTTTGCTTTAGAATGAGAGCCAGATTCTGTAATTTCCGCTTCTGTGTAAAAGTTATCTACTGTCGGTGTCCATGACGCCTTTATATCACTTTTATTCGAGATGTTCGAGAGGATTTTGACAATTTTCACGAGATATATATAAAAAAAAATAAGTTTATTTCTTTTCTAAGCTTATCAAATGGCACTAGGGACATGAACGGAACCGCGCTAAGATGCTGCAGTTCCTGCGAGTCGGACTTTTCACTAATGTTGGCGTTCTAGGGTTATATAAGTTACTGAAATAATAAGATTGTAGTAGTTGCAAACTGTATCTTTTGGAAACGGTTAACCTCCCCCGATTTACTATCACAATTAAATTAATTAAACCTCAACGCCATCATGACCAGTAAATGCTCCCGTATTCATCCAGTGACAGTACACATCAGCTGAAGTAAATGCTCCCGTATTCATCCAGTGACAGTACACATCAGCTGAAGTAAATCGGAAACGACGTTCACCGGTTGCTAACTAACGCCAGATGCACTAAGCCAGTTCATTCCTATATTCTTTTTTTTATTAACTTAAAACGTTGGCTGTTTTTATCTTCCAGTGTTGTCGTTTTTGGGTTGGATTTGGGGTGCCGGATCGTCCCCAGGCTCACCCAGTCTTTAATTAATTAATTTATTAATGGGTACCTCCAAAGGGAAAAATCAGGCAACCGGAACATAGTACTGACCACAATATCCCCCTAGTGTGCAGTATGGTCAGGGATCAGATACCTCTACATTACACTAAAGCCCCCAAAAAGCTATGAAGAAATGCATCTTGTGAAGGATAAATTACGTCCCGCTTCCTCGATTTACCGTATTGGGACATGATATTCCGAATATTATCAAAGGACATTATCATTGATTACTAACCGAAGTTAATCGAATTATTAAACAACGTTACTTATTTATAACAGAAGTTTTATTATTTATTTATTTAATTGTTATTCTAATAAATATTATTAGGTCTTGTTGAGGTCCTTTGCTGGTACATTACAAAAATCATACCAATATCCACAATTTTCTACGCTAAATATGCTACCGGGCATAATATCACAGTATGGCAAATTAATTTATGCAAAAAACCCAAAGCTTCATATCAAGGCATAACGTTATATTTATCTGAATCCAGATAATATATAGTGTATTCTTTAGATCCCCGAAGGAGCTTAATCTTATGATTTTGGATGGAATTTAATGTCTTCTCAAAATAATTTTGGGCAGTTCTCGGAGAGACATGCTTGAGGGTATCAGTCGGTCCCTATGTTGAGATTGTGCGAAATCTGTTTTCGCAGCATTTTTGGTACGATCATTTCAAATCTCATGTTGATCTCATCTTATCGTTTGAGGATTTTAAGAATCTTAAGAGGACAAAATGTCCATGATTGTGAGGTTATCAATTTTGTTTCTTCGTTAATTGATCAATTTTGCAGCGGTGGAACTCTTCTTCCTCCTGTTGTCATAATATTTCTCCTATTTTCAAACCTTTAAGAAGAACTTATATTATGAGATCGGGCTATTTTCTAAGGCATTTACAAGCTGTTCTTTTGGTTTCTTTATACATACCCTATGAAGTCCTGTTCCGGTCCCTTATTGCATTCAATAATCTGCTAATTATAGCTCTTCTATTGAGCCGTTGGAGCTCTTCTTGTACATACCTATGTGTAAAAGTGTTAAACAGTTTTTTGCTAATATTTTATATTTACATATTTCTAAGTGAAGTAGTTGAAGTGTAGGAGTGTTTATGTAAATACTTTGAGTACTGCCTCGTAGCGGGGGTTGTCCGAGTGGGATTGGGTAGTGCCTGGGGCCATA
This sequence comes from Gonocerus acuteangulatus, assembly GCA_946811695.1. Classification (NCBI taxonomy): domain Eukaryota; kingdom Metazoa; phylum Arthropoda; class Insecta; order Hemiptera; family Coreidae; genus Gonocerus; species Gonocerus acuteangulatus. Next base: position 99,503,125 of record OX328124.1, on the reverse strand, counting down.
ACGGAGTGCCCTCGCATAGCTGCCTCCCCCTGCTCGGCTATCTTCATGCTCTCGCTCGTCGGATCTTCGGGGTTCCGAAACCATAATCGGTCTAACATCAATCAGTTATGCCGGCACGACATACCTCTTCATGCGGTTCTTAGTTTGGAAACGCGCTTTCAGAAATGCCCATCCATTATAGATCACTTGAGGCAAACGCGTGTCTTCCCACGCCCTCATTTGCGATTCGACAGCTTGATCTAACGTATCATTGCCTGGCTTAGAACTTTCTTGTAACAAAAGTTCTTAAATGCATATTATTACATTATATCCAGATATAATGATTTTGAACAATTTAAACCAATAGAACATATAATATAAAAATAAGATAATCACTGTCTTGGTAGGAGGATCAAGGTTTAATTCAATAATGAGGGGAAAGAATTTTCAATTTTTTAATTGTAGAATAACATTCAGTGAGAACTACTCATCATAAATACTCTTCCCAGCTAACGTCGTCCTCTCCTCTTCCAAGTCGAGCATCGAACATTTTGTCACCAATGTCGGAGGGTCAAACTTCTTTCATCGAGGCGTAGGGCTGAACGTCTTCTAGTCACTAAGGTTGAACGTTGAGTTCCTATGTAAGTACGAACGTTCACATTCTCATCACCAAGATCGAGGGTCAAATGCTGCTTCATCAAGGACGAACGTCGAATACCTCCTCATGAGCAAGGACGTTCATCCTATGTCTCCTTACAACGAAGGAGGGAAAAATGCATGGACGAAAGTCACTAAGCACGAATATCGCATCACTATGTTAAGGGGCGAAGAGCCTCTATACCAAGGACGGAAGCGGCATCACTATCTTCAGCAGTAAGGAGCTTCTATACCCTGTACGAACGTCGAACGTGGCATCAGTATGTTTGAGTGTGAAGGACCACAAAGCAAAGGACGAACGTCGCATCACTATGTTAAGGGGCGAAGTGCCACTACACCAAGGACGAACGCCGCATCATTATGTTCGTCGATAAGGAACCTCTTAACCTCTATACCATGTACAAACGTCGATCGCCGCATCACTAAGTTTGAGTGTGATGAACCACAAAGCAAAGGACGAACGTCGCATCACTATGTTAAGGGGCGAAGTGCCACTACACCAAGGACGAACATCTTAATACCAAGATGAAGCGTCGAATGAGTATTCATAAAGGTTCGAATGTCAAGGTGAGCTTGAAAAGTCTCATCGCCAAGGGCGAGGGTTGGACGTTTCCTTATAAGTTGAATAATAATAACGTTCATAACCAAAACATCACTCTAAAGCGATTCCCTACTGAAGGGAGTAAAGGGGGAAAAAAGGAAATGAGTAAGTTTTCTTTTATTGAAGAAAAGATAATTGACAAATAACGACTAAACAAAAGGAACGTTGCTTTTTCATTATTTCATTTGGACATCATATGAGGTTCATTTATTGTTAGTTCCTTGTTGTTGGCACTTTATTTATTTGAATGGCAGAAAGTTCGTTTAAGTATTAGTCAGTTCGTCATAAAATTAACAAACCAAACAAATTTTTATATTCGAGACTTTGCTCTTCGATTGTGGACAATACGGCTTGTCGCAAATTGTCGGAACTCTAACCCCTTTAGAATAGCCTTTAATGCCTTAAATGAAGTATCGAATAAGACCATTTTCAATAAATTACTTCGTCAATGGATAAAATATGTTAGTTCCCTAGGTTGCTCCTATTTGCATATTCGATAGTTTGACATGGTAGGGACGATATAGACACAATATTTAAATTCGTAAAACATTTATAAGAAAATTTAAGACACCTCCGAAGGAATATTATATACATATATATATATATATATATATATATATATATATTCCACTTTTTCTTGTTTGTTTTTCTGGCAGGGGGTCGATAAAGCAGTCCACTCTTTGTTCACATTAACTGCTTTATTTGTTATGTTTCGCCCGACATGTTTCGTGCCTTGTCGCACCTCTTCAGGGGCTTTCCTATGTAACAATATTTTTTGTCAATCCTAAACTTTAAATTGTTTACACTAATATACATATCCTGTCCCTAAATAATTTATATTTCAACATACAATATTTAAACTTAATCTTAATCCTACCTTTTCAGTACTACGCCTGACTCAAGCTAGACAACATGACGAGAGGACTTCTTGATAAGGTAGGAATAAGATTAAGTTTAAATATTGTATGTTGAAATGTAAATTATTTAGGGACAGGATATGTATGTTAGTGTAAACAATTTAAAGTTTAGGATTTACAAAAAATATTGTTACATAGGAAAGCCCCTGAAGAGGTGCGAAAAGGCACGAAACATGTCGGGCGAAACATTACAAATAAAGCAGTTAATGTGAACAAAGAGTGTACTGCTTTATCGACCCCCTGCCAGAAAAACAAACAAGAAAAAGTGGAAAACATATATCGGGTCATCTTTCACAAAAATTAATATATATATATAAATATATATATATATATATATATATATTTCGCAATCACAAATCAAATTATACACGTATGTACAACAACTATTTTATTTTATATATTTCAATTGCTACCTTTGATTGACTTGACAACACACACTGTAAGATCTTTATTATCCCCGAAAGGTTAAAGTAAATAGTTGAAATCAGTAAAGAGTGATACATCATCAAAAGTAAAAATAAATTTCGTAAAATAATAAAATTATATTCAGCTTTTAGAGCGGATGTAATATTAAACCAGCGGTTACAGAATGGTCCCATCGGGGAGTCATCGATTGAGCTTCCATGTGCCTTACAAATGATAAATTCATAAATAAATTCATTACTAACGAAAAGAGATAAGATAAATAAAGAAATAAAGGATAAATAAATTAGAGTCTCACCTTGGAAAGAGATTCCATTACCATAATCACTGTCAACGGTCGCTGCTGTCAAGTTTCGGCTCCCGGTTGGTTGTCTCAATTCCCAGACGGGAGTGGGAAGCCTAATTCTACTTAGGAATGGGAAATTGGCAGCTACCGGGATCCAGCAATTATTTTTTTATTTATTTTTAATTATGAAGGGATTCCGGAATTAATTGTCAGAGTGTATAAGTCGCTTCGATTTACTTGCGGACAGGATTAACAGGCCCTGAACGGCGAACATGAACAATGTCGAAACTTTAGCTCATGCGCAGTTTTGGCTGTGATGAACAGTAAATTGGAAAACTCATGAAAGCTAAAACAAACTCCATAGGAACTGCCGCAACCAATTTAATGCGAAAACTTTGATTTTATGAATACCTATAGGTACCAATCAATTTCCGTTTTTAAATTATTATGAAAATATATATTTTATTAACTATAATAAAATATGTTATATTAATTAAAAATACAGCTGAAATGAAAAATATAAATAAATATCAGGAATTATAATACCTAATCATACGTATGGAAGTCTCCCAAAGACATTTCGTCAAGTGATTAACAATATCTAACATTTCGTTGTCAATGTAAAATGATTCCTGTAAGGAATCAAGTAAACTAATAAATAAATATATAACAAACTTATAAAACCTAATTAGCTCACAGAAATTTTAAACGAAAATATATTGTAAAAAGGCTGTTTTCTAATGACCCAAGCGGTCGAAGCACCAAAAAAAAAAAAAATATTATTTACTGATAAGACAAGGTTATTGCGGAAGATGGAAAAGTAGTCCAAAACGTTGAAATAAAGAGATCAATTTATTATATAATTCTGAAGGGATATTCCTCAACTTGACTAGTTCCATTGTTTTAATAAAATTCTCATTTTAATGTTAAATTCAATTAAAAAAAAAACACAATTAAAAAGTTAGGTAAACAGAGCCAAAAGACCGTTTAAAAGAACAAAGCTAACGATTTCGAAGTTTCAAGCACTTATTTCTCCTATTGAATGTTCGAAAGTGTTAGTTTTGTTTTTTTGATCTGGTTTTTGACTCTGTTTAACTCACTTTTGAATTGGTTGTTCTTGCTATTAATTACATTTAACATTAAAATTAGTTTTTTTTTATTATTAAAACAATGCAAGAAAATGTAAAACGTATTGGTAATAGCGTTTTCCCAGACCGAACGTTGGGATGGCAAAGGGAGTCATTTCCACTGAGGATGCTATTAATTTCAATCTTCCCTCTCTTTGAGATTTTATTTTATATTTTCACGAAGGATCAAAACCTACCTAGAATAATTGCTTCATTCCTTTACGAATGGCACTAGGGATATAAACGAAACCGCGAGTTCCTGCGAGTCGGACTTTTTCCATTAATGTTTCCATATCCATTCTCATTTATTTATTAGACTTGAATTTTTTTTAGTGCCTATCAGAACTACTGACTATGGATGGATGTCTCCAATAAAATAAGAACAGTATGAAATGCAAATTTTCTCCTTTTTAAGGACATCAGTGACTCATATAAACATAAACAAGAAGTGCGTGAGTGTTTTGATACAAACCGGGAGCACATTATAACGTTTCTCCGAGAAATTGTTTATGAACTTAATAAAACAGGGCTGAAATAAAGTTATGAAGTAGCGACGAAGGAAATGTTTATACTTGCCTGTAGAGGGAAGAGATATAAGTTATGCCTGCCTAAGAACTGATTCATAGGTAGTGGCGTTCGGTGTGCGTGCGTGTGGCCATTCACAACATGGGCCTAACTTCGTCCGGTCTTTCGGCTATCGCCACCTTATTAGAAACAAATAGTATCTCTCATATTTCTGGGATATTTCTTATCCTTGGCCTGTAAATACTTACTGTCCTGATTTCTGGGGCAAAGACAGATTTTAAATTCCGTCTCACTCCAAGATTGAGGAATCTTGTTGTGCCAATGCTCCAGAAGAGTACAATGTGGACCTATATTTTTAGTCTAATTTACTAACAATACAAAATAACAAGGACGTATTTAAGGGGGGCTGAGGGGACTGCAGCCCCCTCCCGAAATTTGGATTTGATCGGTAAAAATGTGTCATAAACCCTTAAAAATAAATGAAATAAGATACATATGTTCATAAAAAATATTTGATTTTGGGTGTAATAGCGTTTTAGTTGGTTAAAACTATTCCAAGTTCTAAATTGTTAGTATTCCATACCCCGGAAATGGTCTCAGCCCTCCCTCCTCCCGAAATTGTTCCCAGCCCCTCGCGAAATTATTTTCTATATTCGCCCATGCGAAATAAAGTAAAAAAAAAAAAAAAAAAAAAAAAAAAAAAATGCAAACAATCACGTCAAAGTAAAAGATAAAACGTTTAGGAAACAAAGGGAGTACTCTAAATTAATCGTTCAATGCAAACAGCAACCAAAATCTAGGCGGTGGGTAGTAAGTACGGCGTAACTTTCAACCAGGTAAAGATAAAGTTATGAAATTTTATTATACTACTAGATGTGAGTAAAACTGGAAATATTCTTAAACTTGGCAATGTTTAGTTTTCTCTCTAAAGATAATTTCGGCACAAATAAAACATTGCCAAGTTTAAGAATATACCTGTTTGAGGAAAGTGATATTTTAGTAACTGGATATAAGTATTTTTATTGTTGTTTTTAAAGGTCAGTTGAAGTGTCTTTACTGTTCTTAGTAAGTAACTATGAGGTCGTCTAAGTAATGAACTTGGACATTTCTTTGTTGTATCATCTCTTGTAATGGCAAATATTTTTGGTTGAAAATATGGTGCACTTAATACACTAACTCATACTACTTTTTTGGAATGTAGGATAGTAAGGCGTTTTTGGGGGGTTTTAGGAGAGGATATTTTTGGGGAAGGAGTGTTTCTTTGTGGGGCCTCTATTTCACATTTATTTTTTTTTTTTTTTTTTATAACATTTCTCTTCCGGTTCTTTTTATGAAACGTAATTGTAGCTATGCAAGCTGACATCTTAATTCAGTCGTATAAGCAACTACTGAAGAATAAAGCATTACGGAATTTTAACGTCACTATAGCCTGTTCAGATAGACGGGAAAATTCAATTCCGTATGCGCGAAATGTGGAGGGAAATATTCCCGTCGGTTCTAGTAATCCAAAAATTTATTTCTAGTAATTCAAGGTCTTCCGTCATAGTGGAAATTAACCTCAATTAAAAATAATACTATGAAATAGATAATGTACGGTAACAGCTGTTCTTTATCGTCCTAGCAACGCATGCTGCCTTGGCTTGCCTGCTCTAACCAACTCAAACTTTAAACCCCCATTTCAAATGAACAACACGATACGTGAAACCTTAGAGAGTTTAATAATTATCAATACTTAGCCAAAGCTAAAACTAAAAACGTTTTAAGCCTCCTAGTGATAAGTTTATTACAAAGATAAGTTTTACTACCTTTTTCTCGCACGGGGAATATAGGTCTTGTCCTTTTCTCTCCAACTAAACCACCTATTTGATCTCAACTATTGCTAAATGAGTTATTCTAGAGATATTCCTGCAAAATTAGCTTGTCACCTCTTAATGCTAATATCTAGAGCTCGTAGTAGAATTTCTACCTCAGGATGTTAGAAGAGTACAAGGGACAGATGAAGAATATGTATTTAAGGATTTCTAGTTCATGTAGTTGGCACGAAGAACACAATGTGCTTGTATCAATGAGGTATTTGTTTTTATTGTAGAGAATTATCATGTTGTCACTTTTTATAATCAAAACTTTTTATTTTGTTAAATAAAATATTGTAATGAAGATATGATGCTTCCGTTATATGTGAAGGTTTTATGTTCTTATAGAATCTATTGTTTATGCGATTTCGATCATATCCGCGCTAGGCGGAAGGTTAAATGTTTATTATATTATTTGACCTTCCGTCTAGCACGAAAATACGAATAATAATTATTCTAATAAGGTATTTTGAAATTGGATGATTAGTTTGTTGAATATTGTTCTGACTAGATATGGGGCTCATCCCAGAGTTGTCTATTATTTGTAGGAGGCCCAATTATATTTTATTTCCTTTGGATTTCAATAACTTCTTGAAATAATTTTTTTTTTTTAATTCTGTGTTCATGTATTTCCATGAAAATTACTAAAAAATATAAATCAACTGACAAAATAAAAATATGACGATAGATTTATTAAAATTCTTTGTTCAATTTCTCTTTTACAATGACCTTTGACTTTTTATTGGCTACATGTTTGTATAATATTGAGAGACAGACAGGAATTGGGTGCCTAACACGAAGTGACAGTTGATCAATGTGACCAGATGAAGGATAAGCAGCATAGAAAAACCATCCCTTATCTTCCAGGGAATAACCCCTTGTCAATTAGACCCAATAATAGAGGTCATTATTAATATTGGTATTTTAGATGATATACGATAGGCTGTTCGCCCGATTATGTTACCCTTTCCTCTGATCCTCTAGTTTTGTAACCTCCCGACTTTTAGGTTTTTTTTTTACACCTCCTTCGTCGAAGCCACCTGATCCTTTTTTACATGTGTTTCATACTTTTTTGACTTGGGGAGGCCGCCGGCAGTCCCTTCCTCCACTCCCCTGAAGACAATCCTTCCTGTTTCTGCCTACAATAAAACTCCTAGGGTGCCTAACTCCTTCATCCGCTTAATCCTCGGCCTATGGTTATTTTTTTTTTTTTTTTTTTGTTTTTTTTTTCATCTTTGACGCGTGAACCACCCTTTGGGCTCATTTTCAGAGTATTCTATTATTGTCCTTTAAGGTGTCTCAAAATTTGTACTCTGTTTTAGGAATTAATACAACGATTTCTGTGTTTTTTTTTTTTTGTTTTTTTTTAGAACTATATAATCAGATAATACACAACAAATAGAATGTATCACAATCATCTTCTTAATACCAGACAAGAAAATCGTAGAACTTTGTCGAGATTTGTCTTAATCGGCTGCATGGAACATTTATTGCATCAAACCACTTCCAAAGCGACTTCATTGAGAGTTTGACGATCGCTTTACAATTTTGAAATGCATGGAAATATAAATAATGGTTACTCTAAAGGTGTGGCGATTATTTGTTTTGATTCAAACGGCAGATGAACTATTATTACCGAACTCTGACCATGTATATAGGAAATAATTTTTGGGGGAGGGGGGAGCTGGGACGCACAAAGAGTTGGGGGGTATGGATTACCCCTCCCCTCCGCATGGACCGGGAAAATTCTACTTATTTTAGTGTAAAATGGTGATTTTTGTGGCAGCCTCCTCAGCCACCCTTTGTCTTTGCACCCAGGCAATCTGAAAGATTAATGATCTCTTGTGAATAAATCATATTTACGCCAGGAAAAGAGGATGATCTAAACACAAATTCCGTTCATTGAAGATAGCAGGAATTTCGTTTATTTAGTTAAAAATCTTGAAAGTAACTAAACATTTGAATGCGTAACAAATTTTCTAAAAAAACTGATTCTGTCTTAAATTTCCAGAGGACAATTATGAACGAGAGAATAATGGAAGCAGTGTAGGAAATTTTCTTTTCGAGATAGAAGGCAAGATATTAAGATCATCTATTCTCAGTTTAATCAAACACAGCGGGGTTTAGCGTGGTCTAGTGGCTAGCGCGCTAGATTCATAAGCGGGAGATGGTGGGTTCAATCCCCACCGGTGCCAGAAATTTTCTCATCTCAGGGCTCGCTGAGAAAATTCCTGGCTGCACCCTGTAGATTTGTTGATGCGCCGTTAAAAAAAAAAATTAACCACAGCAGAAAAAATAAATTTACGAAAACACGCTACGATTACGCCACTCCTCCAAGTAAGACTAAATAACTTTTTCGTTTTAAAATAGTGACTATTTCATTGAGTTTGAACAGTTAGGAAGAATCCATTGCCACAAATTATGGGATAATGTAGCTCCGTATTAATTTCTGGAATAAATCTGAATGAAGAATGGCAAGAATCAATCCCTGCTGGTAACTAATTGGACGCACGTCTTGTGAATGTGGAAGAGAAAGTGTCGATTCGTAGTCTAGGTAGAGCTGGGTATATTCCTGGTCGACGAGGCACGAGGCAATACGTGACGAGATATTTGATGGATTGTCTAGGCTTAGCTTGACGGAAAGGCTTGGAATGGGTTTTTCAGCTAGCTGTGTAAGTATTTAGTGGTTTATCTTACCCGTGGACATTGCACGAATAGCGATATTTTTTGTGATTAACTAATTTATCTCTCCATATTAAAGCTCTTAAAATGAATGACTTATCTTATTTGGAATAAGTGGCAGGAAGAATATAATAATAAGGACTTATATTCAATGAAAACCGAAACCTGCATAAGGCCCAATAGCCCTATTGGAAGTATGAGAAGGTGGTGGTATTAACGCGTCTAAGAATGTGTCACACTCGACTGATGCATGGATACCAACTTATAGGCTGTCGACCTTCACAATGAGAGCAATATGGCAGCCTTCTGACTATAAAACAAACTCAGGCCACCTTATTCCCCCTTGCTGCTTCGACTGTTGGAGACATTAGCACCAAGGTACCCATTATTAAATTAATAACGGCTGGGTTGGCCAAGGGACGGTCAGGGAGGCTGAATTCAACCCATGAACGAAGACACTAGAAGAAAAAATCTTAAGTGCTTGCTCGGGACTTGAACCCCAGGTCCTCTAGCATATGAGTCCAGTTCTCTACCACTGAGCTAACCTCGCCCCCAGGCAACAAGGTACATTTTAATTGCATGATTCAGGAATTTACTTCCTAATTTGTATATATATATATATATATATATATATATATATATATATATATATATATATATATAAGTATTTTTATATATAGGTATTATGCCAGAGTATTCATTGTATGATTGTTTTAGAAATCAGGTTTAGCATTAATGGAAGTTTCAATATACATTAAAAGGAACTATTAGTTTGCATAGTTTAGATTAGATTAAGTACAATTAATTAAGAATATTTTCTTCATTTGTTAAAAAAGAAACTAAACTGCGAATAATCAAAAATACAGTCGAGGAATGGCCATCCAGTCACCGAGAAAACAGAAGAGAAGAAATAGTTCTGGCTCGACTACGAATTGTACATACTCGAATAACACACGAATACTTAATGACAAGACATAATATGTGACATATGTCACTGCGAACTTACAGTCCGGACATTTACTGACAGACTGCCGCAGAAGAAACAGAATTAATCTGCCGTATGATGTGCAAGAACTCTTATGCAATTAAAACAAGTATATAAATACTGTACTGACATACTTCAGTAAATCAGAGTGTAGTGTTCAGGAACACAGGACTGTACGAACTTATTTAATGACTTTCGGCACTGTTGCCTTAAAAACATTACGTTTTCACGAATAATAATTGATAACCATGCTGATTTCCTAGCGAAACCATTGAGAAGATACTGAATGTTGTGTTATCGCCAAAGAAGTGGAACACTCAATAAATAAATAAATAAAAAATAAACAATAATGAATGATGCGAAAGACCACAGTGGCCGATGCACCCACAATTAAAAAAAAACAACAACAACAAAAAACCCTCCATCTGACCCAGCGCTGATGATGGACACAGCTCTGAAAGTAGGTTTTGGTATGAAACCTATTTTCAGAGCTGTTTTAACCCTTGGTTACTATTAAGAAAACACATGAGCCCACTAATAGTAAGGTAAAAAGCAACAGAATCATATTTAACAGAGAAATTTTACGTCATAATACTTATACCAGAAGCAAGATGATAAAATTCCAAAACACTTGAATAAGCCTATATCATCAGAAGAAACCACCTAATTTTTTTTACAGCATACACATCTGAACAATTAGCGCCGGCTCTACGGTGCAGCAAGGAATTTTTTAACGGACCCAGAAATTTGAGACATCCCCACTGCAGACGGGACTCGAACCCCCATCACCCGCATGAGAGTCCAAGGCGTTACCTACCAGGCCACGGGGACCCACTACCTAACTAAACAAACAAAAAAAAAGTGTTGCCAAATGTAAATATCGCAGAATGAAGGATATAAAAGTGAAATCCACAGCGCCTTGGAGTTTGCGGGGTATCTAAATCGGGTCATATGAGATCAGACTGCAATAAATACATGCATGTCCACTGGACGCATAAAGGCCAGCTGTTCCACATAGGTGTGTCTTTGTCAACTCCAATCCCCGGGCAGAATAAGCAACAGCCCAGTTCTATTATTATTCTTATGTAAACCGATTACATAAAGTTCAAGATCCTTTCCGAGCAGAACATAGGGCCTTAGACCATGAATAATTAGGGATTACGAAAAAATACTAAGCCAACAATGGAACAAGTATTTAAACATTTGAACTAATTTTAATACTGAAGAAATCTCAGATAATCTACTATATATTTGTCAAATACCACTCACTCACTCACTCACTCACTCACTCACTCACTCACTCATCTATCAACGCCCAGCCCAAACCGCTCGACAGAAAATTTTGAAATTTTGCATGGACACTCCCTATATAACGTAGGCGCTCGCTAAGAAAGGATTTTTTGATATTCGTATTTTTAAGCATTTTTAGGGGGGTTTAAAGTTTGAGTTGGTTAGAGAAGGCAAGCCTAGGCAGCCTGCGTTGCTAGGACGATAAAGAACAGCTGTTACCGTACATTATCTATCTCATAGTTTTATTTCTAATTGAGGTTAATTTCAACTATGATGGCAGACCTTGAATTACTAGAAATTAACTGTCCCTCATAGAGTTTTAATTGCGTTTCTTTTCTGCCTTTCCCCGTCAGATAGGCTTGCCATATTTTTGGAGAGTTAAACCGAGACACATTAATATGGGATGGGCATACCTGGGGGGGGGGGGATAAAAAGAGTACAAATTATAAGCAAAATGGTTCGTGAGTTTAAAGCCTAGCAACTAACGGGAAGGGGGAATCCTAAACTGTTAGTCTACCCAAACCTTAAAAATAAGAACGGAACTTTTTTTGCTACTTGATTTTCTTAAAAAAATTTCTCAGCCAAATAGTAGTGTCTGGCAGCTGGCAGCGCTGTGCAGGTAGTTAAAGCGTTTTGCAGTTAGATTACTTCTCATTTCTTTGGCAGTAGTAAAAATGTTAATTGTTGAAAAGTAACCGATTTAAAAAAGATTCTTATAAACATTGTATAGTAACGTAATTTTAATGAAACATTATTTAACGTAATAAAATAACTACTTATCTGCCGTGACGAAGCACGGGTATTCAGCTAGTTTATAATATTTTTGAATTCAACAGAATAGAAACAACTTAGTAGCCTTGTTTATAAAGATTATACCCATTCTATAAAATAAATTTTTAAAAGTCATTACTGTTAGGGTGACAGTACACGGAGATTAAAATCTCAAGATTTGAACTGTACAGTCCATCAAAATAGAATTAAAACCCCAATTGATTAACTGTAAAGTCCATTGAGGCCCTGACTGTGCAGCCAGGGCCTGACGTGTGAGGACAAGAGGATATTTGCTTCAGATACAGTGGGTTTACTATAACTTGGCTGTGCACTCCCGGCCTTGAGGTTCATTAACATGTCGTGTGTGTGTGTGTGTGTGGGTCTAGGACCCGTAAAGGCCAAACTGTGCAGTCCCAGCCGTGAGATTTGAACTGAACGTGTATGGCCATCTTTATAGAAATTTATATGCCTGGTGGGAAATATTATCCCCAAAATAGTGAGATTTTGGGGTCGAAATAGTTCTAATGTGTCAGAAGGGCTCCAAAGTATCCGCATTTTGCCATCTATACAGAATGTACCTTTTAATTTGTGTTCGGTCCACAAATCGGTTTATATTGGTTAGTAATAATCAGCGTTGCTGAGAAATGTGCTTAGATACGCAGCTCCTGCGAGACGACTTTTCTTATTATTAATGCATAAGTACCCTTGAAGTTCAACTGGACAGAGATTGGAACAGGAAATCCAACAGGTGCCTGTTCAGAACGAGGATTCAGAACGTGAAGGTGGCTGACCTCATTGAGCGAAAGGCTGGTTTAATGTTGATGAAGCCCCGCCATAAATGTACAGAAAGGGTTGTAAACATTATATAGTGTGGTGTTAATGGTACTGACTGTCGATAAACCGAAAAAAAAAGGATATTCTGTTTAACTTCAAAAGATGTAAGACCCATCTTGTTTGTATGGAATTCCAATGAATACTAAATAAAGCAATAAAAGAATACAAGCACACTTTGTGAAGAGTTTTTCTTTCAGAATTAGCAGTTATTGAAGAAGTCATTAAAAGTTCTGATTAGGTTGCTTTTGTTTACAAAACAAAGAACAGATCTCTAGAAAGTATTGGAATCAGAATGGTAGGTCTTCAATTATTTATAAAAATATTTTATTAGGTGTAAATGTTAAAATAATATTACAAAAGGTTTATTAAAAAAAAAAAAAAAAAAAAAAAAAAAAGCTCCCCTACATTTATTAACAAAATATAAAATCGTCCGGAAATATTAGTTGCAACCGATATGCAGTCAAATTTATTTGTTTATTTGTTTTAAGATGATCCAATTCTTGTGTGAATTTTTTGGCCTGTGGCTATATGATGCTGTTTATTTGATTGGTTTATTACTGTTTTTTTTTTATCACATCTATAATTTAAAATACAAGATACATTCTTAAAAAAATAATAATAAATCAGAAATCATAAAGTGGAATGAAATATGTTGCGTGAAAAATTGTTAGATTACGATATAAAATAAGTGTCGACTGATTTGGGAAAAATTGGTTACGCTCAAAGAAACAAGTCATTTTTTTCTAGTTAACTAGCGTTTTAAATAAGTTTAGCTTACCTAATTAATTAGGCTTTTACTTAGTTAAACTTATTTAAACTCTAGATAAACAGAAAAAAAACAGTAGCTCTGCATTGTATTTTTGATTCCAAAGCCCGAAAACCCAAAGTACACTCGACAGACCCTCTCAATTCTGCCTCGAAAAGAATAAAAATTAAATTGAATGGACCCCAGGTAAAGAAAATAAAATTCATTGTTAGGAAGGCTTATCGTGGACGGCTAACGAGAAAAAAAATGACTAAAAGATTCAAATCAATTATAAGGCTTGTTGCATTTATGATGTTAAAAAAACAATTAGTAAGCAATCAAGCGTTTCTGTACCTCAAACAGACAATCTCTCTCTCTCTCTCACTCTCTCTCTCTCATTCTCTCTCTCCTTCTTCCCGTGTCTTGTGAGGAGTAATTCATCAATTTCTAAACAGTCAATTAGCGAATGCAATTCGACCTTGTCCCATCCGCTGCCCGAGACAGGAACGTCTGGAGAAAGGAGAGACTTTACACCCTGCGGAACTAATCCGGTCCAATTACTCCGGAATAAAACTGTAGCAGGGGAGTACGAAGAGGAACAGGTTTCCACCTTGTGATTGCAGTTCCGATACGTTCCAGCTCATTATCCAACAACGGTACGCCACTTCTTCTCCAGCAACAGGAGGCAGCTATAGTGTCCACACCTTGTCGCTGTGGCTCTCACGCTTCTTAAGGCTCCAATCGCCTCTACTTGTATTCGAGCCCAGGTGGCTATCATAGAATCCCGTTAAAAGAAATCACCTATACTATACATAATTCTAGTAAAATTCTCGGAGGATAATATAGTTCATATAATCGGAATATTTCGCACCTAAATACTAAACCATTTATGATTTCTTCTACAACTACAAGATAATTAATCACCACAAAGCAATGGATGTTGCTAACATTCAGCTAAACCAACGGAGAAACTAAGATTTCCGCCAGAATCCATATCTAGGCGCACGGTAGTGCGCCAGGCCAAGTTCCGGCCTAAGCATACTGTGTGTATATTACAGGCGGTCTTAGAGCCGATTTTTACCCTCTCATAACTTTCAACCAGGTGAAGATAAATTTATGAAATTTTACACAGGTATTAAACTACTGGATGTGAGTAAAACTGGAAATTTTCATAATTCTACATCGAATAGTTTCTGAGATATAAGCGATTGAAAATCGGGATTTATAGGACTCACTCACTCACTCACTCACTCACTCACTCACTGACTCATCAAAATTATTAGGCACTTCCCATGATGCTAGAGACTTGAAATTTTGCATGAAGATAGATATGAAGGTGTTATTAAAGGAAAACATCGAAAAATCGCGAAAAGTTGTGTTTGACTCCGCTTCCGGGGCGGGGGCGTGCCAGTTTTGTACTTCCATCGGAAACCCGTCATTCCGTCCGAAACCCATGATGTGGAGTATCAAATGAATTGTCTCGGTATGAAGAACCTATATTTGATGTTTTAAGAAACAAATAGAGACGCATACAGGCTCGGTAAAAATCTTATACCAGCTTTCTGTCTGTATGTTTGTTCCTCTTACAAATCCGTACCGTTTGACCGATTTTGACCAAACTTGGGACACAGATGGGTCTTGATACGGGGAGAATCATAGGCTAGGAAAAATTGTCTATCAGCTGTCTGTTTGTCTGTTTGTTCCTTATACAAATACACACCGTTTGACCGGTTTTGACAAAATTTGACACACATGTCGGTCTTTATCCGGGTAGTGCCATAGGCTAGTCAAAATCGTCTATCAGCTGTCTGTCTGCATGTTTGTTCCGTACACAAATTCACACCATTTGACGGATTTTGACCAAACTTGGCACACAGGTAGGCCTTGGTCCGGGGAATGCACTAGGCTAGGTAAAAAAGGTCTTTCAGCTGCCTGTCTGTATGTTTGTTCCTTATACCAATTCACACCGTTTGGCCTATTTTGACCAAACTTGGCACGCAGGTAGGTCTTGATACGGGAGTGTCATATTACCTATGACGTTTTCTACTTCTTGCTCCATCGAAATGCCATCATTCCTTCTGAAACCCATCATGTGGGGTATCAAATGAATCGTCTTGGTAAGGAGAACCTATATTTGATGTTTTAAAAAACATTTCGACACATCTTAAAAACAGTTCTGACTTCTTTCTTAAATGTAGTAAATAAAGTCGTAGGGGTTCACTGCATAATATACTTCAAAACAGATACTAAGTTTTTCAAAGTCGAGTCATTTTTGTTCTTATATTTTTCTTGAAGGCCTTCTACACTTTCCCTATTGTGATCTTTATCCTCGGGATAAGGTTCCTGTGTTTTACTGTGTAATAGTTTAGTAAAGAGAGCAATCAATTTGTCCTCTAAAGTAATGTCATTTGGAAGAGCTTCTAACTTTTCTAGTCTAGTGATTAGATGTATGTAGGTTGATTATTGGTATCAAATATCAAGCAGTATGGAGAACCTTATGCAGAATCCAAAGACCCTGGTTTTATATGAAGTACAAAAGCCAGTAGGTATGCGGCAACTAAATTCTATTTAATACTTAGAAAAAAGCAATGAGATCCCCAAAAAAACATAAATGTGAAATAGAGGCCAAGTTCCTGCCACCACAAAGAAACACTCCCTTCCTCAAAAATATCCCCTCCTAAAACCCCCCAAAAACGCCTTACCATTCTACACTCCAAAAAAGTAGTATGGGTTGGTGTATTAATTCAACCAAAAATATTTGCCAATACAAGAGATGATACAAGAAAGAAATGGCCAAGTTCATTACTTGGAAGACCTCATAGTTACTTACTAAGAACAGTAAAGACACTTCAACTGACCTTTAAAAACAACAATAAAAATACTTATATCCAGTTACTAAAATATCACTTTCCTCAACCAGGTATATTCTTAAACTTGGCAATGTTTTTTTTGTGCCGAAATTATCTTTAGATAAAAACTAAACATTGCCATTGGCCCTACATGTTTCGTGGTCTTTATGCCACCTCCTCAGGGGCCACTAAATCCCCATGTGTGGTTAGCTCGCCACCCATACTAAGACTTAGTATGAAACATGTAGGGCGTGCCAAAAATAAAATAGTGCATAAAATGGAGTACTATTATTTCGACCTGTGCCATATTTATATAATAAATAAATAAATATACATAAATAAAGGTCAGAAATCGTGGAATTAAATATATATATATATATATATGCGTTTCGTTCTTTTAGGCTTAGGGTCGGGAAAAAGTAGTACTTCCTTGTGTCACACCACTTTATTTTTTCCTGCCCTACATGTTTCGTGCTTAATTCATTCGCACCTCATCAGGGGCACTTCTGCAACCAAATCCATTTTTGTACCTCCCAATATTAAACATATTTAAAATATACAAAATTTTTAAAAGTCCAGATTTTAAAATAACTTTAACAAACATTTTTTAAAAGTCCTACCTTGCTAAGAAGTCCTCTCGTCTCCTCATGTACCTTCTACGGAGGCAGGGGTAATACTAGTCATGTCCTAAGCCAACCAATATGGCCGCGTCTTTATCTATATGTGGTATTTGTAAAGTCCGTCCGTTACAATAATTAGGTCTTAATCTATTACAGAAGGGAAAATTTGATGTACGTTTCTAAGATCGGTCCTTTTATTAACAGCTGTTTTTTAATTTTTTAGAATATAAATATTTTCTTCAATTTTTCTTTTCAGCGTGTTTCTAAATACTTAACAAAGAAAGAAACACGCTGAAAAGAAAAATTAAAGAAAATATTTATATTCTAAAAAATTCAAAAACAGCTGTTAATAAAAGGACCGATCTTAGAAACGTACATCAAATTTTCCATTCTGTAATAGATTAAGACCTAATTATTGTAACGGACGGACTTTACAAATACCACATATAGATAAAGACGCGGCCATATTGGTAGGCTTAGGACATGACTAGTATTACCCCTGCCTCCGTAGAAGGTACATGAGGAGACGAGAGGACTTCTTAGCAAGGTAGGACTTTTAAAAAATGTTTGTTAAAGTTATTTTAAAATCTGGACTTTTAAAAATGTGTAGAAGTGCCCCTGATGAGGTGCGAATGAATTAAGCACGAAACATGTAGGGCAGGAAAAAATAAAGTGGTGTGACACAAGGAAGTACTACTTTTTCCCGACCCTAAGCCTAAAAGAACGAAACGCATTAAGAAATATTTTGGGTCATCCACAAGAATAATAATAATAATATATATATATATATATATATATATATATATATATATATATATATTGCTTATAACATATTTATAAAATATCAATATATTGACCAAAATATGGATATAATAGGTATGTATGTAAATCCATATTTTGTAGAGTATATTGATACTTTTGTGACGTATGTTTCAGGGAACATCAAGATCTTAAATAGACACCACAGAATGCTGAAAATAGCAAAAGTCCACACAGGAACTCCATCATCTTAGCGCGTTTCCGTTTTTAACCCGTCTCATACGGAAAGCTTAAAACTGAAGAAACAGGTAATGTTTTGTATTAATCATTAGTGAGAAATGTAAACACTTGTGAACATTTGAAATAGAATCTAAAAACGAAACAAGATCTTAGGCGCCACAACAGGAAAATTACACTAATCTAAGCAGAAATTCTTTCATTTAAGCTCCGATTTCTCCAAATGAGATCGGCCTGTCAGAAATCACATAAGAACTCTATTTGTAAGACTTTTCGAATGTATGCTTTACATTTACAACATTGTCCCTCGGCTTCGAGATATGTAAGAAAATATCAACAAAAAAATACAAAAAAGTCTAGTTTTATCCAGGATATCAACTTCATAAGCGGGTTTCCTCTCTCTGAAGGAAGGGAGAAACCGTGCTAAAATGTAAAACACGCTGACAAATTTTACAATAAACGCTTTAGGACATAAATCAGTTAATTTAGCGGTAAATATCTCCCCGAATTGGCCTCATTTGTGTGAGATTAGTGTTGAGAGATAAGAGGGATTTTTTACCCCTGAGCGATCCCCTCCCGAAGATGGCCTGTAAATTTCAGAGAAACACACTGCCTTCCTTTATCCCACGACTCATCTCTGCTCATTGATCAAGTGTCACTCGGCATTAGGGAGAAAGGGGATTTTCGAAAAAATAGAATACAAAAAAAAATAATAGAAAAAAATATATATACACATCTTAATTTTGTGACAGGGAGTACTTATCGGTCGGCAGTGGATGTATTCATATGTTAATGAATGCGGCTACACCTGATGGATAGCGTTCCACCACCAGCTTTCTGTAGTATCCACAACAGATCTAGTCTTTTATTTTCTAGGAGGCTGTTAAACATTATACAAAAATAATTTCTCCTTGCATTTTAATAAGAAAAATGGAAGAATAGTTTGTGAGCAATTCATCGAAACACTCAATTTGAAACGGAAGAAGTCAGAAACTTTTAGATAAATCATTTGACTAAACTAAACTTAGACCATATCGTATCTATTATATTGCCATAATATTTAAACCTGTATTTATACTATAATATTCAATAATAAATCATAAAATTTCTCTTTATTTTCCCACCTCTATATTTATTTTTATATATAATTGTTTTTAGGTAAATTTCTACTTATTACAGTTTTTTTTTGTCATCTAAAGATTAATAGGTGCCGTCTATAGCGTTAGATAGTGTGGTAACATTGGTAAAACCTATACTGTTAATATATGCTTATATATTTGTCTGGCAGCGAACAGACTAATATATAGGTACTAGATGTCACCTGGCGTGCCATTCTATACCTATTTTCTGCATCTAGAAAAGCAAAAATAAATTAGAAACCGAATAAGTAATATTAAAATCTAATTACTCAAATCTGTAACTGTTCGGGTTCACAGTTTCGAACCCATGGCCTCTGAACTGTGAGACCTAGATGATTTTAACCTTGCCTATGACACTGCCCGGATCAAGACCTACATGTGTGCCAGGTTTGGTTAAAATAGGTCAACGGCTTGGATTTGTATAAGGAACAAACATACAGACAGCTGGTAGATGTTATTGGCGTAGCCTAGGACACTCTCCGTATCAACACCTACCTGTGTGCCCAGTTTGGTCGAAATCGGTCAAATGGTGCGGATTTTTATAAGAAACAAACATACCCACAACTGGTAGACTTTTTTACCTAGGCTATGCCACTTCCCGTATCAAGACCTAGCGTGTGCCAAGTTTGATCAAAATCGGGAAAACGGCGTGGATTTGTATAAGGAACAAACAGACAGACATCTTATTTTAATATATATATATATATATATATATATATATATATATATATATATATTTGTCTGTTCTACCCTTTGGTATCAGTTAAATGAAAATATCCTAGATAGCAATAGGTTTGTACCAATTTCATCACACTGTACTAATTTTATTCCATTTTACGGTATTTATTTTGAATATCCATGTTCTTATTTTATTTTTAATTTTGTTATTTTATGTATTGTAACGAATAACGTTTGATACACTTGTATTGGGTAAGTAGCCAAAATTGCAGTTCAAGACTAAAATACATAAATAATTAATAATTGTTTAAATGAGTATTTTTCGTCTAACACAAAAATATCGGAAAGCAATTCTATAAACTTTTGAATGCTGTACCAAAATCTAGAAATGTAATTTGAAATTCATCCTAATGAGGGGAGTAAAATCGTGAGGAAGATTTTAAGCTCCCAAAAAACAGAAGACGTTTTTGTACTACAATTATGTAAATTTGCAGAATTATTATCCAATATGAATCAGGAAGTGAAAATTAAAGTTCTTTAGACACATCCAAAGATGTCCAGCATACAGACTTACGTACAAAATCATCACGTGCATAAGACGTCATATAACAACACCATGAAAAACAGCAAGGATAAAACCCAGACAAATTCAGTAGGAACATTGGACCGCGATTCGTACCGGCAAAAACATAACGTTTAGGAAGCAGAACCAATTAATGAGGTGAAGAATAAGAACAGAACAAAGCGGAACGAAGAACGAATCAAGATGCACCTGAAGAAGATAAGAGCTTTCTGGCGAATCAGAAGAAACTAGAATGTATCTAAAAAAATAACGATATATATATGCTTGTGGGTACATTATATGAATATAGGTATAAACCCTATAGAATCTGTTTAAAAAAGAATAACTTTTTTTTTTTTTAATAAATGTTTATTTAAAATCTGTACAATTTATATAGTACAATAATTAATTGTGCTCGTCTTGCGTACATCTCAGAGAATAGTATATGGAAGGAGCCAATCAATATTGGCACTTCCTCATATATAAAAAAAAAAAAGAATAAATAAGTGAAATCTTTTAATCAGTATGGAGATCATTGAGGTTTTTTATATCCATAATATTTCCACTCATTAAGTGCAAACATAAAAGTTTTCTTTGACGAAAGAGTTTTATTTAATGAACATCTAGTGAATTAATTACTCCATAGAATGCGGTTTAGAAACGTATATTTATTCAGAAAAAGAAAAGAAAAAAAAAAATTGTATAATATCACAAATGAGAATTTTTTCGAGTTTATTAGACTAATTGGCACAAATACCTGGCAATGGAAAATAATTACATGCAATTAAAATGTCCGCTTAAATGGTAATTTGTTAGATGAGCTGACTTAGGCTAGTCCATAAAACAAAATCAATGTGTCTTCATGTCTATATAAAGGCCAAATTCCATTCACTCACTCCCATACTCATTAGTGATGCTATCTCTATGAATGAGAGTCACTGAATATATACATATATATATATATATATATATGTATATAAACTTTAGGAAATATCAGAAATACACTTTTGACGATTAGTCCAAATTATAGTGGACTAGATTTTTTTCAGCTTCTAAACTCCAAACACAAATATACATTTATTAATATAATAATATATATATACATATACATATATATATATATATATATGTATATATATATATATATGTATATATATATATATACATTTACAAATACCCTCAAGAATTATTATTGGTACTAGATAAACGTATATCATTATTTTTTCATTAAAACTTACAGATCAGGAGTATTCAAGAGTGGGTGAATTCTTACCTATAAAATAAAGAAAAAATTCAATTAAAAATTAAAATATAGAATCTTCTAAGTAATATGTAAATGATAGATAAACATAAATACAGTTAATTAAATTTTTCTTAGATTTTCTTCTAGCGCAATTAGTAGTTCAATGGTCTTTAATTCAAGGCTACCGTTGTTGGTGAAATTCTTCCTAGCCCATCCCATAACTAAGACAGGACGAGTTGGTTAATTAATTGTTGTTGTTAATTTACAACTGAACTACCTATAAAATATTCGAAGGGTTTGAAAGTAACTTATCTGAATATCAGAGTAATGGACTAAAGCATAAATAAATATGACTCTATTTTTAAATACTTTAGTCATCCAGCTGAAAAAATCAAAAATACATACACACGTGTATTATTCCGAAAACACGAAATAATACATGTGATATTGTATAGCGTCAGGGATTTTTTAGAAAATTTAAACACGTTTTGCTCTCGGATGCGTTGCTAATTACACTGTCATGGCGATTTAGATCATCGACAAACAGCGGAAGATTCCGAAAATCGGCATTGTGTGTTATTAACTATAGCAAGTTTGCTTCAAGACTCCTTTGAATGAATTACTTAGACAAATTACAAATCCCACACAACATACATGAAATATTAGCAACAGGTACACCCACACTATACTTCATAATTAAATGACACTTAATAAATATGCTTAAATTTTGTAAACAGAAATTAAGTCTAAAATTTAGAAATGTTCACTAATATTTAGAATGATAATTACTGCTAAGTGAAACTAATAATTTAAAAGAGTATTGATAAAAAACAATTATCCACTAATAATTATTGTTGCACTTCAATAAATGTTGAGCCACTTGATGTGTTTCTTAAGCGACAATTTATTTTTCTATATTTATGAAACTTGACTGAGAATGAATTCAGCGAGGCTGTAAAAAACAAAGAAGTTAGTAAGACCTCAAAGCTAGCGAGGCTGTAAGAAGCAAAGAAGTTAGTAAGACCTCAAAGCTAGCGAGGCTGTAAGAAGCAAAGAAGATAGTAAGACCTCAAAGCTAGCGAGGCTGTAAGAAGCAAAGAAGTTAGTAAGACCTCAAAGCTAGCGAGGGTGTAAGAAGCAAAGAAGTTAGTAAGACCTCAAAGCTAGCGAGGCTGTAAGAAGCAAAGAAGTTAGTAAGACCTCAAAGCTAGCGAGGCTGTAAGAAGCAAAGAAGTTAGTAAGACCTCAAAGCTAGCGAGGGTGTAAGAAGCAAAGAAGTTAGTAAGACCTCAAAGCTAGCGAGGCTGTAAGAAGCAAAGAAGTTAGTAAGACCTCAAAGCTAGCGAGGCTGTAAGAAGTTAGTAAGACCTCAAAGCTAGCGAGGCTGTAAGAAGCAAAGAAGTTAGTAAGACCTCAAAGCTAGCGAGGCTGTAAGAAGCAAAGAAGTTAGTAAGACCTCAAAGCTAGCGAGGCTGTAAGAAGCAAAGAAGTTAGTAAGACCTCAAAGCTAGCGAGGCTGTAAGAAGCAAAGAAGTTAGTAAGACCTCAAAGCTAGCGAGGCTGTAAGAAGCAAAGAAGTTAGTAAGACCTCAAAGCTAGCGAGGCTGTAAGAAGCAAAGAAGTTAGTAAGACCTCAAAGCTAGCGAGGGTGTAAGAAGCAAAGAAGTTAGTAAGACCTCAAAGCTAGCGAGGCTGTAAGAAGCAAAGAAGTTAGTAAGACCTCAAAGCTAGCGAGGCTGTAAGAAGTTAGTAAGACCTCAAAGCTAGCGAGGCTGTAAGAAGCAAAGAAGTTAGTAAGACCTCAAAGCTAGCGAGGCTGTAAGAAGCAAAGAAGTTAGTAAGACCTCAAAGCTAGCGAGGCTGTAAGAAGCAAAGAAGTTAGTAAGACCTCAAAGCTAGCGAGGCTGTAAGAAGCAAAGAAGTTAGTAAGACCTCAAAGCTAGCGAGGCTGTAAGAAGCAAAGAAGTTAGTAAGACCTCAAAGCTAGCGAGGCTGTAAGAAGCAAAGAAGTTAGTAAGACCTCAAAGCTAGCGAGGCTGTAAGAAGCAAAGAAGTTAGTAAGACCTCAAAGCTAGCGAGGGTGTAAGAAGCAAAGAAGTTAGTAAGACCTCAAAGCTAGCGAGGCTGTAAGAAGCAAAGAAGTTAGTAAGACCTCAAAGCTAGCGAGGCTGTAAGAAGTTAGTAAGACCTCAAAGCTAGCGAGGCTGTTAGAAACAAAGAAGTTAGCAAGACCTCAAAGCTAGCGAGGCTGTAAGAAGCAAAGAAGTTAGTAAGACCTCAAAGCTAGCGAGGCTGTAAGAAGCAAAGAAGTTAGTAAGACCTCAAAGCTAGCGAGTCTGTAAGAAGCAAAGAAGTTAGTAAGACCTCAAAGCTAGCGAGGCTGTAAGAAGCAAAGAAGTTAGTAAGACTTCAAAGCTAGCGAGGCTGTAAGAAGCAAAGAAGTTAGTAAGACCTCAAAGCTAGCGAGGCTGTAAGAAGCAAAGAAGTTAGTAAGACCTCAAAGCTAGCGAGGCTGTAAGAAGCAAAGAAGTTAGTAAGACCTCAAAGAATAGTTGCGATTTGTCTAACAGAAACTTAAGATTTTAAGAATAATCGATAATTTGAATGTATCATTAACTGATCCTTTGCTAAAATTGTCTTCCCTACGTGTTTCACGTAGGGAAGACAATTTTAGTATGTTTAACTTCTTTGCTTGTTACAGCCTCGCTATCATGTTACGTGATGACCAAGCAGTTTTCTGCCCTTAAACTACCAACCCAACCCAACCCCTACGTGTTTCGCACCGTCTTGACGACTCTTCTGGGGAATATGCTTTAGCCTCAACTTGAGGAGGAATGCAAAGAAAGATTAAGGAAAATTTACACATCATTATAAATAGAATGAAATTGGTAAATAAAGAAACGGAAATACAGCATCTTAATAATATTTTCATTAATTTATTTGACAAAAATAGGGGAAAAGGGGGCTGGTTTTATTTAAAATATAGTCATATATCCTTTTTAAAAAAGATATATGACTATATTTCATGAGGAAATTAAAATGAATTTTAAAGATATGACACATCGATTATCGACTTGCTGACTATTTCATGCTATATTGGATTTATAATAAGGTGTAGTTAGCCGTTGAGGTAATAACCAGGGAAAAGTTGGGACTCGGCTAGGATAATATCGATACAATTTTTGTAAAAACTGTATTCATGACGTTTTGGCTACTCTTTGGTAGCCTTCGTAAGCTAAAAGACAAAACACAGACGCAAAATTAACAAAGGGAATAGTTAAACCAATAAATAAATATGGTAGATCTACAAATACAAACTACTTATAAGAAAATATTGTTTTTAACTCTAATAAGTAACAGTACATTACTTCAGAATATGGACAGATAATCAAAAAACCTAATGATTTAAAATTAATTAAATTTAAATGAACAGACAATAATACCATTTTTATTTTATTTTAACTTACTGCCTCTACTCGAAAAGAGTCATTGGCACGTTAATGAATTAATATTTTTAATCTTTGATAATAACTAAGATACTACATACCAATGAGTGCAGGGGGGTAGAGAAAGACAAAGGGTGAAAATATAGAAAGACCCCCAGATTTGTCGATGCGCTGTTAAAAAAAAAAAAAAAAAAATATAGAAAGAAGCTGGATTCTTCCAGGGTATTTGTAACTAAACAAGAAGAAGAGGGGGAGCTGTTTGGCAGTATTTTTCAACAAAATATGTCAAGGAGATGGCGGAAGACCAGGTTGGCGTTTAGGTGACCACAAAATAGTGTGCCATCCCCTATGCATTTTTTGCTGATGAAGGCTACCAAAGACCATGCCGAAACGTTCAAAATATAGATTTTCTGAAAATCTGAACTTTTCTCTTAGGCGAAAAAAACTATTCAGAGCATAATATGTTTTTTTTTTCTCCTAAAAATAAATATTTAAAAGCAGAAACTTGTTATAATGTTTATTCTAATCGTTGACTTACTGAAGAATGTCTTCAGTTTACATAGCTCCTCCCGGGCTGACCTTTTATTTTTTTTTTTTAGTACTCAACCTTATTCAAAATTCATCACACCGCCCTTGATGCTATACGATCTGTAGCAGAGGATTTATACTTTTGAATAATAAATCAACTCAGCTGGTATTCAATTGAAAACCATTTGCAATTCAATATATTCACACATTCTTCACACGGAGAGCGGGCCTACAGCAGAAACAACAAGACCAGAGAGAGTGTGTGTGTGTTGTTTATAGATAGTGTGGTGTTGTTGGGCCAGGTTTGGGGAAAGGCATGTTTGAAGTGGGCAGGCTCTGTACGATGTCAACTTGGATCGGAGATAAATCTATTAAGTCTGCGACAAGTTTATTTACTCTTTAAAAGTACACGAACCCACTTATGTACATGACATTTTTTATTTCATGTCAGATTCTTTTTTTTTTAATATTTTATGGCGATTGACTATATAAATATTCAAATTTGTTCGCTAATTTTTCAGAGAAATGCAATAAAGAACTGCATATATTTTTTGCGGCTATATTTTTTATCATATATTTTCTAACTTAAAAGATATGCTCTCTTAATTTTGAGCTATCAAACAAGAGTAGTTCTTGGGCCAAGAATGAAACCAAGCTCTTAAGTGCCGTTTTTTCAGCGCCTTAGTATTTCAGAAATATTTAAATAAAAAAAAAAAAAAAAAAAAAAAAAAAAAAGAGAAAATATATTATGTTTCAGAGCTATTTAATAAAATATAATAAGCAATTATTTACAAAAAAATAAGAAAACAAAATGAATAATTCAAATATTAAAATATAAAACATTTCAGATCACTAGTTCAATATTATCATTAGATCAATATTAGTGTATTTTGTTTTCAACAACTTTCTTTTTTTCTCATTATTATTTTTTCCTCTAAAACATTTTAATTTACTTAGGCAACAATTTCAGATATATATATATATATATATATATATATATATATATATATAGCATCCCATATAGAACATATGACGAAGAATTGAAAAATAATGATTTATTTGTTAATCATTATAAATGACTTTGATTACACTAGGTAGTATTAATCATTAAATATCGTAATAGAAGAATGAATGTTCATGATGTGTGTGTAGGTGGATGATTATTTATATATATGTTTTTCTATGAATCTCCATTATTATGTCTTCCAACATAACGGGTGATAAAAATAGCTTTCGGCTTGTCTCGTCTGTAGTTTTTCTTTTAAAAGAAATATAATTTTCGATAGTATTTTAAAAATACAAAAGGACAAGTCACTTTTTCTATATGCTTCCTTAACGAAGAGGGCTTTCCGGAATTTTATAACGGACATAAACACATGGAACCATATGGAATTATGTTCTGAGGACTGGAATAACGGAACATCGTTGTAGGAGAGTTCCTAGTTTGTAATATCAGTAACTCGAATCCCTATGTAGAGAAACTTATTACTTTTTACAGCTTATAATTGTACGTTATATGTCATACCACACCAATCTTGGCACCAGAAGCCTCGAGAAATAAAGCACTCTGAACACACTACAAAGTCCAGTTCCAATAAGTTGTCCGATTCAGAAATAGTCAAAATAACGGGAAAAGAGTCATTAAGTGGTAAAACTGACTTGTAAATTGGGGTCTCCCGTGGTCGAGTGGCTAGCGCCTTGGATCCATAAGCGGGAGATGGTGGGTTCGATCCCCACCGGTGGCAGGAATTTGCTCATCGCACGGCTCGTTGGGAAAATTCCTCGCTGCACCCAGGATGTCGGCGCTAATGGCCTAGATGCCGATGCACCGTAAAAAAAACTAACTCTTTTTATGGTCTTAAATGAGTTCCTTAATAATCGAAAATGATATTCAAGAGAGTTTATGTGGAAAAGTAAATGTGCCTTAACACTCATTGCGACTGGTCCTCCTTCAATACATTTCAAAATTAAAGACCCTTATTCTTTTCTTTATAACTAGAATTTATGAAAAGAAATGATCAAAAAAATGACCATTTCACTTTAAAGTAGAAAAAATGACTTCATACATTAAAGTCGTTTTTCTTAAAACTATTTTTTTCTTTTTTTAATCGGGCGATACGCTAACGCCTTCACTTATAACTCGATACACTTAAAATTCCAACTCCAGGTTCCTAATTATATTTGCTAGTAAAGTAAGTAAGTATTTTTGATTAATTGAAATGTAGCGATTTTATGGTCGATTTTCGGCGGTTTTTTTTGGTACAAAATGTTGAATTGTTCACCATTATCGAAAAAACTAATATTTCTTAAAAATCCTACGTAAATTACTATATTTTAAAACCTAACGTTTCTCAAACGTTAAATACTATAATAAATGTTGGGTAACATTTTTTAGATTTTCTAGATTAATTTGATAATTCCTTGAGTTTTTAATAGCTTCATTTTGTAAGTATCGGAACGTTCTCTTTACGTTTTTATTCTTTTTTTTTCTTTTTTACCCATCCTAATGGTGGTTCATTAGACCATACAGGTACTACCTTGAAGGAGTGAAATCGCAGTAGATGCGAATCACTTATAAATAAATAAAAAATATTCTTTTTTTTCTATCTCTTATCAATATATTAATCTCCTTGGTAATTTATTAATTATCCTGATTATGCGTCCAAACTAAAAATGCATAAATAAATAATATATAAAAGACAAGAGCCTTTCCCGATTGTAGATGGCCGCGAGGTATCTCGTCTCTATGATTATAAGTGATAAAGAGAGGGCTCGTGGAGCCCCTTCCGACCCGTCTTAACGGTAGGTAAGAATTCCTCAGGCTCAGTTTTAGAGAATGTTTTTGGGCGTTGGCCCTGAAGGGACTGGGGAGATGTAGAAGATAGGGACCATTAGCCCAACACACACACACACACAGCCACACACACACACACACACAAACATACACAAACATGCACATACAGATCCCGAGATAAGTGGTGTCCAGTACATAAGCCCTTGTCAACAGGTTCTGTACCGCTCCCGGCTCTGAGCCCATCACGAGGGATGTTAGACATCAAAAACCGAGGGTTTTGACTACGTAATAAGCCTGATCAGCTTATAGCCCAGAAGAACGTGACGTAGAGAGCTAAGTAAAAAAAAAAATGTACCGAGGCAGAAGATAGAGGAGTACAACTTGTTGCCTGAGATTATTTTATCTTGAAAAAGGGGGATTATTTTATCTTGTAGCCTAAATAATTTTTGATAACTATTAAACACTAGTTGAATCCGTGCTCTTATAACGACGGTCGCAGGGAATAAGTTGGCAAATGGGAAAAATTAGTTAATTAGCAATGGGTGCACTGTGATTATCTCCTAAGAGTCATGGTTAGCGTAAAGAAGTCTCTAACTATGGGTTTCTTGGCATATCGTAAAATAGCGTGTTTTTAATGTTAATTCTCTGTTAAATAGCTGCCTTGAAAAATTCTGATTTTGAACTTACCAAGTTATTCTCATGGATACATAATACTTAAGCAGAAATCCTGAATATAGCGTATTATTTAAGCTATCTTATAAAAAATTGGTAATGTTTCAAGGTTTTTGTAGAGACTTATTTTACCTTCTAATATTAACAAATTCCGAAGGAAGCCAGTGAAGAGGCCCACATACCAAAATCTTTGAAAACATTCATTTTTAATCTTCAGCAATCTAATCTACGATGCATTCAAAATAATGATACTCTTTAAAAGTTATAAATATTCATATTATATCACTTAAACGGCTCAAAAGCGTTTCGTGAACCAACAGTTAATTGACAGAAAATCTCAAAAGAAAATCTAATCATCAGCTTTCCGAATATTTCGATTGCTAGAATTTTCAACAAAGTGTGTACGCCTGGGGGGGGTCTTTAGAAATTAGAGTTTCCCGATGACTGCTCCTCTTATGCACATCGTATTCAAGGGTGTAATATGACATAACAAATTTTGCAGGCCTCACTTCTATTTCTCCAAAATAACCCAGTTAAACGACACTAAATTCAGTTTTAGGTAAAAAATAACAACATATTGTGTGCGTATGTTATTAAGACGTCAGCCTCAATTTTTTATATTTTGGACACAAAAATAGAATTTGCAAAATCGATCCAATAGTAGTGAGGGTTTAGTATGAATTATTTAAACATGACTCTAAGTATTATACAGAACTAAAAAAAAACAAAAAAACTAATAAAAGGTATGTATTATGCGTAAAGATGAAATAAGTTCATTAGGATAAGGTCTTTATTCGGGAATCAAACCATAAATTTTCCTTTGTTAATCTTAATTTCAGCTTTTTTCCTGCAAAATTCAGGACCTATCGAACTCTACTAGAAATATGTGTGTTGTGAGTATTTAAATAATCGGCCAATTAGATGTGGGAACCTAAACACTGGTAAAGCTAAAATGTAAAAAAAACACATTAATAATAATGTGTAATAATTTTTTTTCTCGTTTAACGAAATTTGCTATATTGCATTTTAAAAAAATAACGCAGGTTTAATCAGAATCAATGTTTTTTATTTTTTGTTTTTGTTTTTTTTAGATTTTTGGATTGGCTGGTTAAAGTAAAATTAAAACAGGAAAGGGTTAGTTTCTAGACATTCCTCCCAAATTTAATTTGAACTACTTTCTTAGCTGCAGAATGTGCTTTGCTTAAGCATGTCCTGCGTGAAGGATTTTTAATATATTTTAATATACAGTGATTTTCTCACCCTGCAAATTTATCATGCCCCTTTAATCCTGAATAATTCGTCCATTCTCCTATCGTGTACATTCCTCCCTTCCTTTTTCCTTCCCACACAACCAATCAGACAGCCGGAATACATGAGTAATTGCTCAATTATACTAAATGAGTGTACTCATATGGAAATTGGATAAGAACAGAGATTTCCAAAATATTAATTAGCTACATTTATAATTTAATGGAAGTTGCTTACATTTATCAGAAATAGGACTAAATTAATTAATCATTTTACGAGAAATTGTATTAGCACATTTATTGAGATGTTTAGTATTACAAAAATAAATAATTTTGGGTTCACTAGTAGTGCTCAGCTAATATATATATATATATATATATGTGTATGTGTGTGTGTGTGTGTGTGTGTGTGTGTGTTTTATCTTCTGGGAGGACTTATGTGCGTGGAAGTAAACACAAAATTACAGAAGGAAAAAAAAAATACTATAGGAACTCATGCTTTCTGGGGGGAAATAATGATAAAGAAAATAATTATTTATTTACTTAAATACTAACGTCCCTTTGTACATAACTAAGAATTTTATTTTCTCTTTTATTTTACTTCGCAGTGTTTATATTTTCTCGTAGTCATTTCTTTATTTACTTTTTCAATTACATTATCATTATTTTATTTGACGATGCACTACTTCGGTGTGAATTGCATCGAGTCACTAAAATGTTTCGTGCTGTATATAGACATGTCCTATGCAAATAAAGCAAGATATATTAATAGCTGCAAGTAAAGTGAATAAAAAAATACGAAAATAAAAATTATAAATAAAATAAAATATATAAAAAAGAAATACAACAAATGAATAAAGATGATATATCAGATTAAACGTTCAGTTTTTGGTTCTTAAATGAAAGAAGTATCAGATGCATTATATTTTATCGTACAGGTTTATATTTTTACAATGTGTAAATATGTCTTTACTATGATGGCCACGTTATAATTTTCAAATACAGTGTATACCTATAAACTTATTTATTTTATATATGATATTCTTTGTAGATGTGTATTTTACACTCGTATTTATGTTCTTTGTGTCCTTTGTAAATCGAATATTTTGTTTTATTAAATAAATTAAAAACCGAATGTCATATTAGTGCATATGATTGTAATATGTGTGAGCGATTTGTGTGTTTCTGTATATTTACTACATTCCTCCTCATTTAACGGTCTCAAATTTGTTACTTAGTATATTTAATACATGAGGATTTTAAAACCTTTTTAAGGAATAAATGTTCATGGAACCAACCTTTGAAACTTGATATATATTATTATGGAATTTGTTGGGATTTAAGAAAAAGTAGGGAATATGTTATCAGTTAAAAAAAAATAATTTAAATCTGAAATTTATCTTAGATGGACCGAAATGTGACTTTGGGATAACCTTTTCTCAGTAAAATGAAAATAAAAGCAAAATTGAAATAAAACAAAATTATCAGTACATCGTTTCGTCAGGCGACTACCTACTAATGCTGTATATAAATTTGTTTTGAAAAATATCGCAAACCGTTGAATATCTGAGTACCTTATTATAAAATATCAGCTATCGAATTATCTGGCAAATGTTATAACAAACCACAGCTGGACAGCTTAGGCATTGAGACAGTTTAATGGCTGAAACTAAAAATAAAAAACAAAATGGAAAAAATGAGGCGACCTATAATTTATGAGCAACAAAGTATATAATTTGAATGGAATTTAACTCCCTCCGTGACACCGAATGGTAGTTTTGATTCATAATAACCCTCCTAAATCAACCGTAGAGGAAACAATTCAACATCTAAAATATCTCTAGACAAGAAGAACATTTCAATAAATATTTTAACACTCTTTGGAAAATCAAAACGAACTTAGTCGAGCACAATATAATCGACGTGATTCGCAGGACTGACTATGTCGTTCAAGCGTATTTTTTTAACCATTTTATAATATAGTTTGTTCTAAAATAATGCATTATTTAAAAAAAAATAATATGAGAAAATACATAGACAATTATGGATGGTTTACTGGGGTACACAACTTGAAATAAGGGCATTAACTCTTAACATTGGAATTTGAGGGATCATTTGGAAAAAAAAAAGCTCTGCTAAAACCACATATTTTCAGGTTAATTCGGAAAATGTTATCTTCATAAGAACGTAAAGATATTTGAGTGGCTTAATATCAAAGACGGACATCTGTAAAAAAATCGAAATTGAGTTAGCAGTGGATTCCTAGAGGTTTTTGTCTGCTCTATTCAATGATTAAATTAGTTTCTTTAAAAAACGGGCGTAAACATGTAATTTCTGACTTCAAACTAGATGCTTTGTTTCAAAAACGGACTCCTTCTGTACAGGTTTTTTTCATAAACGAACACCTACCAATCACCCAATACCCAATGGGTTCAAAGGTAATTTTCACTAATTGGTTGAGTGGTATTGGTATCAGAAACAGAACAATATCAATTTCAAACATATAAGCGTAATTATGAAATAAATATTTTCAAAAAAAATATTCACTATAACCTGCGAACATAAAAGGTGATTTTCTCAACATTTAGAAAATTACAGGTGTCCGTCTTGGATATTATGCCACTCATTTCTATGCGAAGAAAATTTTGTCAGTACAATTATAAAGCGAATTCTTGTGTTAAGAGAGAATTTTGCCGAAGAAAATGTTCCGGGTGTATCTGTCAGAAGAAAAATTAGAAAACGAACTCCATGTTACTAAAAAAAAATTTTCATTTCACAAATTTTTCCGACATAAAAGTTCGTTGAATGTATTCTTCTATAGCTAAATTTAAAATTAACTCAAAGTTACTATGATAGGATTTTTTTCCCAGATTTTTCGGCACCAAAAAC
Source organism: Gonocerus acuteangulatus (assembly GCA_946811695.1). Taxonomy (NCBI): domain Eukaryota; kingdom Metazoa; phylum Arthropoda; class Insecta; order Hemiptera; family Coreidae; genus Gonocerus; species Gonocerus acuteangulatus. The sequence continues at coordinate 99,469,787 of OX328124.1, read as the reverse complement.
TTTATGCCGAGAGCTGAAAAATATATCAATTTAAACCGAGTTTCATTAGCCAACTACTAAAACGAACTCAGTTACTAAAGAATATATTTTATTTAATGCTATTTTGTGACTGAAAAAAAGCTAAGGTGAAAACAACTAAATACCTCAACGTAAAGTGACTGCTTAAAAAAAAAAAAAAAAAAAAAAAAAAAAAAAAAAAAAAAAAAAAAAAAAAAAAAAAAAAAAAAAATAGGGAAAATAATGAAATGAACTTGTTTACAGAAGTAGGTGAGGATTTCGTTTCATTGATGTTTTGCTGGGGTCAAATTTATTTCTGCTTTAAACGAAGATGATTGTTTTACAATAAAGAAGAACGAATTCCGTTTGTTATTTCGCGTGTTTGTTTCTTTTTGGCTTCATTGACTCATATGGCCATTATCATTGTTTTCTCTATTGCGATACGTTATCATATCACCATCGATGAAGAAGGGACTTCTTCCAGGGGAGGCAAAGAGGTCAACCTACCCTAGGCTGAATTTTAATCAGCATTTTTCAGTTTCAAGAGTTCGGTAGAACATCTACTCAAGATAATCCCTGATTTTTGCTTTTATCCACTAATAATATTATGTTTTTTTCTAATTTACTATATAATAATGTAGCTCAGATAGATTTTATTATTCGTTATGCTAAATGTAAAATTCACAGACTATACTATAACAATAGCTGTATAATGATTTAAAAATAAATTAATGTAGTCGTTGACAATTCATTAATGCGGTAGGAATATAGTTCCTGTATGGTCAGAAAACTAACTTCTTAAGCGCAAAAAATTTGCAGCTACAGTCCTATTCTTCTAAGGAGAAGTTCAGAGCAATGCAATTGTATTTTATCTTTTCTAGATAGTAAAATGCTAGTAAATTGTGTTCAGGTATTATCTATGTGAGTAAGATATCACATCTTATCAAAAAAGTGTTAATTATGCTTGATCTTGTACCTCAATAGTTAGTACAATACGAGTTTTAACGTAACAAGTACTTCACAAAAAGTGGATACAACTCTATTTAAGCTACAAGCTGACAAAAACTACAACAACAAACAATTTTAACAATTTTACGAGGCGGGTTAATTGTACCTTACAGCCATTAGCAAGGCTACCTGATAACATTTAAACCAACATACTTGTAGGCCCTTGAGGCCTAAATACCGACCCACATACATTAGGTGTTTATTGCCCCTGAGAGCAGCGACAACACTAGCCCCACACTAACGACACAATAAGAAGACGACAGGCCATGGCAATAAATAATAATCCATTAACGGAGGAGTGCCGCCGGAGATAACCTTTGCTATAACCTTCTTCATTGATGACGCCGTGTCGTGATCCCTTCATGAAATATCACCTGGTTGTTGATAAAACAAGATTTTACGGCTGTCCGATAGAAAGTAGAAAGTGTTCTAATTTATCGGATTTCGCTCCGGAGAATGTCTTCATGGATAAACATATTTTAAACCTAACAAAAACTGAATATTAAAAAAAAAAAGGAAATTGATCCCACTAATAGAGGATACGTCAAATTAATATAGACATGACTACTTATTTATTATAATGTAGAGGGCTTGTTCGTTGCAGGAGGTTTTATTTAAATATGTTTTTTAGTTTTCTTGGTTCTATACACATCATAATCAGTCAAAAAAAATTCATAGTTTTTTTTTTTTTTTTTTTTTTTTTCTTTTTACGGCAAACCGACGTCTGGGGTGCATTAATGCCGAACTCCAGGGTGCAGCGAGGAATTTTCTCAACGTGCCGGCACGTGAGAAAATTATATCACGGCACGTGCCGTGAGATAAGAAAACTCCTGCCGCCAGTGAGAATCGAATCTACCATCTCCCGCGTATGAATCTAAAGCATTAGCCACTAACCACAGGGAGACCCGTAAATTCATAGTCTTTATGTTTCTATTTCAGATAAGTTCACATAGATTCTAAAATTTTATAATATTACTTCATTAAAATAATTGTGTTTTAAATTCAACCTGCCTCACTATTCGCTATAAATTTGACAATTTACAAGAGTTATTCAAATGCATTACAATCATGTAGTACCCTAAGAGTTTACTATGTTCGTTAATACTTTAATGTGTTGTTTTTTACATGTTCACTATTCAAAACTAGATTATTTTATTCCAACGAACCAAACCAATGTCGGTCCTTGGCATCGTTTCCCTTGTCCAAAATAAGAGTTATTCATTTTGATATTTAATCATTAAATCATCCTGGGATATTAAATAATTAAATGAGGACTGATCTGGGAATGAGTGATACAGACAGAAGGTAAATATATTTTTACATACATTGTGATGGAGATTTAAATCTGATATAGTTTTACAGAGGATTATAGTTCATATTTATAATTTACTTATACAATTTACATATTTAAAATGTTTATGCATTTCTCAACATGTCTCCGACCTTCTTAAGGGTTGAGGGTTATCATCAAGGGCGTACGTCATAAAATCCAAGCCCCACGGCCTCATCTTGTGAGGAGAACCATCCACCAGAAGGGAAAGCTCAAGTTGTGGTTGTTAGCATTGTTTCAGCTCCGCTCACATAAGGACCAAAGGCATTTCTATAAATTTATTCCGTAGGTTTTTCTTTTACCGTGCTGAATATCATAAATGATTGCAGAAGAAAATTGTTCAATTATTAGAACAAAATATAGTGAGAACAGAGGCTCACCCAGCCATGATTCATAGGTGATATCGAATATTGAATCATCGAGATCTGACAAATGGCGCCAAGTAAGAATTATTAATGTTAAGTGTTGCCATTTTGACATGGATATCACAGTAAGAGGCAATGCTTTCTCTACGTCAACCATTAAGATAAGAAGACAGATAAAGCGAAATGCAACAAAGGAGTTGATCCGGAAATGGTTGCACCAGGTTTAATCGGTGTCCTGTACCTGAGATGCGGGAATCAGAAGGTTATAAATAATTTCCCATTAGTTGTCACACTCCTTGGTTATTATATACCTCCCCCTCAAATGCCGATATAAATTTACGACCACAAAAGGAATGACTTAGTCGTTTAGTATTGAATTAATTTGATGTTGCAAGTTGGCATGAAAATCCCAATGAGAACGTTGACTATAAATAAATAACATCATACGAAAATCTTTATTTTTTTATTTCTCATTTCCAAAAATTAATTTTAAAATTGTCTACTATTGAGACTGAGCCCAGATTCTTTTGAACCCCAAAACGACTATCTCCATCCTGCAAACCTTTAAAATCAATAATCTCTTCCGAGTCTTATCATTATTTATCAGTGGACTTATCCTATTGCGATGACTGTAGAACAGTAGAAAGGATTAAGTAATATAAATAAGTGGAACCAAAATGTGGAGATATTTCGATAAAATAGTCGCATTTTCATTTCTCTCACATTCTTAAATGTGCTGTAAAATATATATTATCAAAAAATTCAATAAGACCCCATGAATATTTTAAGAGAACAGAAATTTCATGGATGAAGTAGAAAAGGCTTCCGACACTTTTTAGCACGGATTCACAGACTCATCAGCATTGTTACTCTAGCCTACTTTAACAACATCATATACTCAATCAGTTGAAACTGCAATTTTTTTTTTTACAATGGCAGCAGTTGATATCACCTGGAGGTGAGGGAGCCCTCTTTCTAGCCCTTTAACTCAACAGCATACCTATAAACATTGTGAATCAGTTAAAAAACTTATTATAATATTTGATCAAAACATTTCATGGAAAATTCAAATTTTCCAAATTTCCTATATTTATCCTCAGACATCTCAACCTCTTCCGCCATCTCCTGCCAACAAAGACCCAGCAACTCCTTGCAATCTCACTCTTATTTCCCCAATGTGACTATTGTCCGTTGGACTTTCTGGGTATCTCGAGGAAAAACTTAAACGCCTCATGAACTGTTTCATTCGTTTTGTCCTCGGCATCCCCAGAGACTACCACATATCACATTTCTACTAGGAGCTAAATTGGCTATTCTCCTTTATCGTCGACAGTACTTCCTCGGCTCAGTCTTTTAATTCAATATCGGAGACTTTCTTATATTTTTCAACTCCTTAAATTTAAATCCTCTGTTCACTCCCGTAAAACCCGATCTTGTCCTTCCAATCTTTATATTCCGTACTGCATTATTCGAAAAATCATTCGTCATCCATGCCACCTCGCTATGGAATTGCTTACTTCTGTATACGATTCTAACAACCTAGAAACCTTTAAATCCCGACTCTTCCACCACTTGCTATCCCTGCAAGTTTTACCCAATCCATAGTTTATATACAAGCTGTAGTATTTATAATTTTATATATTAAATTGTTCACTTTTCTGTAAATTCAAAATTATTCCTATGGGACATGTGTTCCGGAATAACAATAAAAAAAGTTTCATATAATTTCAGTTAAAGCACGATCAGAACTCTTCCTTGCCCTCAACGGAAGAATACAACGAAGAAGAATAAAATAGGTGATAGAACATTTTTTATTCAAAATCTGTACCATAGCGAAGTGCATTAGTTAAGTATGCTCACTCAGTGGACAAAAGAGAAAATAAAAAATACAGAAATTAATTAAAAAGTAATTTGAGAAAATTAAAAGGAAGGACAAAAATAAATATAAACAAACCAAATTACAGAAAATAAATTTAATTTATAATCCATAATAAATATCATAATTTTATGATCTGCGAATTCCTAAAAAAAAATGTAGCATAAGAAAAGTAAAGAGAGAATGGACTTGGAGCGTAGTTCTGGGAGGGGAGGGGAGGGGGAGAAGTGAGGATGTGTGTTTTAATAGTTGTGAGCTGTAGAGCTGACGTATGTGAAAGGTGAAACTAATTTCTAATTAGGCATGGAGCTGTTATCAATTCTAGTGTCATGTTTACTGTATTACTATCAACTTCATAGTCCAGTCATTTACACGGGGTGGGTGGGGAAATTTTCTTGAGGGAAATAAGGTATTTCACCACAGGGATTGTCCCTATTAGACTTATCAAGGAAAAATCTCGAAAGCCAATACGATCTGTGTTCGGTGTTTTCCTTGATTGTTTTAATTCACGATTCATCAATGGTTTGCAAGTGATTAAAAATCTCGGTCTCAAAATATAGGAAAAATATTGGAGGGGATGAATACGTATCCTTTAAACGAAAACGGTCTGACTTGCAGGAACTGCATCATCATAGGGCGTTTCCGTTTTTTGTCTCTAGCGTCATTTGGAAAGAATAGACAAGGAACAGTTAATGCTTTGTCTTATTCTTTCTTGGAAAATGTAAAATTAGATCTTAAAGAGCAGCAATACTTTATGCGCCACAGCAGGAAACTAACAGTATCCCTCCGGGATGGAGACCGTCGTCACAAGCACCGATTAGAGTACTGCGGGCGAATGCTTTCAACATTCTCAAGCTACTGTTAGAATAGTACTGATTCTAGTTTGTGGAGTCAAGTTGGGAGAGTAAGCTAGAATTATCGTCCTTCACTGTAATTATGTTCATTCAAGAAATTTCTTTGTCTCTACTATGAGCAAACGTTTATCTCTTTATAGGTCGATGCCTTTCGAAAGGCCTCGAAGGTAGTCCATGTTACCAAAGGATCATGAGATTTGTGCAATTATGAGACTCTTCTATGAGGTGTTTAACCTTCCGATTGTCGCATATTTCTACGAGATGAACAGTAAAACGTTTTTTTCGACCGCGCGCTGGGAAGTTTAGTAAGTGAGGCTGCCTGCTCGTTACCTTCCCAACTTCCGTTTCCACTTCGTTTAGTGTGCCCATCGCTTCCCGTGACGTTAACGCACCTAAGGCGTCATTTTCATTAGAGAGGTGCATGCGACCATTCGTGTAAGAATTTGTTTTAATTCATCTGACTAATGTTTTCTGGTCGGTACATCTTTAAATTATTATTTAGTGGGGTTTAGTGTATCATTATTATTTCATCCCAAACATTCTATTATTAACTCATACGAAACTTAATTGTCTGAAGTCGGATTCATGCGACAAGTAGCGTCATTTTTTTATTCTGGATGTTTCAATTAATTTATGTATTATTTGAAACATCCATTATGTATTAGTTTAATTTTTTCAGAAAATAAAACTAGTGTACTCGCTTTCAGAAATGACACCTCGTTGATTAAACCTAGTTACCTATGAAGCGCTATTTTTTTTTCTTGTAGTTATGAGAAATGTTTCTTCCATTTGCTGTTTTTTCCGAATTATTCTTATAAATTATTACCTATCTCATTATTTTTATGATTATTTGATTGGTTCATGATACTATATTTTACATTGACTTACCTTCTAGTCTTCCAAAAAGTTCCAAGTTTTCTATAGGTAGGTACTGATAGGTACATTGTAATGATTAAGAATTCTGAAGTCATTAATATATTAAAAATGTTTAAGTATTTTGTATCTTGTTCACTATATTAAAACATTGTGGTGACTATAGATTATTATTATATTTCTTCGTCGAAAAAATGTATTAGTTAGTAAAACACGTGGGATGACTTAAAATGTCATTTTGCATCTGAGAGATGCATGGGACAATCGGTCTAGTAAAGTACTTGCGACAAACGAAAGGTTAATATGAAAGTATTAGTTCGGTTTTTACTAGTGTTGTGAAAGAGCGCGCCTTTAAGGCTAGAAGGCGCGGCTCCTAAAAGCTCGAGCTCTCAGAGCTTGGACAGGGCTCGATAGAAGGCGCGAGCCTTGAAGGCTCGGCTCGGTAGAAGGCGCGAGCCTCGAAGGCTCGGCTCGGGAGAAGGAGCGAGCCTTGAAGGCTCGGCTCGATAGAGGGCGCAAGCCTTGAAGGCTCGGCTCGCTAGAAGGCGCGAGCCTTGAAGGCTCGGCTCGGGAGGAGGCGCATGCTTTGGAGCCTTTTACTTTTCATTTCCAAAATGGAGGACGGTGGGCAAACAGCTGTTTCATGAAATATACTTTGGTAGATTCGTTCAAAATTGTTTTCGCCACACTGAAATTATTCGCTAGCAATTAAATTTATCATGACATCGATAAACTAGATTATATGGATCACTAATTGGTTAAAAATAGTAACTTTTTCTAAAACAAAAAAAAATCTGTTAGACGGTGATGGCAACACTGTCATACTTCTTAACTGACACTGTCATACTTTTATCTCCCTTAAATAATAAAAGTCCATACAATTTTCCATGCAAATTTTAATCCATAAGAATACAGAATTTAAACAAATCAGCTAAATGAGGCACTTTATTTAGCGTAATCATTAACGTTATAAACTGAACTCTGTTGAATTTTAATAAATTACAAATGAAGCAAAATAAGAATTATCAGAGATAACAGCTAAATTACCTCCCTTTGTAAATAAAGATGCCGTTAAAAAATTATATTTATTATTGTTAAATAAATGGTGAGATATGTCACCAAAAAATCTAAATGAATAAAACGTAATAATTAAATAGTAAATAATTATTGTTTAGAGATAATCTAGTAAAGCACTAGAAAGGGTTTGACTATAACCGTGCTTGCCGAAGCTCTATAGCTCACTCCGGAGCTTTCATCCAACCCTCAGAGCTCGGGCTGTGGAGGTTAGGTTCAAGGTTCAGGCCTCAAGCCTTTAGTCAGGGCTCGCTTTTAACAACACTTGTTTTTACTATATGCTGTATCCGTTGTCCTAGTCGTTTGTAGTGATAGCTTCTTTTAGCAATGTAACATCTCTATTTAACAGAATATTTGTCAGTTGTTCTGAGCCAGTAAATTATTTGAAAATTATTTTATTTCGGAACCTGATTTATTTACTTGTGATTTCTTTAGAGGTTGTAAACATTCTTAGGTATTTTCAGGGGAATGAAGGCAGGGGAGAGAGGATGGATATATTCCTCGTTACTAGTTCCTAAATAGTTGAATTCTAAAGCACTATAGCCGCAGTGAAAACAAGATGCATCCCAAGTGGAAGAGCTTTGAATTGTTGAGGGACTCAAGCAATTCAGAGATAGAAGCTAATAGTCGTCCCAAATCCTTAGCAAGTTTATTATAATTATTATCAATTAATCAATATTTCCCCCTCCACCTGACCATCATGGCTGACCTCCCCCTCCCCCCTAAGCTCACAAATGATAATCATTACGGAGGCGGTTTTGAGCCATTACGGGTAGATAAGAGCTCACTGCCCCGGGCTAGGAGAGAGATCTAGATCGAGAAGGCCCCGGCGTATTAAGGACGGCTAGAACAGCTACACTGTGTAATCTAACAACTAGTTCTTATTTTAGCCTTCTCATGCTCTTTTATTTGTCCCGATAACATGTTAGCGTCCCTCCGACAACCACCGGGAGGTTTCGTACTCATCAAATTCCATCCTCCCTCCGTGGATGTACTCGAGCACTTCGGATTATACAAGGATAATTTTTATAATTTGCTTCAACATGATGACTAAAATACATCTTACACGGAATTAAGTGTGACTACAAAAATAGAAAAGCGAAGGTCCTGCCGAGGCAACAATCGACACGGCTGCAAACGTTGTAGATAACACTCTAGGGGTCTTCCCAACTTCAATAAAATCCAATTGATTCCGTCAAAAAATCCTGGTACCCTCATAATAAGATGGTTGCGTCTAGGGGATCGGAGCCCAATCTTGCGTTGCAAGAAGGCTACCCCCGGTACCATGGATGTTTTAGTGACGATGGGAGGTACGGAGAAGAGCCATTTGCATTCCACATCTGGGCTGGAGCAGGGTAGTAGGTCCTCTTCTCGGGAATGCGTTTGCAAGCTTGTGACATGCGAGTGAGCATCTTTATGTTGGCGGAGGGATGGATAGGTGAAGAGGAGGCTTACGCCTAACACCGTGTTACGCCTTGATCGGCTCCTACCCTCCTGGACGTACATACTGTCAAAAAATCCTTTAAAAAATAACCGGTGCACCATTCTGTGACTCTAATTGGGCTTTCCATAATAATCCGAATATTCCGAAAATTTCAAACAGAACTGCAGGGCCATCTTAACTCTTCCAGAAATTTCTTATCCTGAACTTCCAAGTAAATATAGTAGCTGTTGTATCATAACCAACTCTTGTAGTTCTGAGTGTGTACTGCAATTGGGTAGCTCAAATAATTTCAACAATTTATTATATATATATATATATATATATATATATATATATATATATATATAGAGAGAGAGAGAGAGAGAGAGAGAGAGATATCTGGAAGGTGGAATGGATGAAGGAAGATAAGTAGACATTTTTGAAGAATACGTTCTTGAATGCAACCTCAATTGCTAAAACTTCATTAAATTTTAAAAATACCCCTACTACTTGCTATGTAACTTCCTTAGGGCCAGATATTCCCCGAAGGAACCCTGTTTAGGGCAGTAACGGTGCCTTGGACTAGTTCCACACGTTCCTTCTTATTATTCAGAAACGAGTTTTTTACCTTCTCCAATTGTCCTCCACTCCTCATATTTATAAGCCTATAAAAACTCAACAACTAGAAATGATAACATTCTTTAAAACTCCTACACAACTCTTTTATTCTCATTCGTTTTGTATTCTAGGCACATTATCATGGATTTGGATTTTTGGCATTAATTATGGTAAAGTGTTCAATTCTTTGTCTAAAATTATATATATATATATATATATATATATATATATATATGTACAGTTCACTTTCCCATATCCGGCGTTCTCTTATCCGTCACTCTCTCTAATCCGGCGGTCTCCGAGAGGAATGAGTGACGGATCTTGAAACTGGCTGGGGCTGGACCGAGGGTTACAAGAAAACCTTCCCTTCCTAGGTGGCCAATCATTTGTTGCGGAGTATTTCAATGAATGAAAGTCAAAGAAAGCATATATGTTTCATTTTACAGGCAGGAACTTGGGTTTCTACTAAAAAAAATAAATGTTCCACTATGGAACCTGCGGCTGGAACGCCTGCTTTTCCATGTACGAAAATTGTTTTTTGATATTGTAATAATGTATGCATAAATATGTGATTTAGTTAGTAACTAAATATGTTTTATTTATTTTATCGTTCGCTATCCAAATTTTACTTAAATATGCAATATTAAAAATGTTACATATATCCTCAAATAATAAGGTTTGTCAAATACATCGATAACTGAATTCTCTAATCCGGTGATTTCTCTAATCCCACTGTACCCCAGACCCGGATCAGGGAGAGTCTACTGTGTAATAGTTTTACATAATAAAACTGATTACTGGTTAATATTCCTTACTGAGAATGAGTACCAGGAAGGCAGTTGATGCATCAAGTAGATGATAGAGAGGCTGTGAATGAGAGGTGAATTAAAGAGAAGGACAAGAGATAGAAATGAGGAGAGACAATGGAGCGTATAGAATGGATGAAGGATGCTGAGAAGATATAGATTCTATAGAGAGAGGATACCCTCAGGATAGGAACTGCAGAACACAGTCATCAGACAGAGGGGGGGGTCTTATTACCTACCATGCTTTTTAGGATCCACAATGTCCAATCGGAAATTGCACCACGCCAATAATCTACCAGAGTTAGAAATCTTATAGTGAAACCCCTGCATCGAGATAATCCGAACAGAAAAAAAAAAAAAAAAACCGAACAGCGACCAGACTAAACACTATAATAAATGCGGAGTGAGTGTGAGCTTGTGGCGGTGTTTTTTTGAAGGGTGTTGCTAATTATTGAGTGTGAGCTAGAATATATGTGTCGGTCACGAATCTCTGGACGATATGCTCATATGCACTTATATTCCTTAATACTGCCCTATTAAACTGTGCATAATCTATTTTAACCTGAAAATACATTTTCCAGTGCGCATTTATATAATTATTGCAGTTTTGTTGCCCAAATAATCTAGGCATGAAAAGCCTAGATTATTCCAAGACTTGAACACCTGGCACTGTTTCAAAATGTGCACTTCGAAAGACCGTGGGTTGTGTGTGTCTGAGTATATATATATATATATATATATATATATATATATTGATGGAACGGCATTTTTCTCCAGCGGTGGTACTCCTCCTCACTTCTTCCTGGAATATTTCGATGGGTTCATCTCCATCTTCGTCAGCCAGGTACTTGTTGTTTCTTCCTCGGTGGTCACCGCTGGAGAAAAATGCCGTTCCATCCAACAAATATTATTCCAGCGACGAAAAATAACATCAAACATATATATATATATATATATATATATAAAGAGAAAGCAGCTTTTATTATGAACCCCGTCAGGCCGTGCAACACTCAACAAATCATGAAGATTCTTACCCGGATTTATTGTTCGCTCTCAATATTTTTAGATAGATAATAGATAATGTTTCTATCATCTATAAATTGGCTTCCTTCTACCGGGAAAATTTCTTAAACAATTTGTAAGAAAGTCTTAAATTATTGTTTGTTTGGACCTTGAAGGCAAACAACTTCAATGTTATACTTGCCCGAATTTTATGTCGCCAATGTTTATTATAATTTATGAGTGTTGTTTGTGCATTTTCTATGGATGTTTTTCTTTTATTTTTCCAGTCATGTTTTCCCTTATAATTTTGTATTTATATTTATATTTTTTTTTATTTTAGTGATTTGTTTCCAAATGTATTTGTTTCTATTTTTTCATCATATGTGTATTTTTATCATTGATAATTATTCCCACATTGCATATTATTATAATTCCCACATTGTAATGTAAATGTTCTTTGGATTTATTCCTGAAGGCAATTGAGGACAACCGTCATCACGTAAGCCATAAATCTCTTTTAAATTATTTTTCTTGGAGAAAAGGATTTTTTGTGCGTTACATTATGACGAAACCCTTAAATGATGTGACGAAGAGTATATTGTATGAACAAATTCCAAGCACATTGTTGTGGTTTCGGACTCTCCAATGCATTGTCTACAAAGTTTTATATTTTATTAAACAAAATATCACCCCGTTTTCTGGCGTTCAGTGTAAAATAAAAGAATTCTTATCGTGCCTAAAAGATTTAAAAGGTCCTATGTGTATAATCTATTTAGATCTAGAGAGAGCAGGCGGCATCTAGTGTGTATTTCCATAGTTATTTTGACTTATGGCCTCCTAACCCATTCTGACTTAATGTACACCCTCCTCGTCTCTCCTTCTCTCTTCCTCTCTCTTTTTCTCTCGTTCTAGGTATTTGTTTCACTAAGGCTCGCTTCGGAAAGGTCAAGGAGCATTTTGTTTCCCATTTGTTTTATAATGCCCACTATAGACTTTCTACCTATTACTAAATCACGACCGGAAAGGGGAAAAAATGACTCCATTATCCATTGTTTTACATTTCGTGCCCTAGGCAGATCTCTTCAGACGGGGATTATGCATTCAAACAAAGATATCTTTGAAGGACAGAAACACTTCCGGGTTAATGATTGACTGAAAAATATAGTTCATGTAATGCTTCCTTTCAAAAAGCGGGACAATGAACTCCATATTAAATTTATGGTTTTATCTATTTTCTAATATGACTTTCTTATTGACTTAAAAAGTTCACATATAATCGATTTCCGCTTTCATGAGAACCAATTTGCCAAATATGCAGAACAATCAATTAATGAATTAACAATCTATTAATTTCTGTCTAGTCTCTGTTAAAAAATCCTATTTATATAATAATATATGAACAAAAAATACACATATTATTAAAAAATAAACAATTTCTAAACAAATTACTTAAAATAAAGTAAAATAAAAATTATAAGATAAATAATGAGAGGAAAAATAAGAGAAAAACGTCGATACGAAATGCACAAACAACACTCATACGTTATAATAAACATAGGCGACCCAAAAAAAAAATCGGGAAATAAAAACCTTGAAGTTGTTTGTCCATAAAGTGCGAACAAACAATGATTTATCACTTACCAACAAATTGTTTAAGAAATTTTCCCTCCCAACAAATTTAAGAGCCATTAATAGAAGAAATCCAATTTATAGATAATAAAAGGCCGTCACGCAGGAGCTGCATAACTAAGCACTTTCCTCAGAATTTTTGTAGTGTAGACTACATTACTGAATAATTTGCTGTAAATAACCTATATAAATAAAATAAAAACGTGAATAGTTCTGCTCATTTACATTTCTTATGACAACTGTTCAATTATTAATTTTATAAATAATTTGCTGCCAGAGTTATGTTAATACATGATACTGTACTACTTAATAAATACACAAAAACTTCATTTTCTGTCTTTTGATCTGACGCAGGAACAGGATACAGTCCCCCCAGTGGGAGATAGCGCTCCTCGCGGCGGCTTTGGGAACCTACATTAGGCGGGCTAATGAAACAGAGTTTAAAGTAAACCCTCCTTTCCAATAGACCGATTTACTTCATTTTTACAACACTTCTTTCTCATGAGATACCCACGATGTATACCGCGTTTTGTTACAATACAGCAGGAATTACGTCCGGTATGAGTATATTAGTACTTTAGGTCCGGAGTAAACCCCCCCCCCCCTCCAAATAACCCGATTTAGTTTATTTTTCCAACCCATTTTTCTCTGTTGATTACCACCACAAATACCGAGTTTCGTTGAAATGTAACAAAAATTACGGCTGGTAGTGGCAAATTGGTAATGTGGGTCCGGAGTAACCCTCCCCCTCCTAATGAACCGATTTAGTTTATTTTTACAAAGTATTTCTCTCTTTTGATCAACATAACGAATACCGAGTTTCGTTGAAATATAACAAAAACTACGGCTGGCATGGTCAAATTAGTGTTTTGGGTCAGGGGTAAACCCCCCCTCCCGGTGGACCGATTTTGGTGGTTAACGAACTCGTACAATCGTTTGCTAATTGAACGCTATATACCAAGTTTCGTGACGAAAAAACAAAAACTCTGGCCGCTATCGTGTTAACAGACACATATATATATATATATATATGTATATATATGCATATATATATATATATATATATATATATAAATTTTAACGGGGGTCATTTTCGGTGTCTACTAGTTAGGATCGATAAAGATTTGAAGAAATTTTTCAAAAATTCCGTCATGAGTGCAACCTCAATAGCTACTTTCCTTCGAAGGAAAGTGCTAAAAGCATTGTCTATAGATACCTATACATTTTTGATGACAAAAGCACTACATATTAAGAAAAGCTGGGCTGCTTTCGTATATTACACTAGTACTAATGTTTATTTTTTTTATAATAATATACAAAGCAATTATTGATTAACCACATACTACTTCTGAAATGCGTCGTCTTAGTTATACTCTTGTTGACTAAAATAATTACAAATATTATTTAAGAATTGTCAAACTTCGAAGAGGAGGTTCTGTTTAGAAAATCATATTAGAAGATTATGTTAGAAAAAGTAAGAAAAATTGGAAACATTACTGACGTAACTCAAACGTCATTTTACTTTAAGATTACAATGTAATGGAAAAAATATTAGAAATTTGTATGCGGCCCAAAAACTATTTGAGTAACATTTCATGAAATTTACAAATTGTTTAAATGAGCAATTTTTTCTGCCAAAGAATCTTTGATAGATATAAAAATTTTACATTTGCAAATATTTATATTGATTACTGACATCAGGCTCTAAGAATAACGAAAAAAAAAACGAAAAAAAACAAACAAAGTCAATTAAGTTTAAAGATTCTGAGTAGGTATTCTTTGTGCCATCAAATGGTATCTAGAAACTTGTCCAAAATGTCAAAGTTCTGTAATGGGTGTTGAGGCTAAAGTGAGCCGATTTATTGGAAACGTTATACATGTAAAAAATATGAATAAGTCTTTGCTGTTACATTTCCTTTGTTGTCAATGGTATTTAGCGTCCTTAAAGCAGTTTGAAAAGACATTAGCCAAATATGGCCTCTAGATCTTTGAGCCTTATATATATTTAAGTAATTTGGTTTTTGTTGTCGATAATTTGAAGTTCACTAAATGGTTATTGTTAGTATAATTCTTGTGCATAGAACCCCTGGATGTACTCCGGCCTAGGTAGTGCGCTACGGTTAAGAATGCAACCCGTATGCTGGGAATACTATTTGCATAGGATTTACACTAAAAACTCCCCGGGGGGATTCTAGTCATGGGTATGACAGTGAGCGGAGAACACTCCTAATGATATTTGGACTTGGAGGGGGGGGGGGGGGAGAGCTGGGTATGAGTTAGAGAAAGGTGGTCGGTCTGTTCCTTGCCCCGGGCGTAGCGTGCCAGAAGGTCTCTCAAAGAAACAATCTTCCGCAGATGTTTAGTTAGGGTTTAATCTAATGCCGAATGGATCTCGTTGTATTAAAGAAGAACCGTAACTCCCAAGCACCGGCCCCATAACGAGCCAACGATTCTCTGATGCCTTCTTGGTGTATTCTATTATTCCGAAGGCACTACGCCAAGAATATTGTTACACGACTTCAGAGAAAAAGAACTAGTATTGAAAAGAGGTATGGACATATTCGGCGCACTAAATTCCACGTTGACTACCAAACTATTTTCCGAAATTTGTGATCGGAGTTGACAGCATGAATTAACGTCATACGTAATGACCTTTGAGCCTTACGGGTTCAAAGAAGACCCTTTGAACCTTACGGGTCTTCTCATATTCCGGAATCGAACGCTACAAATGAAACGCCATATCCTAAGCATGAACGCAGACTAACAGTAGTTCATAATTGGCTTCATATATGCTAAGTGCCTTTGGCTTACGTTATCGGATATCGGAGAAATTTAATCTTTGTAATATGGTGACAAGGAAACCATTCTCCAACTAGAAAAAAAAAATAGACAAAAACAAGTCCATCCACAGTAGATATCGCACTTATTACTAAAACGGCAAAACTCAAAATAAAACTCAATTGAAAATGTGTCACTCTTGCCTATGTAGGGTCCTTAGGATTAAGACTGGAAAGGTGACACAAGTGCCCTGTAGTGTACAAGGTCCAAAGCTATGTACATACAGTTTTGATGGTCGATAAAGATTTATTTCCATGCCTTTCACAGTCATAACTATGACGGTCTGAATCAACCGATTTTTGAGTTGTGTCAGTTTAGAAATACTGCTGCGATATATTGATTAATTTTGCAACAGATATTTTGATTTCATTCAATCTACCATGGATGCTGAGGCTCAAAGAATTCAATTCAAAATCGGCTTGGAAATCAACAATCTAAATAGGACTTTTAAAGTGTGAAGATACATTCATTCATGACATTTACATTTGACATTTTTTTTGTTTCATGGGGTTGCAATCCTCAATTCTCTTGGGGCATTGGTAATCACCAATCACTTTCACTCGTTGGAATTATGCGGCTTAGATCTAGACATGGCTTGGTTCTTGTATGGTTTAGTAATAACAAACGCAAAGACAATAGAGCTACAAAATATGTGGTATAATCGCAAGGACTGGGGTTTTAACCTTTTGACCACTATATTCAATTCATGGGGGTTGTGCGGGTCGGGAAAAATTCATTTGGTTAGTAATGCGCCTCTCTTGCGGGCTAATCATACTATTCTACACAATACAGAAACTCATGTGTGAGTTAAGACCGCATAGATTAGACAGAAGCGAGCCTTAAAAGAAGTGATATCTAGTTTTGAACAAGAAAAGCTCATTGAATAACTAAAAAATAACTTATAATGGTGTTATGAGAGAACATAGTCTTTCTCAGCCCGCACCAGTGCGTGAATAGCGTAAACAAATACTCTTTACCATCCCGCATCATTGTGGGAGTTGCAGTGGTAGGTTTAAACATATATATTAACATATGTATGTGTAAAATATTAAATAATAAATTAAATTAAATATTAACATATAACCAAACAAAAAAATTACTTAAATAAATTTATGATGTCTACATATGTGAACAAATATATATATATATACTTAAAGAAAATAGTTCCTTTTTACATTTACCGCAGGTCAATATTTCACATTATCTTCACGGCTATTTCTAAGCAATAAAACGACTTTACCGTGGGAATAACATTTATATAAATATGACGTAGAAATAAAACTAATAATTTTTATGGTCAATAAAGTTTTAGTGTCTATAAGCCTATAACTTCATTTAATTTCTCTTTTTCTCTATGTTAAGTATTTACAACCAAGATATTGTCAACAAGAACAAAGCGTAAAGAAAAAAATGCGTCCCACAGGAATTGTGCAAGGCAATGAGAACAATTAGGTAATATAAAACGTTTGGTAAATTGTAACATGAATATATTGAAGATATTGATTTCATTTTTTGAGGGAAAATATACAATTATCAATAAGAAAACCCTGTTAAACTCTATCATTATGGTTCCTGCTTGCATTATAATAATACTTAAAGGTGAAAATATCACATAACGCACATTCTTGATACTTTTTTTTTTTTTTTTTTTTTTTTTGAGAAAAGTACTACGAATCCAATGAGGCCTAATGAGGCACCAAACTTGATACTTATGAGGTCCAAATCAGTCACAGGGATAGGACAGAATGAGGGCTATCGATAGGAAGAGAGTGAGATACTATGAGATACGTACCACGATTTCAATGAGGCCTAATGAGGCACCAAACACGATACTTATGAGGCCCAAAGGAGTCACGGAAATAGAGCAGTCTGAGAAATAACGAGCCTCTGAGAGAATGAGGTAAATGTGATATGTGCCACTAATCCATCAAGACCTATTGAGGCACCAAACACGATACTTATGAGGTTGAAATTCTTCAAATGAATTGGGAAGCATGAGGCCCAATGAGGCACAAATAGGAGGATAGTGACTCATTCTGAGTGAGGCACTATGAGGTACATATATGGCTATGATTACAATATGGTCCTAAAAATGATGCTTATAAAGTCCAAATGAGCCATGGGAATACGGCAGAATGAAGAAGAACCAGGCTACATCCAGTTACAACCATTAGCGCCGACATCCAGTGTGCAGCTAGGAATTTTCCCAACGAGTCGTGGAATGAGAAAAAAAGATGCTAATCATAAACCGAACAGCTTAAGAATTGATTGCAAGTGGGTTCAACCCTAAACATTGTCTCCCATAATACAAGCGTAATAAGCTTCAATAATTATTTAGGTGGGTATCCAAAAAATAAAAAATCACCTTTACTAATGTCAAAGACATTATAAACGAGCCATTTTGAATTTATAGGAGCACGAATCCGCTGTGCCAAGGATTTACAGGCAGTATCCGATCATTTTTGCCTTGCAAATTGCGGCAGGGTAAAAATATGTGCGTACAGACGTTCTGGCAGGTATTCTTTACCCTTGATGTACACTCCCCAGACTACTTAATCATCTCAGAAACAGCTGACGCGCATCATATTTTTGCCGGGAAGAACCCAACCCCATCCAATTTAAGAATTTAGTCTAGTTTATTATGCTAGTTAAAGCCTTATATTAAACATGATCTATTTAATGTAGGGAATTTCTCCCACAAAGGAGCTGAGACTTAAGAAATTACATACGAACGGGAAATTTATGGAAAATCGCCTTTGGCCAAAAATTCCAGTTCTCGGAGGCCCGAAGGGGCGAACAAAACGCCGGATGATAATACAATAAAGGCTCGGTGGTAATTGCGGGCCTCGGGGCAGCGTTGTGAGGCCCAAGGCCTCAAAAATGATTCGAGAACATTACTCAACGTGTAATTGGGCCATTAAATTTTCCCCCACCCCGCCAGGTCTCGAGGGCCATGGCTAAATAATCATTGTCAAGGGAGCGTTTTACTCTGAATTTATTCAAACTATAAATCATCGTAGCCGCCGATCCACCGCCTCCACCGATGACGTACGAATCTCAAATACACCCTTCTTTGGAGAAGTCCTCCATATTTTTCAACTACATGTCAACATCTGTTTTCGGAAATTTAAATATTTTGTAATTATCTACGAAAAAGTTAGTAATTTTTATAAAATGAATGATGACCTTTCAACTTCAGCAAAATTAAGAAAATCATAGGTTTTCATCTCATCTCTTCTTGTCGCAATAAATTTCAGATGCCTCATTGAAGAATATTACGTTAACTTTATACAATTCTGCAAATTTCATCCGAAAAATTTAAATTAATTCAAGAGCTACCAAATAGCACTTTTTGATTTTCTGTACCCCGAAAGTAAAGGACACCATGTCCATTTTTTTTATTAAATTTACCTAATAACATGTTCTTAATGTGAGGTTTCGACCCCCCCCCCCCCCCCCCGATAATGGTATAAGGCACTCTGTCCTGCCCCAATAAATAACGAAGATAAGTCAATAAAAAATAAAATTATGTCTAATATAATAAAAGTAATGTGGAAGACTTAGTTTTGTTCAACTGTGATCAATAATCCAATAACCTATCAATGCCAATAACAATTCGAAAAATATTCTTTAAACTGTTTCTATAAGGAACAAAGAAACAAATTTTAATAGTTGAAAGTTGTAGAAAATTTGTTCTCCTAAACAATTACAAATATGTGACATGGTGTCCTTTACCTCCGGGGTCCAAATTTTAACATATCAAAGGGGAAATTTTTGCTTGGATTAGTTTCTCACGTGTATATCTTTTGACGTTATATGTAAGTTATTTATATTTCTCTTTGCATCGCTGGCGATGATTATTGTAAACATATTAATTGACCAGTTTTACACATTACATATAGATGCCGTTCTGAAAATTTAATCTTCATAGGCGACACTCTGTCTTGGTGGTACTGCAGTTCTGTAGTATCCATGTACGCTCATAAACTTTAAATAATTTTCTGAAAATGCATTTTAACGTAGTAGTAAATTCTAAATAGTCAAATAGTCGTTCCATTTTGTAATTAATGAACCTATATGAAGTATACTTGCAAGACTATAGCAAAAATCGCAAAAACGTAAGCACTAAGATTTCTTTCGCGTGAATTACTCCCAAAAAACAACGTTAGTGTGGCCGGATTCTGGTTAAAGAATACGACCTTTCAAATCGGACAAAGTATTTATTTTCAAAATCTGGACCATTTTGGGACAGCTAGTGAACGAACAGACATAAGTTTTATAAATGTACTTCTAGTGCCCCAGATGACGAACAAATATTGGAGCCTATTTATGTGCCTACTTGTAAAGGCATTACTAAAGGTATACAAAAAAAAATGAAAATATTGCAAAGAAATTCATGGAGAAATAATAAAAAAAAAAGAATAATTTAGTTTTAATTACGGAAAGATATTATCTCTTGTAATTAATATTTCATTCTTTGTATAAATATCTACTAATTTATTCCCATGATTAATTAAGTAAGTAATGGAAATGGCAATAAATTACAATGCTCCATACATAGAACGTTGAAATAAAAACTACGTTCGGAAAGCACCTATTTGGAGAAATTATGTGCCTTAAAGTGCATTTCCTTGTAGCCATTCTGAGTCTAATTATTGTGAAATGTTTTAGGAAAGTATTGCAGGGCGGAGGGATCGCCTTCTAAGGCGGCGTACATCAAGGCCACCACGTCCAGAGAGTGCATTAACAAACCATCGACTATTAACGTCCAAAAAGAAAGAAATCGATGTATGAAATATGCGCGTCATTAAATACATTCGGTATGTCTTAACTCTCTCAGCCTTGACGGAAACTAGTAACGGTTCTCACGCGAGTCCATGTACTTTCTCAATCATTTGGTTCCCTTACCTAGCGCATAATTCCAAAGCCCTCAGGGCTTATGGGTATATACTCAATCAACATCCTTACGGGCGTGCTAGGTTAGGTACTTAAGTCTTTCCATACGGAAAACTTTAGCGAGGAACAACGGAAACACATTTCGCCTTAATAGATTACAAAGGAAAATGAAGGCTGCTAAAATATCGGCTAAATGTCTTTAACATGAGTTCTCAAGTCTCATTTGTGTTTTTTTACAGGCATCGTCATCCTGGCATTACACCAAAAATTAAAATTACTATTAATTGGAAACCCCTGGTCTCCTCGTGGTCAAGTGGCTTACGCCTTAGATTCTCAAGCGGGAGACGAGGGTTCGTGTCCCTCCGGCGCACAGTGGTCAAAAATAGGCAAAAAGCGCTCAAAACTTGATTTTTTGAAGTATTTTTTCTCCGAACCCATTTGCCTTAAATATATGTTAAGTACCTCGTGAGAGTGGCATTTCTTGAGTTTTAGGCCCCCACCGTTGATTGCAGGACGGTGGTTTATCATTGACGTACTAGAAACTAAGAAAATTTCCCAATCCTCATGTACCAAATCGTTCCTTTAACTTTACTTTTTCAGACCAATAAGGTTGACGCATGTTTTTCTTGTTTTAATGGGATGTACGTACCAAAAAAAAAATATTTTTGTATTTTTCTAATCGCCTTCATGGACGGGAATACTGAAAAAGTAAAAAAAAAAAATACACCTATCAAATTTCGTTTAGTCATACAGCTTTTGCATTTCTCTGCGTCTCTCCAATTTCGGGCTTACATATTCCGTGGGCATGTATAGAAGGACCCCAGACTGAAATTAGCTGCATAAGTCTGCCTACTTCCGTGCTAGAGGTGAACGAACTCGGTAAGACAGACGCGCGTTATCTCTATGTAAACATTGAAATCAAATCGAAGATGGATTTTTTTTTTCAGTACTCAAGTCAGTGTTGACTGCAAAAAATGTCTGAAGTGACCCGAGTGAAAAATCGTGTCTTAGTTGAAATACTGTAATTTCTGGTTTTTAAATCAACAATATCAAATGTTTGAGCGCTTTTGGGCGGTTTTTGACCACTGTGTGGCGGCAGGAATTTAAAAAAAAAAACAAACGTTAGTGTAGGGCTGCTGTACCACGGGGAAAATGAAATATAAAATAAAGCATTATTAGGAATGACATTAAAGTATGATAAAAACTAAATTCTAATAAACATTCTACTTTTCCGAAATAGTATAATTTTATTTTATTTTAGTTTAGTTTTTTCACCATTTGGTGATAAAACTAGCGCTTTTTCCTGAATCCTATAGGGGAAAAAATTCGTTTTAGGTAGCTATGTGATAAGAAGTCTCCGTCTAATAATTATTGTGTTTTTGTGTCGACTGTTCTGTATTTTCTGTTTCATTAACCCAACAAAAAGAGAGTAATAGTATCAATGAGTAAAAAAAAAAAAAAAAAAAATTAGTTCTCATTGAAGGAATGCTCCGGGAATAACAAATATTATCAACTGTGTGCAATGGAGTCCTTCGTAGAGAAGCCGATTATATTTTTTATCGTAGAAGCCGAGTTTCGGCGAAGGCTCGTTCATTCTGTCCAAAAATCTTAGGTTCAAGGATGATGAATCAACTCGATTAAGTGATGTTTTCAATATTTTGAAGAACCACAAAATATGACGAATGTTCAAAAATCAACCGTTTTCGACAGACAATAAAACCCATACCGTTGTTTAAGATCGCCTACTGCAGTGAAATCTGAAAGAACAGCAAGATTTTAGGCGCCACAATCCTCCGGGAACTGTCAATATCCTATGTGGAAATTACACACCAAGCCTTCTCAACATCCAGTCTGTGAAAATACTGTTGCAAACATGTTTCTACAAGCATATTACTATTAATGTTAAATGCAAGTAAAAAAATAATAATAATAATAAACGACGGGTACAGAGACTAAAAAACCGTCCAAAAGAACAAATCGACACATTGAATTTTAAGCAATGATTTTTTCGAATTATAAACCTATATAAAGATGGTATAGTGTCCGTTTTTTATGACTTTTATACTTTTGAGATGTATGTTCCCTAAAAAAAGGATACTTTTTCAGTTTTAATGAAAGTAGATATAATTATTTCATTACTTTTCATGATTATAGATATGGCTTTGAAAATCATATCATTTAATTCCTCAAGTCAAATACCTAATTAAAGTATACTTATCGATTAATCGATGAAAAATTGCAGAAGAATATATTCTTTTTCATATTTATGAATATAATTATGCCCACCTTAGCATTTCTATTAAGTTAGAATATTAGCTAATACTTCTGATATTTACAAATATCTTTCAATGAAAACCTCTTTAATATCAATGGAATGGTATTGAGTAGGTTTTGCCGAGTTGATTCCTTTAGGAGTGGGTGTTACGACCCAATGTCCGGGTCTGACCTGTGAGGTCGAAAAGGCACCAGTAGATTACAGGTTATAGGCCAAGAGGTACCCACCCCGACCCGAGCTGGGTTCCTAATGAATAACAGAGCGGGGGGGGGATAATTTGTTAACACTACATCCCATAATCTCATATTATACCTAACCTATAATCACATTCTCTCCAGGAGACCATATTATCAATTATATCATTAGCCTTTCTGCCGGCCGGGAGAAGCTAGCAAACACGACTAAAGGATTATTGGCAGCTGGATGAGGATTAGGAATCCACAATGTACAAGATTATAGGCGATACTTGCTTTGTTTACTGTCCCGATTATCCTATTTGAGCTTCAGTTAATCCTTAACGCTTATAAAGCATGATTACAGCCTCGTTCACATTATGCAAGTCTTTCCTAAAATTTTTGTAAATCTCAAAACGTCCGTCACACGGGAGCTTTTAAGCTCATTTATCAAATGGTGGGAAGCATTACCATCTTTGTTGAGGAATTTTCTTGAATGAATAAAAGGCATGAATTAAAGATTCAAGAAAACATTCACATCATCAAAAATAGAAGAAGGAAAGTGGTTAATAAAAATAATTTAAATACAACACCTTTCTAGTTCTATAATTGATTTTTTAAAGGTTTTATGACCATATTTCATCTGGAATCAAAATTAGTTTTAAAAGATATGACATATCGACCAGATGACCATATTGGATTCGTTCAGTCAATGACCAGTCTAAATGAGGCCGTAGTAAAGGAAGGTTCGCCTCAAATGTTTGTTTTTTTGTTTACAAATGTGGATTAACCGCTTAAATATGTACAGGGTGTCCTGTAAATGTATGATACAATTTTGGGAGTTGTATAGTAGGCCTTAAAAGGAACAAAAAAGTTTATTTAAAGTATGGTCCGATTAGAAATTTTCTGCCGTAATCCTATAGAAAATTTACCCAGCTTTCATTTGTTACCATTTGCTTTTTGCGGACTAATTAGGGCGGACCTACAGTAATTTGTTTGTAAAAAAGTATGCAATCTGTAAAATAACAGAAAAACTGTAATATCTCCCTTACCGAACAGAGAATCGGACCATATGAAAAATAAAGGTATTTGTTAATTTTAAGGCTTACTACCCATTTCCAACATTTGATCACACATTTACGGCACACCCTGTATATACAGCTCGACTGTGGCTCCTATAACCTAGAAAATGGACTTCTAGAACCTTTCAGGATATTACAATTTATATTTGTAAAAGTGATTTTGATAATTTTAAAAAAATATCTGGGTTAATTTGAGGCTGAAGCTACTGTATTTAAAACACGTTCCCCTGAAGAGGCACCAAATGGTGCGAAAGATGCAGGGAAGTGAAATAAAAAGGAAGTAAAAAAGACAAAAGTGTACTATGTTGAAGAATGATTGGCCTTCCGTCCATTTCAATTAACCGCTAAGTTTGAGCAAAGTTTCAGTTATTTCTTTAACTAACTTTTAATATTTGTTCAAGTTCCAAACACACAATAGACCTTAAAAATACATACTACAATATGCCTGATGGTGAACCCCTAATAAGTTCGAAACGTCGCCAACTTAAATTAATGTTTTAACAATTTTGGGTAATAACTCCTGTGGTTTACTTCACGAATCCATTGATCTCCCCCCCCCCCCCCTCACCTTCAACACAAATATTATGATTGAAGAATAATTAAGAAAACTAAGAAGATTCCGTTAGTTTCTTAAAAGAAGAAACCCTTCTCCGTCCCGGCGAGGTAGATGTACGGGCCCATTCTTCACTAGTATGTTTATCGGTAATCGTGACCGAAGATCACGCAAAAGGCAGAAAAAAAAATATTCAGAAGTCGAGATGAGATGTTGCGGGACTCCGCTTTCTTCAGCCGCCATAAGAAAACTACTAAAAATCCAATGAATTCAGCCCCAGCTGTCTAACAGGACCTAATATCCTTCTTCTAATAACACATATAAAAAGAAACAAAGAACCTTTTATGACCCATCAGAACAAGTTAAGGACGATAATAAATCAAGAAGGCAAGTTTTGATGAATTAAGAATTTCTTGCAATATTGATCGAGTTGCTTTATAGTTTCAAATATGACTAGAAGCTATCATCGTAAAGGACTTTTAATACATATCAGATCATAAAAACTGATGTACGTATTATAAAATTTCACTCGTAAATTCTTCAGAGACAATAAAAATTTGAAAGATTACTACTTTTCGTGCCCCATCTTCCTCTGAAAGAAGCAAATCTTGATAACCAATGTTTAAAGCAATTTTTATTATATCCATACATTTATTCGTACAAATTAATAGTCATTGAATAACACTATTCATTAAATTGTCATAATTATACAGAACTGGTATCTTGAAGACAATCTACATGCTGTCTAACGATCAATATTTATTATTTTTACTGTTATTTAGCAATTTAATGTATATGAGTTTTATAGATTTAAAATAATTCTTTATTTGTAATATGTAGGTTACTTGTCTCCGGGTTTTTTTTTTTTTTTTTTTTTTTTTTTTACAACACTAAGACGGTAAGAAATGCTTAAGTACTTTTGGTACAATTTAGTAGGTACTTCAAACATGGCTGATTGAGTACAATGTAATCATAAGATCAAAAATGTATTTAATTTTTTAGAATACACACAACTTCTAAATAAACTATGATTGTTGTGGCACGTGGCCAGGGGTTGAAGTGAACCGAAACCCCGGCACCAAACAGAAATCATTACTCAAGGTACTTAAATTAACTATCAACAAGTATTTAAATTAAGTAACATAAGTTTAAAAATTCTAATATTCGATAATATATCAGTTTGAAGACAATAATTTAATCACATAAAGGCTTAATAACAGCTATTACAACCATAAATTTATAAAATTAAATTCCAAATTTTATTTAACATCTGTGGCGTTAATATCCTAAAAGGTTGGTACGCCTTAAGAAAAAAAAAAAAAAAAAATCCACAGAACATCCATTTTTAATGTTTAGTTATCTTGGCAGATTTATTTTATTGACAAAAAAATAATATTAATAATTAATTGAGCCTTTACTGAAATATAGGAATTCTCCTTATAGGCGAAAGTTTATTACTGTTAACAAGAACTTCAAGACACATACAGTATTTTAATTCAACCGCGTAGGTAAAATAACGGCTGTGTCATATGCTGCCGATAGACACATTATCACTATTTATGACTGGCATTGTAGGAACTTTTAAAATTTTCGAAATAATTTTTCTTTTTTTTTCTTTTATTCAACTTTAATGCAGGACTTACATCAATCATTTCATGCCAATTTTATCAAACATAATTTTAATTTAATTCCGTTATGATAACACAAATAAACATGATATGAGATTTGATTATCACTTCTTTTTTTTACCTCTAAATTTTCAACTACACTAATTCAAATTGTCAGATAATTGACAGTTCTGAGTATACTGTTGGAAAGGAAACTAAAATTTACTACTTTTGTGAGATTCGGTACTTTGCAGTATTTTTTTTTTTTTGTTGGAAAAGTAGGGATGTTCAAACATTGGTCGCTAACTCGACTTTTTTCTTAATATCAACTTTGTGTACTGTTACTAAGATTTGAAAACATTGATTTGATTTTTGAACATTGAACGAGCAGTAAATTTAATGCTGATTTCAAAATGCTGATTTTTAAGGTGGAAAAATAATATGTACAAGCTGAGGAAAAAGGGGGTTTCCCTACAAAAAACTTGGTGTTTTCTAAATAACATTTAGAACGCCATATCTCTGGAACAAAAACAGGTAGAAACGTGCAGTTGGCAGCATGGAAGTTTATGTTTGGACCAGTTTCATCTCCTTGAATATTCCTATCTGCTTGCTCTACTTGCTATAGTAAACGACCATTAACATAGCTATCGATAGCCATAATTATGAAATATAAATTCACTGTTCTAGTACAAAACTCCTTGATTACATTCAGTATGCATGATCTATACAGTCCTCATGTTAAAGCGGCAATGTGTTTGATGGCGATAGAAAGGCGTTAAGATTTCCCTATCGGTGCTAGGTCTAGATGGCAAGAAGCCAATGTACGTGCGTGCAGACTCTGAAGGCCGTCCAAGGACTTGGGAAGTCACAGGGACATCCTTTCCCAGAGCATTGTCCTGTATGGGTCGTCGACTACTGATCGAATCCTAGCAGACCAAACGTAGACTGACTGCCTCTCGTTTTGTCATAACTGCAGCAGCCAAGCCTTCTAAAGATCCGAACAGACTATAAGTTCCGATAATATAAGGAGTGAGTGGAGAGTAATGACATTATTAGTTCTTGTAGAAGATATCTCCAGCATAAAAAAAATTTAGGCACAGTTATAAGCCGGTTGGGTAATTGCAAAGAGCTTCATTAAAAAATTCAATTAAAAAATAATGAAACAAAAAATTCGCCCCTTATAAAAAAAATTTAAATACGAAAAAATATTAGTAGTGTGATTAAGAAAGCAAATAATGGACTTTTCTTTAAATACATCACCGTCAATGGCACAAAACACACTCTTCCAAAACTTCAATATTTTTTTTTCTCAAAATCGAAATTTACTATTCCTATAATAATTTGTTTTCTTCCACGTTTTCGAATTCCCCCGTCATAGGCGCGATTTCAAGGGAAAAGGGAAACGCGCTAAACGAGAAATGATTTTTCGTATTCAAAAAGATTTCTTTTGAAGTGAAAATCTTTTTGAATCAGCCGAACATAAATTGGTGTACCCTTTGTTTTCGTCAAGAACTGTTTTATTATGGAAAATACGCGTCCTGTTCACTTCCGAAAAACGTTTAGTTCATTTCCCTTATTTATTCTGTGCACTTACGGTCCACTTCCTGCTCATTTACGATCGAGTTCCTGCTCACAACTTCCTGTTAATCAAGACGTATTCCTGATATTAATTATTTCCCATTAAGTGGAATTATAAAATATATAATACATCCTCAAGGGCAAACCTAACCAAAATTGATTTTCATTCATTAATTGGAAAATATTTGTAGATTGTGATATTTCTTTAAAAAAAAAAAAAAAAAAAAAAAAAAAAAAAAAAAAAAAAAAAAATAAAAAAAAATAAATTAGAAAATATATCATTCAATGACTTGAGGAAGTATTAGACAATTTATTATTTCCATTAATAGGACTATTTAAGATCACGGATTTGTCTTAATGAACAGCAAGCATCAGCCCTATCCAGGCAAGAAAATAGTGGAAACCTATAGATGGCCCGTCCTAAAATTCGTTGCAAATTATAAATGGGCGTTACAAATTATATAAATAGGTAAACTAAGAAGTAGTGAACCGAAAGTGTAGAAGAATTAAAAAGGAAGAAGCATATTCTTTGTATTTTTTAATTTAGGCTCAAAGTAGAAAGGAATGGGTGTCTTTTAGGAGTTAGTTCGGTGCAAAAAGGAAAGAAAAAGTCTTTCGCATTAATATTTTGAGTATGCGGTACGTCTAAGGAATATTTTAGGCTATGATAACCTTTTTCTTACTATTTAATAAAACAATATATATGATAATATAATTTGATTTCATAATAAGAAAGTCTTGCTTGGCCGAAAATGAACTAAAACAGTCCACAGGAAAAATTCCTGAGAATGAAGAATTGATATCCCAGAAGCCTCCCGCGCCTTACGAAATAGGCCTACTAGAAAATTTATGAAAGAGACGAAAAGTTGTAAGCGACCAGTTGAGATTACATTGTTTAAAGCTAATAACAAGCCCTCGAAACCGGAGGGCTCGAAATTTGCGTAATTAATCTCTATCCACTTAATAACTCGTATATCAGTAAAAGCTGCCCGGGTAATTATAGACAGTGGGTTTTGTAAATAACACGGGTCTCGACTGTAGAAGTCAAACAGAAGGAAATACTGCACCGGTCCTTTCTGGAGCTGTGGAGGGTTCATCTCTATCAACAGTCTCCGGGGGATTTAGGCTGATATTTCTTAGATCTGATTGTGGTTCACTAAAGTTCTCCTATTTCTATACCTAGCTAGTCTAGGTAATAGTATTTACGCTGAAAGGATACTGCAATGTTATATATTCAGACGCAAGTAGTTACTTAAGTGATTTTGGCGAGTCTAAAGAGTTTTGGAAATAAAACTTTTCAGTAGTGGTATCTCTTAATGGGAAATAATTGAGATTCGTGAACAAGAAGTTAACACGATATGAGCAGTAAGCCTACCGGAAGAGAATAGGTAGTGAAGGGGGAAGAGAGCAGGAAGCGTACCGGAAGTGAACACAACGGTGGGCCTATAAATGAATGGAAAATGAGAAGAAAGTAGCAGTGACGCCATTTCCTATGCAATTAGGAAAGCATTTAGGACCCCTGTCATAAGACATTCCCTTGTCATAATAAGCCTTTTTGATTTTTTTGTTGGTTTCCAGTGCATCGAAACCGGAAGTCAATAGCACCAAAAATTTGAACCACCGTTATTTTCGCTGTCAAGGGGTTCTAAAACGTAAAATTGTCTAGTCAGCACTTTTGATGCGTCATGAGGTTAACCTTATAAGCGGCCTTCCTCCCTATGGAGGGAGCTAGGAACCTCGCTAAAATGAGCAAAACGAGAAGAGAGAACAGAAATATGTTAAAAATGACCGTCTAGAGTATATTCCATGTTCTTCTTCATTTTGAAAGCAGGCACAAAGCAGAGAGGAACGGAGAGGTTCTGGGGGGGGGGGGGACAAAGCCCAAGATTTGTGTTTCTATAACAACTGATTAATTCTATAACAAATGTAATCATAAACTGTACATACTGAAATTCGCTTCACGTGAAAAAAAGAATCCATTCCGAAAGGTCATATTGTGTTTTTTGTGCAGCTCCAGGTTGGCCGATTGTTTTCGGATTCACAAAGTATTCAAATTTTTACCGTTAGGAAAGAATAAAATGTACACATATACACATTTTTATGACCAGACTATATATTTCTTGAATTTTAGGTTCAACGAACAATTGTAAAAATGATTAAAACATTCTTTCCTAGCCAGAAGCCGACATTCCGTTGGGGTTACCTAAAAAGACATCTAAGTCTAAATTATTGTCCACTTAATGTTGATAGCTAATGTTTATCCGAGGGCTTTTCAACACTTTTTACAACCATTTCCTCAATATCCAATGGAAAAAGTCTTGTTTGACCGCAAGAATTTTTTTCTGAAGAAATTACAAGAATTATAAATGGAAATTTGTCTAATTAGAGTCAATGCGCTATACAATTATATACTAAATGAAAGATGAAATAATAAGCTATAGGCTATAAGATTCTCCACGAATACGGCAAAAGCGATTAAAAACAATTGGCTTGTGCTTTAAGAGTCATGCTGCCTTTCTTATTCCTCTTGTGATGCCGCAATAGAGATATCCATACCTCGGCTCTTTCAAGTCTTCACTCTTCTCTATTTCTTCATACTTATCTATAAAGATATAATTAAAATATTAAATAACTGGATAATTAAACAACTACATTAAACGGTTAACACCAAAAATATCTTAATTTTCAAATCATTATTTTGTATACAGATAAACTTATCAGGCTGGGATTTGACCCAGTGTCCCCTTTTTATGCTCGAAAATACTGTCAATTATGCTTTCTACCGTATCTCAGTTAATGTTAATTCAGGAAAAAGACTCGGAATAAGTAACTCTATTATCATTTTATTTCTTTAAATTATCCTTTAATACTTTCCGTACAGCATACGCTTTATTTAATTTATATTCTTTATTTATTGGATAGATTAATTTAACTGATATCAAATCTCTGGATATGATTTATTTAAAGCGTGTTTTATCCTTCGCTATATAGTAGTCCAGTCACCTAAAAAAAAGGGGGCAAAGTTCGCAAAAATATGCGCCACGCTTATTTTTCGGGGTGTTGTTCCTGGCCACCCCAGTAGTGTGTACCCAATTTGTCAGCTTCGAAAGACCTATGCTAACTGCACGCCAGGCAAAAAACAATTGAAATTTTTGGACTTTTCTTTTTGTTTTTTGCTTATAGCTCCTAAACCGTCCATCGTACAGCAATTTGTATTCTTTGTGATTTAAAACAAGATAAAATTTAGAGACTTTTGGTGTGGTCATATATATATATATATATATATATATATATATATATATATATGTGTGTATTTGTTATACGTGTTTTCAAAGGAACAAACTACAAGAATATTGTCCATGTGTATATGTGAATATGTATATATATATATATATATATATATATATATATATATATATATATATATATACAGGGTGTCCTTTTTAGATGGCCCGGCTGAATTTCTCTTGAAAGGATAACGTTATAATAAAACAAAAAAATACGTATTTCATAATTTTTAGTCTAGTTTAGGATTTTGACCTTTTTTTAGAAAACAAAAATTTCGGGGTACCCCAAACCCTATACAACTTTGAAATTTCAAATGGGATCCTATACTTTCCAATACATCATTTTAAAGGATTTTTTACACCGAAATCAATCGTGTAATCAGATTTCAATTTTCAATCCATTAATAACAAAGTTATGGCATAAAGATCGAAAAAAGGACAATCAATTTTGTTAACCGTTTTTAGTACTAAAAAAAATTCCATCGTACCTGCAGAGGTTGGCGAACCTACATCATGTTCAAACTGCCTGCCTTCTTTGAAGATCCAAATATTCGCTCTTCTTAGCCACTCTTCGTTGGTGCTCAGTGCGATGGACTGAGGAGAGACCAATCGACATGCATTTTCCACTCTTTGGTGCAGTTCTTCAACTGATCTTGCAGGATTATGATTCGCATAAACGATATGTTTCAAATGTCCCCACAAAAAAAATTCTAACGGAGTTAGATCGGGCGACCGAGGAGGCAAACAGATGGGGCCGTGAGGTCCTACACACTGGTCCCGGTAGTGCCGATTTAAGTAATGTCTCACTTGCAGAGAATTGTGTGCCGGACACCCATCAGGCTGCAGTATCATTCTTTGACGATGCTGCAGAGGTACATCTTCTAGTAAAGCCCGCAATTGTTCTCTCAAGAAATTTAGAAACTGAGCTGCATTTAAATTATTTCGGTAGAAATAAGGACCAATTAATTTAAATCCGAGAAGTCCGCACCAAAAGTTGATACTGTGAACCACCTGGTGATGACAAACATAGGAGATTCTGGAATTTTCCTGTGCCCACGTTCGAAAAATCCAACGATTTAACATACCGTTAGTGGTGAATTTTGATTCGTCAGTCCATAGGATATAATGAAGCATGTTTTCATCAACTACCAAACTCGACCTTTGTGCAAGGAACGTTAGACATCTGTCGTAATGAGTGTCCCAGAGCCCCTGGACAAGATGAGAGCGATAAGGCTTGAAATTACGTATATGAAAAGTACGTAGTACATCTCTAATTTTGTTCTATGAAAAACTAAAACCCTTCCGGTATTTTGGAGAAAAGAATTTGGATTTTCCATAACATACAATAAAATATCCAGTTCCTCTTCGAAATTGCGCTGCCGATATCTTGGTCAATCAGCAACTGATCCAAATCTCCTCATATTGAGAGCAACCCGAATAAATGTTTTGTGGCTCACTTGAGGACGAGCGGGAAATTTCTGGGAGTACAACGCAGCTGCACAACGAGCGATACCACCACTTTCGATAAAAGAATGGTACATATCAACTTTTTCCTCACGGGAAATCTGCACTCTTCGGTTCATTTTGACTAACTGATTAATACTGAATGTAGACGAGTAGGCATTGTTGTAATAGTTATCTATTTCCAGGAATTAAAGTTCGCTTACTTAAGACCATTTGGATAAACAATATCAGTAAATGTAAACAGCTCTACCTTCACCGAACATAAAGGGGCTTCTTCTGTTTCTTCTCTGCATCTTAAAAAGAAACATTTATTACGAATTACACCTAATAAGTTAATTATTTATTTACAAATTATTTCCCATGTAACAAAAGAAATGCAAAGCAGTTTAAAGTAATTAGGACCGAAACAATCAAAATGTATTGTTTCGAACTTTGTGTCATAACTGTGTTATTAATTGACCAAATTGAAATCTGATTGCACCATTGATTTTGGTGTAAAAAATCCTTTAAAATGATGTATTGGAAAGTATAGGATCCCATTTGAAATTTCAAAGTTGTATAAGGTTTGGGGTACCCCAAAATTTTTGTTTTCTAAAAAAAAAGGTCAAAATCCTAAACTAGACTAAAAATTATGAAATACGTATTTTTTTGTTTTATTATAACGTTATCCGTTCAAGAGAAATTCAGCCGGGCCATCTAAAAAGGATATATATATATATATATATATATATATATATATATATATATATATATATATATATACGTCTTCACTTTTCGGTGGTTCATCTACTGGCTCGTTATTTAACAGGGGATTTGAAATGGATAGCCAAATGTAAGCTCAGTATTTTTTAACGTCCTAAAGTGACGCTGCTTCTTTGAATTTTTAGATAATTAATGCAATTTTCGTTAAGAATCAGACTTAGCTTAATGTCTGCATGCAACATTCATAATTTTCACCCGAGGGTGAGTGTGTCATGTATGGATAAGTACTTGTAAATTAGTAAACAGGTATGAAAGGACGATTTAATGAGGACTCAAATAGGCTATAATTTCCTTTTGTATAGAGAAGAGACGGTATCTGTCGTATAATATTTTTGGAAAAAATTGAAAATCTTAAATTAAAAGAACCGTGATAATTATCTCCGCAGTCGGTTCCCATAATTAAAAAAAAGAAGAAAGAAATTAAAGCAACTTTTATATGAAATCCAGTAGGCCTTGAATTTTACGTTCCAATAAATTCCCGCCAAACATTTTAAATGACCACGATTTGGAAAAATGACATCCATTGTAATCTGAACTGAGGTTCTTTAATAATGAGAAACAAGTATGATTTCGACATACAGACCCAACAAGCGGTGGAAACCAGATGCCCGATTCATTACAAAAAAAGACCATCCGTCTATTTTGGGCAATCGCTCTTCCATGGTTTGCCTATCCTCCTGTTCCGTTATCATTTCTCTTCATTTACATAATCAAGCAATCAGCCCTATCAAGTCCAATTATTTATCCGAAGAAATAAAAATGTGTGTTAGGCATGCGAATGGTTTAATTTCTTATAGCTATTTTGAAAACCAAATGTCTTACACCTCAAAACACTAGAAGCTCATTAGAAGATTTGGGGAATTGATAGTTTCATTTCTACATCAGAATATTTAACAAAATTGAAATCATTTGCGACTACAATCCGTGAGAATAGAACAACTAATTCAAAAATACAAAATATCTGTCGTCTGAATGTGTTTTAAACAATTTCCCCTGAAGAGGCACTACAAAGATGTGAAACATCTATGAACGACAAGAAATTAATATTGTTAAAGTGTGTGAAATTTTATTCACCTTAAACCTATTTCGATAATTCCTCAATATTTATTAAGGTTCATTTTGTAATTTATTATAATGAATTAATTAATTAAGTGGGAAAAAATTATTATATCAATAAACGTAATCATTTCATATCTGGTCTACCTATTTAAAAAGGTATTAAAAGTTTTTTTTTTTATTTACCAAGATTGAGATAGTCGGGAATAGGTTATAATAGTTTAATATAACGAAATATTTTTTAAGAAATGTAGTTTTTTTATGACTATTATGACCAAATACGGACTTATCTGCATCTTTGTGATCTCCAAGGTCCACCATATCTCTTGAAATATTTTAATTATTTTCTTGGATTTTTTTTTTTTACTTTTACACATAAATCGAATACTATTGCGAAAGCAATCAGCCCTTCCATTTCTCAATAATTGCTAACAAGTTAGCAATTAGTAGTGAAATAAAATATACTAAAAATAATAAGGTACGTAACAAAAAAGTAACTTAGAAAATCATACAGGGTGGGAAAAACATGGAAAAAAAATTAATAATTAAATTGATAAATCGAGTAGGATAAATGTGAGGGCTATAAAATGAGCATTTACAATGAAAACTAAATATTACAGTGCAATTATTGTTGATTGGAACCATTAGGCTTTTGCAGGGTTTGTGGCATATTTAGTTTGTTACGTATTTTCCATTACGTGAGTATATGTTTAATAGTATTCTTATTCTTACAAAATCTGTATACTGCTTTCTTTCTTTTATTTAAGTAGCTAATTCCTTAATATTAATGCATGAAATAGAATAACATTTTTTACATTGAAAAATATGAAATAACCTACTATAAACAAAGCAGTGAATACGAAGACAGGTATAGTTGGGATTCGGCTAGGAGAAAAACGTCAGACTTTCAAAAAGAGATCTGTATTTTGGACGTTTCGACTGCAACAATGGCAGCCTTCTTCAGCTAAAAAATATATACAACTTATAAGTAAAGAAAATGTACAACTAGTAAGTAAAAGACAGGCAGAAATGAGCGGAGTATATCTCCATCTACACTAAAAAGCAGTGAATAGCTCTGTTTTGAACATTTTGTCTCAAGATTGACTTAAACTCGTGATCGACAAGTGGTTCGCGATTGACTGTTTGTTGACATAGTCCAATGTCCTCGTGCTCAGGTAGCTATAATAGAGTAAAAATTAGATGGATGAGCCTGTGTAATTAATTATTTTATTAATGTCGGTTGATAAGATAGAATATCCTTTTGTATCCTATAAGACTAGGTTATCAGCTGACCAAGATGGCAACGCCGCCTACTACTAGCTAAGCCGATCGTTTGCCTCCATGGGGCCTTTCATATTCAGATTATGACCTCACCTCGAATCGAGTATAGATATACCTTTAATCCTCTCTCTGTCTCCCCTTAGCCATCCTGCTCGGGTGTAGTTTACGACTTGCAGTAAACTCTGCTTTCCTTGTCCGCGGCCCTCTGTACGAAACAGTGCCTATGAGCAGATCCATTTCTGTTCATCTTATCGATTTATATTACCTCCACTCATAAAGTTCAGTTTTGCATTCGAAAAGAGGCCCGGTCACATCAGTCCTCGTACAAGCAGAAATTTTGATATAGGTACTACTTAAGTTAATTCCTTTTTATTGAATAGTCGATCTTTTCTAAACAGCTGTCATTTATTAGCAACCTAACTTAGTGTATTCCTCAGCAGAGACAGATTACGCCTGATGAATGTGTAAAAATACAAAGCTAACATTAATCAAATAAAAATAAACTAATAATATGTTATGATCTTGTATATTTGTAATGAAAAGCGGACTCGTTTATTAATATTTATTTGCTTTTGTGCTGGAGCAAACCCAAACCTCTAATGGGCTGAATTTCTTTTCTTTCTTTTTTTTGGGGGGGGGGTAATTAATAATGTGTTTTGGTACTAAACCCCTATTCTAAATGTGCCG
Organism: Gonocerus acuteangulatus; assembly: GCA_946811695.1. Taxonomy (NCBI): domain Eukaryota; kingdom Metazoa; phylum Arthropoda; class Insecta; order Hemiptera; family Coreidae; genus Gonocerus; species Gonocerus acuteangulatus. The sequence goes on along the minus strand of OX328124.1, from coordinate 99,433,393 downwards.
CGAGTGATATAACAAGATTAATATTATTTATGTTGTACAAAGGTACTCAAAATATATGTTTAAAATAAAACAACTCATTATCTCAACATTGAAATTAGGATTACAAAAAAAGCATTTTTTAGCTAGAAATAACAAAAACAGATGTCTTGAGATATTTCTAGCACCAGTTTGGAAGAAAAAAGATTAAAGAATTAATGTGTTATTTTTTTTAAAGTATAAGCAATTTATCTAGCAATGACAAAAATAAACCTTTCAAGGGGAGTTTACTATGGTGGGGTCACCGATTTGTTCCATTTTTTTTCTTTTGTGATTCTACATGGAAAAATAGTCGACACGTGTCCGTGCGTTCCGTCCAATACGCCTTAGGAGCTGAGAAATAAAATAAAAAAGGTTGAAAATGCTTTATTTTATATATCGAGTTTAGAAAATGATATCGACATGATTCTTTCACCAATTCATTGGTTTTCGAGAGTAGATTAAAGAACAAATGCTATCGTTGAACAATAATTTATATTTCGTAAAATAAATTCAAAAATATGCTTACGTTTGAAGTAAGCTAGCATTATATATTTTTTTACACCAAAATTAATATTAGATTTAAAATCAGCACCCCAAGAAACCCCAATGAGGTAAATATCGTGTAAAACAAAAAATAATACTTTTTTCCTCCAATACCAGAGACTCTTTCGGAGAGAAAAAAAGTATTATTTTTTGTTTCGATGATTTTTACCTCATTAGTATTGTTTTATAGCCTAAATACCTGCTTAGTTTTATTAGAAAAAAAAACAACAAAAAACTCAGGATGGTCTGACATTCCTCATCAAGGTCCTCTATCTTCTGCCCTTGTCCTGGAAGACAGCCAATGGACTCCTGGAAGTACATCGTGTGAGTTTCCGTCCAAACTCATCATTATTCCATTCAAACATATTCAGCTAATTCTCAGAATAGAAACATAGGAACGCACTCTTGCCCTTCTGGGACTTTCTCAGACGAATGTCTTGTTACTCTTATGACTAGACTCTAGATAGGTTGTTTGTCATTTTATAAAAATATATTTTTAACATTAGTAAATTCCATGGTGGGTTAAAAAATCATGTATTTTAATAAGTCAAAAAATTTAGGTGGTTTAAAAATAGTGCTTTGTGAAAAAGGGCACATGGAATAAATTTTAGAGTTCCATTTGATCATTTGGGGTCCAATTATTGACACCCTATTCCTCTTACAGGCAAACCTATTTCTCTTCAAGATTCTTTAATTGTAAATTAAAATACTAAATATTAACATTTACAAATATTTCATTTTTAATGGGTCTCTTGTAATTCCCACGTGGTCAAAAAGAAGGTTATTCCTTAAAAAATAAGAAATATTAAACAATGTGTTTCTTCAAAATTTCTATCAATTTTCGTATTTTGAGAATTTAAAAACGCTTCGATACAATTAAGTATAATAGTTCTAATGTAAATAACACTGAAATATCTAAAAATGGCAGATATTCTTTGCAGTTAGAAAATATGAACACTACAGAAGCATTGTGTGCACGATATTTACAAAATATTTTTACAGATTGACTGAACTCGAATAAGTCATTCAGTAAAAAAATAGTTCAGGATTATAATTAACGTTAACACACAGTGAAATCAAGCAAGAAATAATCGCGTACTATGCACAGTTAATAATTTTAAATTTAACGTATTGTTTTTTTTTTATTTGTCAATCCATGAACTGTAAGAACATCTCAGTTTAGACAGACTGTTCAAACAGTTGTAGGATTGGGCCTGCAAAAGTTTTTTAAGATAATAAAAAGAATGGGAACAACAAGGCTGCTAATGGCTGTCGTAGTTGGTGCTAACCCACAAAAAGAAAAAAAAAAAAAAACAACAAATGTATGATCGTCGTTACGGAGCTTATTCAGGCCTTTTTGTGATGAGAATTCATATCTTGTCCAGAAAATCTAAATATAACAGTTGTAATCATACCTCCAAGGGCTCCGAGGAATACCTCATTCCACCAAAGCCCTTGGGTAAATTAATCAAAGAAGCAATATATGTATATCTTGAAACAGAACCATACATAATTTGCCTGGCAATGAGTAATATGAAATTAAACAAGGTAGCAGACGGTCTTGCAAAGACCTCATCAAAGAGACAAACCATGATCAAAACAGAGTCATTTTAAGGTCCCTACATACTTCTAGGGAAATGTCTCGAAGTATAGAAATTGGCTAATGGAGGGCAATAATCTGGCAGACAATGAACTAAAAAAAAAAAAAAAAAAATATTCGACATTGGCTTCCATGCTGCAATATACTAGGGAAAAGTAATTCACAAATAACTTTCGAACACTAAACGACAAAAGCAATCTAGTCAGTAGTGGAATGCGCAGTATTGAGCTGTGCATCAAGGACTTACTGGTTGGATTCTTACAAATATACAAATCTCTCAAATAACTTCTCTTGTCAAGGAGGAACTAACCAAGAGATTGCAACAACTATACAACAATACATTCAATTGTACAAGAAAATGTGGTAAAAGGTCTATAATGTAACGCCAAATTTGAATGAAACATGAAATTTTACATTGCACAAATTTTCTGCTTCCTAAACCCTTTCTTTATACACCCTTGAACGACGATTACGAAAGTTAGTATGTAATAATTGAAAGGAGTACTTCCGAATTGAATACTCCAAAGAGCTTTCAAAGGTATATAATTGCTTAAGCAAAGAGGTATTTAGGGATTAGAGGCTGAAGAAGTCGAGGGAATCGTTGGGAAACTGTTCGCCCAGTTTCCGGCGGAAACAGCCATTCAATGCGCCGTGGAATGCTAACCTCTCCGCTACACCGAGATCCTTTCACACACACCATTATTTAGGATATGTCTTATACGGCAGAATAACGTAAAAGCGTTTTAAATACTTAATATAAGTATAGAAAAATAAATAAAAAAATATAACGATAAGCATACGTTTGTACAATAAAAACTTGAGAGACAGAAACTTTATAAGGGCCTGAAGAGGTAGTTAATGGGCCAATAATTAAAGTAAATGGTAATGTTAATAAAGCATAATAAAATCTAATTATCATTGTTATTATAAGTGACCCTAATTCACTTATATGTTTTTCATTTAACCAAATTCAGATAATTAAGCATGTTCTTAAATAGGTTTAAAACAATTTCTTAGATCTTTCAATAAATAGTATATATTTATAAATATATGTAATAATTTGTATGCATACTTGAATTTCTTTACATATATACTTCGTTTGGTAGTTTGTTCGTATAAGTATAATTTAATAATTTGTAAGTAATGACAAGTTTCATTTATCTGCAATCATGAGTTTTTCGATTTAACAAATTAGAGTATTTTTCTGGAAGCTTGAATATTAAGCAGGCTTCACACGGTCAAGCAGGCCTGTCACTTAGACCTGAATAGTCCGCCTAAAAGCCGGTCGCCTGAACGTGTATATATTCCGGCCGCCTGAGCAGTCTTAACTGACAGACCGGCCGGAATATATACACGTTCAGGCGACCGGCTTTCAGGCGGACTGTTCAGGCGAAACTGACAGGCCTGCCTGATCGTGTGTAGCCTGCTATATTTTTTATTTTCCTCCGGCCGCCGGCACTGACTCAACTGAGCGACCGGCCGGAATGAATAGGCGTTCAGGTGACCGGCTTTCAGGCGGACTGTTCACGCCAAACTGACCGTGTGCCCCTGACCTACATTAGGAGTAGTTTTTTGTATCGAATAAGTAAGTTCTTTCCCTTGCCATTCACCGAGGATGGATGCAGTCAGCCTGAAGAAGCGGGCCGGCGAAATGTTGCAGCTTGGAGAGTAAGAACACCGCTGGAGAGAGAAGCTTTCATTTCAATCCCAGCGAAGTAACTTAAAATAAAACATATATATTAAAGAGACTGATATTATATATATGATATTATATGGGGGCGAGGTTAGCTCAGTGGTAGAGCACTGGACTAATAAGCTGGAGGCCTGAGTTCAAATCCCGAGCAAGCACTAAAGATTTTTTCTTCTAGTGTCTTCGTTCATCGGTTGAATTCGGCCTCCCTGACCGTCCCTAGGCCAACCCAGCCTTTAATTAATTTAATAATGGGTACCTTGGTTGGTGCTAATGACTCTAGCAGTCGAAGCAGCCAAGGGGAAAATCAGGCGGCCGGAGCATAGTACTGACCACACTATCTCCCTAGTGTGCCGTATGGTCATGAATCAGATACCTCTATAGTATCTGCCCCTCAGGGCCCTCGTGGCCTGTTACGGGACTGATATTATACGACATTTTTTTTCTGAACGAAACTATTACCATTATGCTAAGCCACAAGGCATGCGTTTTGGCTGAGAAGTCCTATTATGCTTCGTATCCTACACTGACTCCTTCTGAAATCCCCCTTCAGAGTCTTATGCAATATTTGCATTGAAGTTCTTTAATGTCACCAGATGCATGTTCGATTGCACTCTTCGTTCTGAGTATCTCACCTTATCTGAGAACATGCCGAGATATTTAATCTTCAATCTGAAACCTTTGGCAAAGAGCTTAGGTTGCTATCCCAATACACTGTACGCTTTTCCCAACTTAGGAGTAACGGGTAATAATTTCTAACATGGACTTGTATTTCTTATCGTTGGGATCACTGCTGATAAGAGCGTTGAATGGCTTACTTCATATTCACCCCAAGGTGGAGAATATCTATATTGTTTATAGATAGAAAGGAAAGTGCTAGTTATATTTTAGAAGAATAAATTAGGATAGGGGATCAACTAAATTCCCCGCGCTTCAGCCGTTATTATTTAACTAAAACAACATTTGTGTGGGGAACAAACTTTGGGTTCAGTTGTTTTTCTGCATGACTTCTCTCAGAGTAAAACGCCTGACAGACCATCAGCTTCTAAAAAAAAAACACGGGACCGTTCCCGGGAAGTGTAACTCATCCAGGAGTCGACGAAGAGCCACTGGTTTCCGATGACATCACAGAGCTGAGTGACGACCTGTGCCTGAGGAAAACAAGAACATTAAGAGGACGCAGAGTGCTGACGACGTGAAGACGGGGCCTACAAGCTCTGGACGTATGCAGACAGACAGGCTCGTTCCAGTTAATGTGTTTTGCCACGCATTCCATGTGCCTCCTTGTGTGTCCCCCTCCGCCAATCCTAGCCGTCCAGCCTCCAAAACAGGGCCCTACAGACCTTTTGGGACTACTCACAATGCTTTAAGCATTACAAAGCATTGTTTTGAACGAAGGGGCTCTTTTTGCAGGAATTACATTTCGGAGGTCACCTTCCACTATTTGCACACAGATGTGAAATATTTAAGAAAATCTATTTCAGCTCATCTGTTAATATACTTTTATTTTAACTTCTTCTCCAAACGCTGGCATAACTTAGTTTGGATTAACGTAAAACAAACATATCACTTATTCGCCAAAATAGGCCGTCAGACGTTCATGGGCCATAGCCTTCCACCAAAAGGCACTCAATGGTAAGCTATACAAAGAAATAACTTAAGCTAATAGTGCAAAACATTTTGTCTATAATCTGTTTCCTCGAGCTGAGAAGATGCCACTGAAATGTTTGAGAGGGCGCCTTTCTGAAAGAAATTATTTTAGATTCCAAACGACATCTTCAACCCACCACGATTCGTAAGCCGCTTTCAAAATATATGGCTCATCCGTTGTCAATAATTGTTTTTGTTCAACTTCATCTTCAAACGCAGTCATAAAACTTTAAGTTGGAATGTCAAACAAAAACCGCTTAAACAGGCCATTCCACCTCCACTGACTGGGACTTGGCAGGAAAATAGCCAAGAGCTATTTTTCAAAATACTGAAAATATTGCTGAGCGCAACATAACAGGAAAAAGTCAGCTAGCTTCGATTTTGAATTGAAATTTATAAAATAAACTGGATTATAAGAACTGTTCACCAATTCATACAAACAAATAATCGATTTGATTAATTTCTTTAAACCTGAAGGGAATACGTGCGCCACAATGTTAAAAGCGTTTACAATTTAAGTGATCTCGGTAACCAAAAGGAGAGTTACTGTTCTGGGAGGACTTAACATGGCCAGACAACCAGGAAGATAGTTAGGTATGATTGTAAAACTGTGTAATAAATTCTGGGGAAGAGATAACTTTATGATAATAAAAATGTAAGATAATAAAACGGTTCACGGAATTTTAATTTTATTTTCTCATTTAAATTATCTTTTAATCTATGACATCTTCATAAACACCTAGTGAAGATATTGGAGCATAGATATCGGAGTAAAGATATAGTGGAGATACCTGTTGCATATTTTAATCTTAGTGTATTTATATTAGAAAATAAAATTAATGACTTTTGCTTTTCATTTATATGGCAGGCAGTCATTCTTGTTTATTTATGTGTAAATATTACAAGCTATTTATTTATAATACTACTTTTATTATATTGATGTCCTTCATGAATTGGAAACTAAATTAAACAATTGATAGCATTATTTTGTTGTATTTTAATACATTCAACATTATAGTGTCTTACGTTAATATCTAAATCATGCTGTAGGAAACCGTGATAATAACAAAAATAAAAATAGAAACTAATAATTAAAAGCATTTATTAACTATAAAACGTCTGTCACGCAGAAGCTGTTTAACTAAGCATATCTCTCCTTAAGAATTTACCGTAAAATGGTGTCACAATAGTATATTGTGGTGCAATTGGTACAAACCTATACTGCTTAATATTAGTCTGAGAGCGAACAGACAAAGAAATAGGAATATATCTGTCTGCTCGCAATCTTTGTGGAAAGTGTGACCCTTTGGTATGAGTTAAACGAAAATATCCTAACAGTATAGGTCTTTACCAATTCCACCACACTGCACTAATGTTTTTTTTTTTTTTTTTTTTTTTCTCTGAATACATGTTTTTTTAAAATCTGTACAATAAAATACAATAATTAATTGTGCTGGTAAATGAATACATATCAGTGTAGAACAGAATATGGAAGGAGCCAAACATTATCGACACTTCCTATTATATCTTAATATTTATTTTTGGTGTCTTTAACCGCTGTTAGTTTAGCTGGTCACGGGGCCAAAGTCTCTTAAGCCTCCTGGGGAGGTTTTTAGGATGGGTCTGGGTGGAAAGGGATTGACCTCTAGGATTTGGGTGGGATGACAACTTGGAATGAAAGGTTAGGAATCGGGATTTGGCGAGATCGTTTACGAAAGGAATATTAAGGTCGTTGTGTAGGGTTTTGTTGGAGACATAAAAGGGAGCATTAACTATTCTACGAAGGACTTTGGATTGGAATGCTTGTATTCGTTGTATGTTTGAGTTTTTCGCTGTTCCCCATAATTCAAGTCCGTAAGTCCAGATAGGTCTAATTATAGTTTTGTAAATTGTGAGTTTGTTTTGTGTCGTAAGCTTTGAAGTAGGTCCAAGTAGTCGTCGTAGGAGTCCATATCTCCTGTTTAGCTCTTGTCTTTTCAGTCGTGTGTGTGGGTTCCATGTGAGTCTGCTGTCTAGTAGGAGTCCCAGGTAACGTACCTCATTTGATGTTGGAAGTTGACTGCTGCAAACGAATACAGGAGGGCAGGCGCTCCTATTAAGTGTAAATGTAACATGGAAGCACTTTTCTGGGTTCACTTTAATTTTCCACAAGTTGCACCATTTCTCGACAGACTCAAGGTGCTCCTGCAATTGTTGGGAAGCTGTAGTGGGATCAGAGGAAGAGGAAAAGATGGCTGTATCATCAGCGTAGGTCGTAATGTGTGTAGTTGGATGGGTGGGGATATCTGCCGTGTACAGGAGGTAAAGGACAGGACCTAGGATGCTGCCTTGTGGGACGCCTGAGGATATGGGTTGAGAGGAGGACAAGGTAGTACCAGACCTTGCTTGAAAGGAACGATTCGAGAGGTAGGATTGAAGGATGAGGTAATATGTGTGAGGTAAAATACGCTTTACTTTGTATAACAACCCCGGGTGCCAAACCCGATCGAACGCTTGGGCGACGTCGAGGAAGGCACTCGTCTGCACTAATGTAACCCCATTTTACTATACTTAAAATAACCTTTATAGATGCCAAATATTCCACTTGAATTATGGATGTTCTTCAGAAAGATAGATAGATATGGAGTTTGACGCTCTACTATTAGGTTATTTGCGCCTTCCAATATATTGGTTATGAAAGGTTTGGGTTCTGTTTTAGCACTTTCCTCCGAAGGAAAGTAGCTATTGAGGTTGGACTCATGACGGAATTTTTGAAAAATTTCTTCAAATCTTTATCGATCCTACCTAGTAGACACCGAAAATGACCCCCATTAAAATTTATATATATATATATATATATATATATATATATATATATATATATATATATATATGCATATATATACATATATATATATGTGTCTGTTAACACGATAGCGGCCAGAGTTTTTGTTTTTTCGTCACGAAACTTGGTATATAGCATTCAATTAGCAAACGATTGAACGAGTTCGTTAACCACCAAAGTCGGTCCACCAGAAGGGGGGGTTTACCCCGAACCCATAACACTAATTTGACTATGTCAGCCGTAATATTTGTTATATTTCAACGAAACTTGGTATTCGTTGTGTTAATATAGAGAGAAAATTGAGATATAAAAATGAACTAAATCGGTTCATTAGAAGGGGGGGTTTACTCCGGACCCACAATACCAATTCGCCACTACCAGCCGTGATTTTTGGTCTATTTCGACGAAACTCGGTATTCGTAGAGGTAATCTACAGGTAAATATGTGTTGTAAAAATAAACTAAATCGGTTCATTAGGAGGGGGGGTTTACTCCGGACCCACAATACCAATTCGCCACTACCAGCCGTGATTTTTGGTATATTTCGACGAAACTCGGTATTCGTAGTGGTAATCTACAGGTAAATATGTGTTGTAAAAATAAACTGAATCGGTTCCTATTATACTCATACCGGTCGTAATTTCTGCTGTATTGTAACGAAACGCGGTATACGTCGTGGGTAACTCATGAGAAAGAAGTGTTGTAAAAATGAGCTGAATCGGTCAATCGGAAAGCGGGGGTTTAATTTGTAATATATTTCAATAGAAAAGCCCGCCAGACGTAGGCTCACAAAGCCTCCGCAAGGAGCGCTGTCTACCACTAGAGCGACTGTATCCTGTTCCTGCGTTAGATCAAAATACGATAATATGATTTTTTTTGTATTTATTACGTAGTGTAATAGGTACCATGTGTAAACATAACTCTGGAAGCAAATTAATAATTGATCAGTTACTCATTACAAATTTATAAGAGAACTATTCATGTTTTTATTTTATTTATGTAGGATATTTTAAGAAAATTGTTCTGGAAAGCAGTCTACACTACCCAAATTCTGAGGAGTGCTTAGTTATGCAGCTCCTGCGTGACGGACTTTTACAAATGTTAGGCTTAGGTATTTAATTAAATTTTGAGGTGTCTGTGAGTTAGTGGGATCGGTGTAGTTCTTTGCCTGTGTGTAATGGTGTTATGCTTTTAGCACTTTCCTCCGAAGGAAAGTAGCTATTGAGGTTGCACTCATGACGGAATTTTTGAAAAATTTCTTCGAATCTTTACAGATCCTGCCTAGTAGACACAGAAAATGACCGCAGTTAAAATTTATATATATATATATATATGTGTGTGTGTGTGTGTGTGTGTGTGTGTGTGTGTGTGTGTGTGTGTGTGTGTGTGTGTCCGTTAACACGATACCGGCCAGAGTTTTTTTTCTTCCCCACGAAACTTGGTATGTAGTATTCCCCAATCAAACGATTGAAGGAGTTCGTTAACCAACAAAATCGGTCCATCTGGAGATGGGGTTTACTCCGGAGCCAAAGTAGTTATTTGCCAATACCAGCCATAATTTGTGTTGTATTTCAACGAAACTCGGTATTAGTCAACTAAAGAGAAAAATGTGTTGTAAAAATAAACTAAATCGGTTCATTAGGATGGGGGGTTTACTCCAGACCCAAATTACTAATTTGCTTATACCGGTCGTAATTTCTGCTGTATTGTAACGAAACGCGGTATACGTCCTGGGTATCTAATAAGGAAGGAGTGTTGTAAAAAAGAACTAAATCGGTCTATCGGAAGGGGGGATTTACTTTGCACTATGTTTGAATTGAATAAAAACAGGTGTTATTTTTGTTTTTATTTTATTTATCTATATAGGTTATTTTAAGCAAATTATTCAGGAATGCACTCGACACTACCCAATTCTGAAGAAAGTGCTTAGTTATGCAGCTCCTGCGTGACGGATTTTTTTAAGTTACAGATTATTATAAATAATTATTTACAGATTATATAAATAATTAGTTACAGATTATATAAATAATTAGTTCATTATTATAATTATTGTCTTAAAATCTAATATGGAAATTATAATTTAAACTAAGAATATTATAATTTAAACTAAGACTATGGCAATTATAATTTAAATTAAGAGAATTATAATAAAGTTAGACTAATTACAATCTTTTCTTAAACTTAAGATGTGATTTTTTTAAATTTATTTATTCTTTCTAGGTAATCTTTTTTTTAAAATTTTTATTTTATTTAATTTTGTTGTATTTAATCTTCAGAAAGGGCTAGACTAACATTTTAGTATTTATTACATTTGTCTCAGTTACATTCATCGCATGTGATCTATACAAACAACCTAGCTTAAGAATGTGCCTAGTTTAAAAAGCTCATGTGGATCACACAATTTTAATTATATATACAGATCTTATTCAATGCCCTACTCAGAAGACATAATCATTGCATGAAATCAACTTAAAATTTGTGACATCAATTTTACCCGAATAATTTTGTATATTTAATTAAATTGTTTATGTATTTATGTAATGTTTATAAAACAAAAAATAAATAAATAAAGCATACTGCAGTTCTTCAAAAGACAATTTGCTGAATGATAAATATGAAGATATTAGATTACCTGAGAGATATCTTCATATATCAATGACACTTCTAAAAATAGCTTATATAAGTAATTGATTATTTTCCCATTAGATTATGCTAATGAGACTGGAGTCGGTAGCTGAAATGTGTCTTTCCCTTTATAGATTTATAACCCTCAATTTCTCAATTTAAACATAAATAAAAAAATTATAATTGTTTATTTCTAATAATAAAAACGATTATGTTATCCCACGAAGGATTTAATGATTTTACAACAATCTTGAAGGCTGTTTGGATACAAAACAAATATTTATAAAGTTCAAGTAGATTTGTTAATAGATAGACAGATATATCAGTTAATTTCCAGCCATAATACATTCGGCACTTGGACAAGTTCTATAAAAATGTTCTTAAATTCTAAAAATCAGGCGATTACTACGAATAATAAACGCTCTCTCCTGGTAAAAATAATATATTTTTCAAAATTATTGCAAACTGATTTAATTTTTTTTTATATCTGTGTTATGTTGATTCTCTACATTATTTTAATATTTTATAATTATTTATAAAGGGATAATAAATAAGCTAAATTATGAAATATATACAAAAAAAAAACTATCTATCAAACAACACATAAATAACAAAAGTATACGAATAGTAAAAATATAACAAATTCATATATAACGTATATTAAGGCATAATAAATGTATAATGACACAAAATGGCAATATTTTCATTTTGTTGTTTTCTATTTTCTATAATATAATATAATAATAACATAGCTTTGTATTCTCTTGTACTTGAATCTCTTTAAACTTATTTGGACAAAATATATGCAAAATTTTGAGTAATATATGAAATTTACATGTGGATTGAAAAATGTCCTTAAACTTAATTCAGTGAGTAAAAAAAAAAAAAAAGTCCGCCTCGTAGGAACTGCATCATCTTAGCGCGGTTCCGTTAATATCCCTAGTCTAATTTAAAAAGATTAAAATAGAAGCAGTTATTATTTTGGTTCCACCAGTCTTTTTTTTTAAATTAATTATTATAATGGCGTGTCAACCCTTAAGGTCACTAACGCCATACCTGTACGTAGTAAAATCTTGAAAGGTCATGATTTACAATCTTACCTGGAAGGGTCAGCTAACACTAGAAACGGACCCGCTAGTGACAAGGTCTTGGAATCCTGGAAATCTATATTTCTAACAATAAATTGTTTTTGTTATTTTACTTAGCCAGTTTTATTGTCAAATACATTATCCAACTATGAGCAATTAAAAAATAACAAGGAATAAAACAGACAAAAAGAACCATTCGAATAAGCGAAATCAATTACTTTAAAATTTTAAGCTCTTATTTCTCCAATTGACATCGCCTAATCAAAACTTTCATTAGAACCTTTTTTTAGAGCATTTAATAAGCTTTCTAATGGTATTCTTCCGTTTACCAAGATTCTCAACCTTTTTCGAGATATTAAGGAAAGTAAACAAAGTCACTAAAACTTTTTATGTCTGTTAATAAAATATTTTATTCTAACCCTTCCTTAACTCCAAACGTAACCAAAATTTTAACATATTAGTTTTGATGAAAGTAGAACATGCAGAAAATGTTTCAACTGAATCCCATGATTCTAAGTACCCAAACCAAAAACGGTATTCAAAAACTATTTTTCCAATTTTCTCGAAAACGGTTAAAGCTATCGCCTTGAAAATGGTTTCATTCGTTTTCCTAGCCTAGGAAGCATATAAAACGAGTACTTACAAGCTTATGAACTCAAAAACGTAAGCGTTACGATTTTTGTTTTGCGCGAATTTCGCCCCAAACGCCATCTTCCAGTAGGCGGATTTTGCTGGTTAACGAACTTGACCTTTCAAATTAGACGAAAGATTTTCGTACCAAATTTCATCAAAATCGGACCATTCGTCTGGGAGCTACAGAGCGAACAGACAAATATATATATATATATATATATATATATATATATATACAAATTTGAACCACCGTTATTTTCGGTCTCTAGGGGTTCGGAAACGCGAAATTTTCTAGTCGGCACTTCCAGATTGTTTCATTGTATCAACCTTATAAGCGGGGTTCCTCCCTATGGGGGAGGGAGGAACCGCGCTAAAAAAAAAAATAAAACAAGAAAAGGAAAAACACAAGAAGATAAGTAAAAAGCAAAATTATTTTCCTTTAATAAATAAACGAATTGTAAGGAATTCTTGTGAATTCTGAATTCATTATTCAAATTAACGTGAAATCTTAATTTATTTTAACTTTTTTTTTAACATCCCTTATAAAGAAAATAACGGAGAAAACATTTTTTTTTGTTTTCTCTATTTGAGTTTTTTAACGGTATATCTACTTCACCAGTGGTGATCTAGCTACTGGCTGTCACACTTTTTGAACGTCTAAATCTATTTCGCTATACGGAGACAGCCTGTTACAATAAGTTTATTCTTTACGTAATTTTCGTTCAAAGTAACTGGCTACATAATATTTCAGATATTTTGAAAATTCAAAAAGTGTGAATTAAGTGAATATTGTGGGTTTTTTTTTTTTTTTTATATATATTATTGGGTAATCTCTCGTCAGAAATGTTAAGTTCTTCATAACAAATTGAAAAATTGAAATATCTAATTTTTTCATATTTGATGTATTGAGGTATTATTAGTATTCCTTGGTCCTGTTACTCTGTTCAACTATATTATGAAAATAAATAACTAGTAAGCGACATTATATAAATATATAATTCAACAATGCATTTTTCAGTAAGTATCCCTTTCCTATCTGAGCTAGTAAATATTTATTGAAATTTTCTTTAAAATATGAATAAGTGTATTAAATAATTCTTTAGGACTAATATCCGAGGATGTTATATGATCATTTAAATAATTTCGTAAATAATCGGTTTCTGAAAATTCGCATAAAAAGATGTGTGTACTGTACACTTTCTGCATGTGCATGTGCCAATATCAGCAAGTTTACGTGATAGTAAGTATGATTTTGTATTTCAATGTCCTGTCTGTAATTGCGTTACCAGGAATTTCAGTGTTGTCAGAAAGTTGTTTACTCTTGTGTCCCTTCACGATGGCTTAGTTCCCTCAGGAAATATTATCAACTTCCAACTTATAATTAATTAGGTATAAAAATGCGGCACTTTTTGGAATGTTATCAACTTAACGTTACTTGTTATTGCTGCTTGTCCCTATATCCCATTTGAAATTATTCTGGTTTATCGGTTTTAAATTACGTTTAAGTGATTCCATTTGTATTTTTAACGCTTATTATCATTTTTAAAAGAAAATGTTACGACGCAAGATAGCTAGGAAGGTATAAATTAGTGAAATGCATTCCGTAAACAACAAAAACATGTTACAGATGAGAATGTGGACTCTATGTAGAAAACGTGTTGAGAAATAAATGTTTGGCACTTGAATACGGAATCTTATTAAAATAATATAGTTGTTAAGGAGAGAGGATGTACATGTCTATTGCAAAAACAAATCTTTATCAACGCAATATCATCATATGAAGTAGGTAATAAAACAGAGTAGGGAAAAAAGTAATTTTAAGTCTGCTTAAGAATGCAAGTAAAAGGTGCAATCTTAATGATTCAGAACCAGGAATAAATATAATATAGCTGAATCGGACGTGGAAATAGATATAAACTTCACCTCGAGGCATTCGTATGTTAATCTAAACGACTGGCTGCTTTCGCGGTAGGCGAGAACTGCAATCACTAAGACAGGGTAATTCCTCCTCGCACACGTAGGAAAGCTGCATAAAATGTCTAAATAGGGACACGGATGAAGAGGTCATAAAGAAAGACAAACCTGATTCTCCGTAGACATTTTACTACGATGTTCTTGAGAAGGTTGGCGAGCACTGGAGGAGGGCAATATCCGCTCGAAGCGACGGGGACCGTGTCCAACTGGAGCAGAGACTCCAGACGTTCCAGGACGTCGAGGGTCGGAGAACTCCATTCCTGGCTTTATTCTCCTATAGACTGGCGAATGTAGTACTGATAAGAAATATATACTCAGAGTTGTAAATCAGAACCTATGCACGGGCATTGAAGATGAGGCTTGATCCCTTCAAACGTTCTGCAAAATAAAATACCTGTGCAAAGTTTGGACTTTTTTCGTCCTTCATAACATCAATTTCCACTATCCAGCAATTCCTAAGATGGTTTATTTTTCTTAGGAGGGATATTTTAAATGTCAGAATATCAACACTGATCGGCATGTTAAACAAATATAAACTTTCAGTAGACAAAAGTAGGTTAAATTACTTACCAGTCATTCATTAAGTAAAATATCTTCCTGAAACAAAAGCAAAGTATTAATTAGGCACACATTGCAGGGAAAGTAATTAAAAATAATAACTGACTAATTTAATTACATAATTATTTGTAGAATTTATTCTAATACGGAAGAAGTTTTAAAGTAAAAATTACAATGAGAAGTTGCATGTTTTCTTGTCATACGCAATGCTTTAAACACATATTTTTTAGCGTCTCCTCTTGGGAAACTTGCAAAATTACAGAGCCAATGGCCACAGCCACGTTGAATGCACCTGTTTTCATTTTTAACCGAATTTAAGAAACTTCACGCGTAGCCAGTACCATAATAGGTGACTGTCCACGAGCAGGTGGGATTATAAATGTGTAAAAACTAAATAATGAGAAAAATATAGACGTTAACTATGGATTAAAAAATATAGACGTTAACTATGGGTTACAAAATAGAGACTTTAACTATGGATTACAAAATATAGACGTTAACTATGGGTTACAAAATAGAGACTTTAACTATGGATTACAAAATATAGACGTTAACTATGGGTTACAAAATATAGACGTTAACTATGGGTTACAAAAAAATCATTCAAATTGGTAAATGTATATTTATATTTTGGTGACTTTGGTTAGAAAATAACGAATGTAAAGGGTAAACGAGCTTCGCCATTCGAATTAGGCGGAGTATTTTCATACCAAATGTTCTAAAAATCGGACCATTTTTGAGACTGCTGATGAGCAATTTGTATGTTTATGTTAATAGAAATATAAACATATAAGTACATAAAAATACAAATATTAAACTCTACTGGCGTTAATGACCACAGAGGTTGACACCCCTTCAATTCAACCAAAAAAAAAAAAAAAAAATACAAATGTATATACTTGTCAGTAAATTTTCGTTATTTTCTTGGTCTATTCCGAAACGTAAAATACTTCCGGATTGCATCATGAGATCAATGAAAGGAAGATGGAAACGCGCTAATTTGGAAGCAATGAGATTTGATAGTACCGGTTTTCGGTTGATAAGCGATGTTAAGCTAACTCAAGCGTCGTCATTACTTGAATCCTTCATCACTGGCATTATATAAGGGTGGTATCTTGATGATGGCTTGCTGAGCAAGTGGTTGGATTGAATCTCCTAGCTCACACAAATCCATAAATATCATGTAGAGGATTCGCCGCCCATTTTGAGTCATTCTGCGATTGAATCAGGTGTTCCTGATATTCGTATTGGATAAGGTAACCCACAAGCCGTTAAAGCAGACCTAAGTCAAAACAAGATCCTGGCTAAGAGGATAAATGCACGAATAGAGGATGATAAAGCAGAACTCGGCGACAGAGAAAATCCCCATCTTGGAGTCAGCAAACAAGGAGACTCTGAGGGGAATAGAGTCTAGGTGTTCTCTAATCCCCCCTAATAGCTAGAGGGGGGTTGAGGTGTAAATAATTTTGATTTAAGACCTCTGCCCTGGCCCTAGGCGGCTCTGAACGCAGTCTCTCTCCTTCTATCTCTCTCTCTCTATCTACCTCTCAAGAACCCAGTCAGCGAACGGTTTCAGTATACCTGACTGCGCGTTTGCATCGAGCAGTATGGACGATGTTTTTATCGGCTGCAATAAGCGCAATGCATTCCTTGCAACGGTTCTCACCAGGACCGGTGGTGACACCTATTATCTTGTCAACGAATTATCAATAAATCCTTCAGCATTCAAGTAAACCTTCCCATTTCACCGTAAAGCCAGAAATATTTTATTATTCTCTTAAAGTCAAACGTGTTGAATTAAATTTAATAGCTATTTTTTTACTTACATATTGTTTGACATTTTAGAAGGCATACAGTTTGAGAAAGATCCTTTGTTTGTGTATACAAGAGTGGAGGGTGTATCTTTAAATGCGTATTAGTACACATGTTTATATTCTCTCACACAAATAAACAATATTCACTAACACTCCACATAAAATCCACATAAAAGTATTATTTTTGCCATACATTTGAATTAATTAACGAGGGTCGGGTTGGTAGCATATTCGGGACTTATTTCAAAAACATAATAATATAATATAATATCAAATTTATATTATATCCAAGAATGTAACAGACATATAGCATTTACACTCTTATTAACAGAATTTTTAATTAAAAATTATTTACGAGGTGATAACGTGGTGGTTTTTTCTGTTATTTCTTAATTTTACTAGGGCTTTCTGTTATTTTTATAACGAATTTTAATTTTAGTTTGGCATGAAATTTACTTCTTCGAAATGGTTTCTCATGTCCTAAAAAAAAATGATGAAACGATTTTTTTTTTATTATTATTTTACTAAAGATTAGTTTTCATGTTTGCAGTAAATCTAATTTATTGTATAATTTAAAGAGTTTGTTCATAGTATTACGGTAAATTTTAAGATAATAGCCAGTGATCTGTACAATTTGATATTATATATCATATATAGGTCTGCAGATGGTAATATCTTTCTCTAAGACTTATTTTTCCTCACTTCTGAAGTATAAATACCAAACGCATCAACAATCTCTTAAGCCTTTTTAACAAAATAATTGTATTTAAATATTTTGAAACATCATGTGATGGCGGTCATTCTACAAATTTTTAATACTTTTAAAAGATACGGAAGAATTTATGAAAAATTTTAATACCCCTGTTTTTGTTCCAGATATATGCCGTTCTTCTTGAAGATCTTTTATTTCTAGTATCTCGTATATTTAGTAAATATACGATAGATCTCACCTATTATCCTATACTACTGCATTTCTGTTAGCGAAATAGGATTCTGCGAGGTCAATCTTCCCCTACTTTAAACATTTTTCCAGATCAGTGAATTTCTGCACCTATCAATCTATTCAGGGAGTATCGTAAGTCGATGAAAATACTCAAGGGCGTGGAACTAGACCAAATATTTAGTTGAATGCTGCCAACTGCAAGTTCCTACATGTTTTTGTTCCTGTGATATGCCGTTCTAAACATTACTTAGAACAAAGCGTGTTCTTGTTGAAAATGCGGTACTTACGTATTAGCTTCCACGCAGGTTAGAGATGTGGGTCTCGTTCAAAAGTCTGGATCATGGATAACGCATTTCTATTGGTCTATTCCTATTAGCAATTCTATTGGCCATTGTGTTTGGCTTGTTCCCTTTCTATTTAGAACGCAATTCATTTGTGCATTAGTGGTTTTTAAGCAATTGGTGTTTCTTTGTTTGTTGTTACGCGATTTACTAGTTTGTTGTTTATTGTACCGAAACAAAGGAACCACTGTTACATTGCTTGTCAGTCCATTATCCACCGAAAACCATCCTTGATCTATATTATCAACGAGTTGGGTTGACTGGAGTTTCATTATAACCTTGAGCGACCGGAAACGCATAGCAGTTATGCCATTACCAAAAGTGCTACGCGTTTTCGCTCGCTCAAGGTTATATTAGTCAACCCAAATCGTTGATAATTCCGTTGCCATTTTGGCAAAAACTCAATTGACGACTTGATCCAGATCTCTGACCCGGTGATGATCCAGATCTCTGAGAGTCGGTTCTTTAACCTGCGTTGAGCTAATACGTAAGTACCGAAAATGCTATAGTCTTAGCAATTGTTATGCTAATTTCAAAAACGTAAGGTAACGTTGAAAAATAATTTGCTCAAGCACAAAAAATGGTAGCTTTTTACGAACGTTTTTTTTTTGTTTTTTTTTTTTTCTAAATAACCTTTAGAACGGCAGATCTCTAGAACAAAAACATGTAGAAACTTGCGGTTGACAGGGTGTAACTACATTTTTTGTCTAGTTTCACGACCTTGATTGTCATATCCCTTTAATGCATCCTGTGTGGATTGATAGGTGAAGAAGTACAGTGATCGGGAAGAAATTTTCAAGTAGGGAGTGATTTTATGCCTTCTCAAAAACGTATTTTCCTAACACCAATGCAGTACAATAGGATTCTTTTTGAGATCTATGATATATTTGGTAGAGATATTGAGACTAAGTATAGATACTAGAATTACAAGCACCTCAAGAAGATCAGAACGCCGACGAGAGAGGAGTCTGTAGTATTGTTTTATTGAGATCTCTTTAACGGTCCCCCCTTTCTTCTCCCAGCCTACCGCCCTCAGACCGCTACTGTCCTACCCGCTACTCTAAATGACCTTTTTTTACACCGCCCACGGAACCAATAACTTTTAGCTCGATATTTAATGTAGCAAAGAGTAATAAAAATGCAACGGGAATATATCACGGAAGAAATAAATCCTCCTCTGAAGAAATGGCCCTTAGCATTCTTTCGTCTGTTTTAATGTCTGAAGTTCTTCTTTTTGTTATTAATGTATGGGAGAGTCGTGTTCTTCATGATGCTTACCCACGGTTCTTCTTTTCCAGGATTATTTCTCCTTTTGAATTCTAAGACCTGCACGAGACCTCTGAATTGAAATCAAGAGCCATTATTATCAGTTGTAAAACGCAATTGCCTATGAGTAATCAAATAAATTAAACACTTATTTATTTACTAATAAAATTATAACCAATCGTCTAATCAATAGGGACAATCTCTTATTTTCCACACAGTAAAAGCAAAAATACATATCGTATATTCATTTTAATTTAATAACAAAAAAAAAAAAGAAAAAGTTGCGGAGGCATAAAATAAACAAAACAATATAGTCAAGTAATTACCAAGAATGGCATTTCGGTTTAACGGTTATGTTTATAAGAGTAAACAAAGTATATAACTCAGGAATTTTATGAAATTATCAAATGTTAACTGTCGAGGAAAACGGAAGATTACCAATTATTGACTCCCTCAAAATTGCCTTCATGTAACCGAACATGACTGCAATAGTACCTATATATATATATATATATATATATATATATATATATATATATATATATATTCGTGTTCTTCATGCGGCATTCTCCAGCGGTCTGTTTTTTAGCGTGATATTTCGCAGGAATCCTATTCTGCTTCTTCAGACGGTTGTCCATTTTTTCACTTTTTTAGTTTGTTATTTTTAAATAACCTATAATAAATTGAGCTTATTTTAACATATGGCGCTTTCGGATATTCTTTCTTGTATCGTCGCCTGTTGACAACGCGTAGAGCCGATGGAACTGTTTAGAAGCTTTTCTTCGTCTTGCTGCGAAGTATCTGCTTTTCTTTTCTCTGCCAATCTTCCTATTACAGCTCTAAGTACGGGCTTCCAGGTAGGGTGTAGGATAACACCTTCATCCCTGTTGAGAGTCATGGGTTGCTTGAATATCTCTACCGCTTCTCTGACAAGCCTTCTTTGCCGGTTATCTTCTTTAGCCAGGACTCTAGCTTCATCAAAGAGCATTTGTCCAGGACATTCTTCCCCGTGTCTGGCTACAGCAGACGTTTTGGTGCGTTTTAGGCGGTAGTCAGCACAGTGTTGCTTTATCCTTGTGGCTATCTTCTTTTCAGTCTGTCCGACGTAGACTGTTCCACAGTCACATGGAAGAACGTAAACACCCTTGTCCTGTAACCACTGCTTATCCTTTGCTGATCCGAGTGAGTCACCTATTTTCTCTAGAGGTCGGAAAGCGACGTCTACACCTCGATTTATGAAAAGTCTGCCTACTTTTTCGCTTATGCCTCGGACGTATGGCAATGCTACTCGGTTTGAGGTTTCTTCATTTTGTTTCTCAAGTATTTTTCTTTGTGTTTTCTTTTTAATACGGCTGACCGCTTTGTCTACTTCCTTAGTTGCATAGCCGTTTGACTTAAGATCATTCTTCAGGAAGCCGAGTTCAGTTTCGAGGTAGGCGTCATTGCTGCATAATTTCAAAGCCCTGTGCGTCAGAGTCTGCACAACTCCTCTCTTCTGCGCTGGGTGGTGGTGGGATTCGGCATGCAAATATCGTCCAGTGGCTGTAGGTTTTCTGTAGACTGTGTGCCCCAATCCGCCGTCTGGTTCCTTGATGATCAGTAGATCCAAAAAGGGAAGCTTTCCATCCTTTTCTTCTTCCATTGTAAATTTGATACATGGATGGGAATTATTCAGGAAGGCCAAAAACGTTTTTAATTCTTGAGGACCGTGCTGCCAGACAACTAATATGTCGTCAACGTACCTGAGCCATAATTTCGGCTTGAGGGTCGCCGTATTTATCGCATGCTTCTCAAATTCCTCCATAAAGATGTCTGCTACCACTGGTGATAGAGGGCTCCCCATCGCCACTCCATCCTTTTGTTTGTATATAACATCTTTATATTGGAAAAAACAAGACGTAAGGCATACCTCTGCTAGCTTCATCATCTTGCCTTGTAGTAGATTCTTATCATGGATAATGGCAAGTGAATCCTTCACTGGTAGATTTGTGAATAAAGCCTCAACATCAAAGCTCACCAAGACATCACCTTCCTCTATTTTCATCTTACTGAGGATCTCTACTAGGTGGCTTGAGTTCTTTACAGCTGAAAATGAGTGCCCAACATAGGGTTTCAATATCCTAGCTAAAACCTTACTAGTTCGATAAGTGGGAGCTCCAATCATGGAGACGATAGGCCTCAATGGGACACCGTCTTTGTGGATCTTGGGTAGTCCATAGATACGCGGGATCCTTGAATCATCAGGAGTCATCTCGTTCATCAATTTCTTTTCAATACCACCACTCTTCAAGATTTTGATGATATTATTTTCCGTGATTCGAGTAGGGTCCTTTATCCCACATTCATAAGTATTCGGGTCCAGGAGGATTTGCATTTTCTCCTCGTATTCCTTCCGGCTCAGGATGACTGTAGCGTTGCCCTTGTCTGCTCTAGTGATGATTACATCATCTCTTCTCTTTAAGTCGAGTAAGGCTCTTCTCTGTGCGAATGTAATGTTCGTTTTAGGTGGGCGTGCTCTTTTGATGATGTGGGCAGCTTCCAATCTAATTTCGTCGGCAATGTCATTGTTTACAAGGGAGAGGGCTGTCTCCACGCTGGTGACTAAATCTTCGACTGGAATATGTTTTGGCGTCACAGCAAAGTTAAGACCTCGTTTTAATATTTCTTTGGTCGCTGCGGAAAGATTTATACCGGCCAAGTTGATGATGTGTCTCTCTTATATATATAAATATGTGTGTGTGTATGTGTGTGTGTATGTATGTGTGTGTTTTTTTTAATTACTTCGCTGGGGTTGAAATGGTTGATTTCTGAGACGGCATATCTCGTCAGCTTACTCTCCGGACTATGCTGGAGAGGAAACCGGCGAAATATTGCAGAATGGTGAGTATGAACACCGCTGGAGAGAGAAGGCGCCTCACCAACCTATCATTTCAACCACAGCGAAGTAATTTAAAAAAAAAAACACCAACCAATCATATATTTTACTTTTAATAAATTTTAATGTATTTATTTTCATTTTACTTGATACCTACTTGAGTTTTTGTTTCTGTCAATTACGGATAATTTTATCCGTTATAGTATAATTCTATAGGTTGGCCACAGGAAAAAAAACACCATGGTAGTCACGAGTTCAAGGTGGTTTTGTAAGTTTGTAATAAGAGATAATAAAATATATTTTTAAATCGGAAATGAAATTATCATCTTCGCGTTGCACTAGAATGGCCTTAAATGTTCTAATTTGTAAGAGAACAAGATAATTTTAAGAAATAAAGCAACAGTTTTATTTTTTATTCGGAATTTGTTTAAAATTGATAATGTACACTCAAAAGAGTACGAGAATAAGTATATATTTATATAGCAATAAACTTGATTATGTTGCGTTTATACTTTCCAGCGAGTCCTTTCTGGGATTTGATTTGTACTCCTGCTTTCGTAAAGATTTGATAAAGATAATAGTCACAAGATCGCAAGATGGCAAAATAGCCATAAAACCGCCCTGAACATAATTCTACGGGAACAGAAGAGGGTGATAAAATAAACTTGTTTTTACTATCCCATCACTTCCGAGCTATGAAACATGGTCTTGTTCTTAGGAATTCCTTTACAAGTTTGGTTTCTGAAAAGGATTGAAGTAAACGAATTGTTCCAGTCCATTGCCATCCTTAATTTTTCTGGAAAACTTTAAAAAGTAAAGACCTTTGAAAATAGTCGTTTATGGCCAATCCTTAGACGGCAGAAAATGACTTCATCCCATCTATTTGATCTTTTACTGGATGGCAATTCCTGTATAGTGTGCTTGATTTCTCGATGCTTATTGTCAGTCGTGTTGTACTAGGATTCATGCGATTTATCTGTTATATCCAGATTTTTAGAAATGAAAACAGGAAATTGTATGTCATACCAGTAAAACCAAGAATAATATAGGAGAAACAATTCTAGCAATTACGAGGTTTTACATTAAAATTAGTTAGCGAAAAGAATAACCTGACTGCAAAGTGAAGGTACGGTTGGGATTCGGCTTGCAGAAAAAAAAACGTCAGATCTTCAGGCACAAAACAATATTGGACGTTCCGGCTGCACTTTGGCATCCTTCTTCAGCACTAAAAAATGCCTAGGGGAGGGAGGAAGACCAAGAAGACATTTAGGTGACCATGGTTAAATGTTGTCCTTGACTTCGTATCACCGCAACGGTTAACTATCACATTATAAATAACCTGACGGTTCTCAAAACATTGGTAATTTTATTTTTAGATCATTATTTAAGTTTTATGATAGGAAGGCTTTAATTACTAAATTTCTCACAATATATTTTGTATTTTTTAGGACTATCACTGATTCTAAGGAAGTGCTCGATTCTCCATCGAAAGATTATAAATTAATTTTTCTTTATTTGGTAGTACGGTTTTTTTGTTCATCTTATTTATTGACTTACTTAAATGACGGAAGGAGATTAATAAAAGCACAGCGTTATTTAGCTCAAAATCATTTATTTAATGCTTTACGCCATAATGGCGCCTCTGCAAGAGCTTATAACGAAAAATATTTCTGGTCAAACAAGTAAAACATTATAGACAGCCCATGAGGCCACGAACTTCCACCAAACCCTGCTGAAACGATACTAAAAGATCCAATATGTTGGGCAGGTATGCCAGCTGATTATGCATCGATACTTAAATGCAAGTAGGTTCACTTCCAGAAGAAGTATAGTGGCTAACTATAAAATTGATTGCTACCATCACTTTGTAAATTTTATCTCATTTTTCCCTTTCAATAAATTGACAAATATGTCGTGTAAAAAGGTTTATTTATTATATTAAATATTCATTTATATTAATACTGGAGGCCATGTGGCCGCGAACGTCTTGAGCACTCCATGCCTAAGGTCGTTGGTGCATTTTTTTTTGGTTGGTAACCTGCAGATAACGAGTCCCAAAAACATTGTTATGTAAAAGTGGACATAAAAAGACTTTAATAAATAAATATATTAATACCCCATTACGAAAAAGTGTAAATCTACGAAGAGGAAGGATCTATTCCAGCTGAGGTTACAATTTGTAGAACCATTAGTCATGAGTCCATAAACAGTGAACGTATCAAATCCCCAACTGTTACCATTAATTTAATAACCATTTCTCACTGGAGCTATTCATCGCCGAGTGGGGCAAGAGGAACCTACACGATGGGCAGCGGAGTGAGTGAGAGGAGGAAAAAAAAAACAAGAAAAGAAAAAAAAACTACGAGTAAAGAGACCGTTCTGGAAGTTTGAGTTGAACAAATGGTCGGCTATTCGCCGAAAATGAGGATTGGGAGGAACAAATTGAGTTAGACCACTCATCGGTTAAATTATTATGCGTGGCGAGGCTATAGCTCCAGACCGCTCGGATAACTCCTTCATCAAACACCATAGGATTTCACAGCTACTTTCCCTCTTAGTCCATGATGGAACAGCGTTCGGGGATCGGATACGCTCGGCTGGCACGCTTCTATCTTGGTAATGTCACGACTTAACAAGGAATAAGCTATTAGCTAGCCCCTGTGATTAATATAATCTGATAACAGCTATCAAATTAATTATCCTCAGGTAAATACCAAACAATTGGATCATGTTAATAAGAAAGGGACATTTTTAGAAAAACAAATTGGGCGTTCCCGACCAGGCTATTCAATCAAGCGGGTCATTGGAGCATATGGGTGTTTATTGATAGTAATAACTAGAAAAAAAAATATTAAAACTGAATCTTACTCCAAATGAAGGAAGAAAAAATAAAAACCAATTATTCAAGGAAAATAAAATAAATTGTTCTAAATAATATATACCTAATAATAAAAAAATTCGAATTAACGAAAACTGAAAGGTCCTTGATAAACCAAAGGGGCAGTTACTGCATGGGCGTATATCTGCATCCCCCCGCCAAATTGGTAAAAATGTGTCATAATACCCTTTAAAATAACTTAATTAAGATCAATTAGTTCAGAAAAAATATTTGTTTTGGGTGTAATAGCGTTTTAATTGGCTACCAATTCCATGTTTTAGATTGTTAGTATTCCATACACTCTAAATGCACTCAGCCCCCCCCTCGAAATTCTCCCAGCCCTCCTGAAATTATTTTATATATACTTTAGTGAGTTACTTTTCGAGCATCCATACTGCCTGATGGCCTAGCAGCAAGAAGCTGGACTAAGGCTGTAAAACTTAATAATAAACGATCATAAAGCGATTTAGTTATTGAAACATAAATCAAATTACATTTAAATTATGGTTTAATGTCTGAATTACATTTAAATTATGGTTTAATCTCTGGTGGCCCAGTGACCGTGAACACTTAACAGTCCAAAGGTCGAGGGTTCGATTCCCACTATGGGGCCGTGGCTTTTCTTTAGAAAAAGAAAAGGCTTCAGCACTATCCTGACTAGAAAAGGGTGGTAACCTATAGATAACCCGTCCCAAAATTCTTAGTTAATAATATCGGACGTTAAAATTTAAATAAATTAATCCCTGAAATGCCACATAAGCACCTGGTGACTATATATTGAATATTTGTATCGAAACTTTTTGAAACCATATCAAAAATAATTTAGAAATATTTAAAACGTCAGTACAAGAACAATAAATACCCTACCTACTGACTGACAGTGTAGAAATTATTTACAGAAAACTGATACTTCTCTGCCCCATTTTAATTAACATGATTCAATTCCAAAATGTTATTGTGGACTACCCGTGCTAAACTACTACACTAAAGATGCATAATGTTATTGTGGACTACCCGTGCTAAACTACTACACTAAAGATGCATAATGTTATTGTGGACTACCCGTGCTAAGCTACTACACTAAAGATGCATAATGTTATTGTGAACTACCCGTGCTAAGCTACTACACTAAAGATGCATAATGTTATTGTGGACTACCCGTGCTAAGCTACTACACTAAAGATGCATAATGTTATTGTGGACTACCCGTGCTAAACTACTACACTAAAGATGCATAATGTTATTGTGGACTACCCGTGCTAAACTACTACACTAAAGATGCATAATGTTATTGTGGACTACCCGTGCTAAACTACTACACTAAAGATGCATAATGCTGAGTTCAAATTCTGAGAATTTTTTTCTATTTTTTACTCTGAATGTCGAAACTATTACCACCGCATTACCGGCCCATTTTGTAAACATTGACACACTTCGCCAATCCCTATGTCTTTTTTCGCGTCCATTTTTGAGTGCACGATACTTCCCCGGGGTTCCACTACCGTGCACCACTGCATCAGACGAAGCCGACGTCGAAATCCGGTGAAATGTCATGCACTCTAAATGTAAGCTCAATAAGGACTTTTTAATGGTATTTAAAACATTTTCAGATGGTCAAATTATAAAAGAAAAATACTTTTACATTCTCTTCATTTTTAATAACATTGCCTCACCAGTTTCACATGAATTATGATGCCTCTTCAGGAGCACATCTGCAATAAGGGACACGTCTTAAGCGCAGAAGGTTTGTCTTCCTGTAGTTAGCCTCAATAATTATTTTACTGGTCTTAGTGTCCCTGAAGAGGCATCAAAATAGGCGTGAAACCTCATTTTAATAAAAATCAATATAATGTAAAAGTGCTTGTATTTTATAATATTACCTCCTGTGTATATTATGAACAAATTGCAAATTTGGGATCATCTTGCGAATCACAATAATCCATTCAGCCACAATAATCCATGGTTTTGAAGGAATCATATTGTTTAGAGAGATTTATGCTTTAGACAGAACGTTAGTTATTTATGCTTCAATCTTCTTTTACATTAGAAAAATGACTATGTTACATTCCATTTATTACATTGAATTTAATTTTAACCCTCCAACGCCCAAGGTCCCCTACAGGGGACCACCTTTTCACATTAGTTCAAATGTTTTCCAAGAAGTTGGAGTCTAGGATTTCTACTTTTATGGTTAATAAGAGATTGAGGGGGGTAAATGGGCGGGCTAAAGGGTTGCCCGCCCTAAGGGGAGCGGACGTGCGGATATGGGAGCCGTCCGACTTCTTATAGGAGCTCTGCTAAGCTATAGTGCCCTATTCAACTGCTTAGAATCTCCTAGCATACCTGATTCCCGTCAACGCCTACTGCTTTTCCTCCCCGTGGTACCCCCTGGGCAACGTTCTTGTACAGTACATGAACGGCGAAAAGCAGAGGCGGGGATCCGTGATGAGGCAGGGACACCTCCCCTGCTGAGTGGATCCTCTCCTTCGGGAGGAACAGTGTCGGTCTGCCGGCCCAGGTGGCAGCCCCACCAGCAGACTCGGTGACGAGGATTAGGGGTCTGAGTCACCTAAAATTTATTTTCCTACATGTAGCATAACGGAAAAAGCCGGACTCCCCTTTACGGATAACTCAGAGGGAATGCAGGACCCTCTGAGAGACAATAGCATGGATATGGACCTACCTAAATCTAATGAAAAAATAACCCTGGAAGCACTTCAGGGCACTTCAGGGACAGGTGGCTTACTCAATAGACCTTCTCCCTCTCGGTACACTTTGGAGCCATACAAAGCGCTAACGAAGTCTCCCGAGAGGAAGAGGGTTAAACGAGGAAGAAAACGTTTTATGGAGGATTTACCGACTCCAAAAATGCAAAAATTTGCCAAATTTATTGTTATTAGTAGAGCGGAAGGACACTCATTTATGAAAGTGTCTCCGTTTCTCATAAGTAAATTGGTCTCCCAGGCTTATGGAAGTGTTGCTGGGCTTAGCAAAATGTCGAGTGGATCCCTGCTTGTTGAAGCAACTAGCAGGGAACAATCTGACAAAATCATACGATCTAAAACTCTGGGCATGTTCACTGTCAATGCAGAATTGCATAAGACATTGAACTCGTCCAGGGGTATGATAACGTGCTTTGACTTGGAGCATTCAACGGACGAGGAAATACTTGACGGGCTAAAAGAATAAGGAGTAATTGCCGTTCGTAGATTTTTTCGTAAGAAGAAATCTACGAACGGAAGCGAGGAGAGGCTAGAGTTTACGGGAAGTGTGATGCTCACATTCGATCAACCTGAGATCCCTTCCAGTATTCAGGCGGCCTTTTACAAATTAAAAGTGCGCCCTTACGTTCCTCCTCCGCTGAGATGTTTTAAATGTCAGAAGTTTGGACATTCGGCGGCAAGGTGTAAGTCGGCCCAGGAGATCTGTGTGTGTGGTTATCCATCACACGGTACTGATCCCTGTCCGTCACCACCCAAATGTCCAAACTGCAATGGGCCTCATAATTCCCGCTCAAGAGATTGTATGGAGTATAAAATCGAAAAAGAGATTATGAAAATGAGGACAGAAATAAAAGATCTAACTTTTCCACAAGCTAGAGTTTTAGTTAACAATACATCATATGCCTGGAGAGGCTCCTACTCCAGTGCAGTTAAAAGAGCAAACGATGTGAAAGAAAATACCCAAAATTGTGAACGAAAAAAAACGAACACCATACCAACCCCCTCTCAACCTCCCTCGAACCCCTCTAAGCCCCCTCCTATTCCCACACCCGCGTCCCTTCCTTCCCTCCTCCCTCCTTCATCCATCCCCACCCGGCCCCTCGCCCCATCCATCGCTACCTTCATCTCGTCTACTTCATCCACTTCGGTGGATGAAAACAGTGAAATGGGAAATCAAACTTCCCTTGCATGCGTAGAAAAAGGTGTGAGAAGCCCACTGGCTACTCCCTCTATCTCCGAGGCTGAGGGCCCCGAAGATACAGGGGACGATGCCGCCTGTCAAACATAGGAAGAAAGGTCGGCCCAAGGGTAGAAAACAAGGGCCAAGGAATCAGTCTGCTAAGTCGGAGCAATAATATTCCACATATATCTCTACCTTGGTCCACTTACACAAATTCCTACAATGGAATATACGCGGTTTTTCGGAACACAGTGACGAACTTCGGTACTTAATGAAAACCTACAACCCATTGGTCCTGGCCCTTCAGGAAACAAAATTTCCTGAGGGTTTTGCCAGGCCAGTGGTAGGGTACAACTGTGTGCATAAAGAGCCCAGGGTTCTGCCGGGTGGGCGAAGCCATGGTTGTGTGGCTTTGTACACCCTGGAGAGCATAGGTGCTCACCCTATAAGCCTAGTCACACACTTGCAAGCAGTGGCTGTGCGTCTGAAAACCCCGATAGAAGCAACTGTGTGTTCGATGTATCTGCCGGATGGCAGAGCATATGATGTTGGAGACGTCAAAAATATAGTGGAACAGCTTCCTCCACCTGTAATAGTCCTGGGAGATTTTAACACATATCATGTTTCCTGGGGTTCCAGGAGATCCACCCCTCAGGGTCGTTTGCTCTATGATATGCTGGAGGGGATGAACCTCTTGGTCCTTAATGATGGTTCCCCAACCCACTTTTGCGAATCTTCGGGATCATTGGATGCCATAGACCTAACTGTAACGAGCTACTCTATCGCCAGGCACCTGTCGTGGACTATTCTGAGTGACCTGCACCGGTCAGATCATTTTCCCATCTTGGTTAATCTGGCCGGCAGGCACAACGACTACACAAGGCCTGTAAAATGGAACGTTAAGAAGGCTGACTGGAATATGTTTAGAGAATCATTTATTGCTCCCGAATCAGCAGACACAACGGACGAGTCCATACAAATGTTGTTTAACTCTATTTATAGCGCCGCACAAATAGCAGTCCCTCTAACATCACCTTACCCACCACGGAAAATTCCAGTACCATGGTGGGATGAGGAATGTTTTGAGGCCAACAGAATAAAGAAAAAAGCTTTTAACCGCTTTAAAAGGCATCCATCAGAAGTAAACCTAATAGCATTTAAGAAAGCTAGAGCAGTTGAACGGCGAATAAAAATTAAAAAGAAAAGAGAATCCTGGGCGAATTATGTTAGCACTTTAACAAAAGATGTAGCTCCTTCCGAAGTCTGGAGGAAAATAAGAGCGGTAGGAGGGAGAAGTACAAAAAAACAAACTCCTATCCTGTTAAACGAGGGCGTTTACATTAGCGACACAAAAGCTGTTGCTAATGTATTTGCCGAGTACTTTTTCTCCGCATTTAGCCTGGCACTTTATAGTGAAGATTTCCAGATTATTAAAGATCATGAAGAGGCTACATCTTTAGACTTCGGAAGTCGAGATGACATCACAAAAGACTATAACAATATATTTACAATGGAAGAATTTAACAGAGCACTCAAAGCTGCATCTCAGAGGACATCCTATGGATGTGACGGAGTGCCCTATGAAATGCTTGTAAATCTCCCAGGAGAAGGAAAAAGAAAGATGCTCGACTTGTATAATCGACTTTGGACCAAAGGAGAGTTTCCTGCTGCCTGGAAGGAATCTATTATTGTTCCAGTCTTGAAACCCGGCAAAGACCCAATGAATCCAAGTAGCTATAGACCGATCTCACTTCTCTGTTGCATGGGAAAGCTCTTGGAGGCCATGGTGAACTACCGATTAATTCAAGAATTGGAAAAAAGTAATCTTTTATCAACATATCAGGCAGGATTCAGGCAAGGATTTTCCACCCAAGATCAACTAGTATTGCTGGAACATAATATACAGAGGGCTTTCTACTCACGTCAGCATTTGACAGCCATTTATTTCGACATGAAGCAGGCGTACGACAGAGCATGGAGATATGACATCCTCCGACGCCTCCACGGATGGGGGCTTCAGGGCAGATTGCCTCTGTTCCTGAAGAGCTTCCTCACAGGAAGAACCTTCAGGGTACGAATCAGCAACGCTTTGTCCGCGTTGAAGGTGCAAGAAACTGGAGTCCCACAAGGATCAATTCTCAGTGTTACCCTGTTTCTTGTCGCAATAAATGGCATAGCTGACAATATAAGTGCTGGAATTGGCAGGTCCCTCTATGCAGACGATCTTGCTCTCTTTGAAACCTATCCACCTGAAGTTGTCGAGGCCCAAGGTTTACAGGATGCGGTTGACATAGTGTATACTGCTGCGAGGGGGCGTGGTTTTACGTTCTCCTTAGAGAAAACAGTGGCTTTGCATTTCTGTAGGCTTCGGAGGCCTCACAATCACCCACGTTTAACGCTGGATGGTTGTGAGGTAAACTTCAGAGAAACACATAAATTCCTGGGTCTGGTAATGGATAGGAAACTGAGATGGAAACACCACATTAACCATATTATTCAAAGATGTGAATCCTCTCTGAACATATTAAAAACTTTATCAAGGTTAAAATGGGGAGCCGAGAAATCTATTCTGTTAAAGATATTTGATGCTCTAATCAGGTCCAGAGTCGATTATGGATGTGCTATATACGGCTCTGCTCGCAAATCGTGGCTGAGGCAGCTTGATAGGCTGTACAATGCCGGGCTGCGGTTTGCGATCGGAGCCTTTCGGACAAGTCCGATGGATGCTATCTATGTGGAGGCAGGCCATCTCCCTCCGGAGCATAGGAGAAATCTGATGGTGCTGTCATACGTTTCATCTTTGAGAGCCAAAACAAATCACTTTATGCGGGCTGTTATGACAGATAATATAATATTAGATGAATTCAGTTTAAGGCGTTCCACAACACGACCACTAGTAGTCAGGGCCCAAGAAACCATAGATCTGTACGGTGGAGCCTGGGGGAATTTGATGGACATCCGACCTCCGGTTGTGAGCCCATGGATGCTCCCAGACCCACTTATTGACCTCACTTCGGCCCAGCTTGGAAAACAGGATACTGCCCCTTCGATATACCGAAAGATGTTTCTTGAAAAACTGCAGCAGTATTCGGAATCAGGAACTGGGTGTGGGATAGTCTTTGACAACCAAAAGGAACTAGTAGTCCCCTTAAATCAGCAAACTAGTGTTTTCCCGCGGAATTGCAGGCTATAAAAATAGCCCTGGATAACTGTAGGAGTCTCAGAAATCAAAAAATCTTGCTTTGTACGGATTCACAAAGTTCTCTGCTCGCTTTAAAAAATAAATTTACTAGAGACCCACTTTTGCTGGAAATATTAATATTATTGAACAATATTGCCTGTAATGGGAGTATTGTGAACTTCCTCTGGGTGCCAGGCCATGCAAATATTGAAGGAAACGAAAAAGCCGATATTTTGGCGGGGCAGGCATCATCTGCAGCAGCAGATCCTGCCTCATTGCTACATCTCTGTGACCACAAACTATTCCTGAAAACATTGGTTAAAAATAAGTGGCAAGAAGAATACACCTCCAAAGATACATTCTTAAAGCACATCGAGGATTCTGTCACGACCGAGAGTATTACTGCCGGTATGCGCAGGCGTGAGGATGTGGTAATGACCCGATTGCGGATCGGTCATACCCGTCTTACGCATGGGCATCATCTGGTAGGACGACGCCGGCCTCAATGTGAGCATTGTGACAGCATCCTCGATGTTCGGCATATCCTAGTGGACTGCCCAGCATTCCGGGATGCTAGGATGCGACACCAACTCCCGATTGCCCTTAAAGATCTGTTATCTAAAAAAGAAGCCTCTGTGAAAAAATTAATAGAATATTTAAAAGAAATTAAACTATATAATCTGTTATAATAGCCCGCTAATTCTGTGTATATTTTATGTGTACAAATGTTTTAGTTTAAGGTTATTAATGTATATAGTTTTGCAAGAGTAAATGTATTTATTGTATGAGTGCGATAAGTGTTGGTTTGTATGTTAAAGTGTAGAAGTATTTATTATTTGTGTTTGCGAGTGTTTGTATGTGTGTGTGTGTGTGTGTGTGTGTGTGTGTGTGTGTGTGTGTGTGTGTGTGTGTTCGTGAGGGTGTTTAGTTACCGTCCTGTAAATATGTATATAACAATTTTAGGTTTAGTTCTAGGCTTAAGGTTAGATCTGATATTTGTTAAAAGGATTTAACCCAATTTGTACGTAGCATTATTAGATTTAGGATTCAATTTATTCCAAAATAAATGATAGGCCAATACATTACAAGCAAACAAATCAGTTATTATAAAATTGTTTCATCATATGTTAAAAATGACACAATTTTCAACGGTGCTAATGACCCAAGTAGTAGAAGCACCTTATATATATGTATATATGAAAAAAAAAAAAAAAAAAAAAAAAAATTCAAGGGATTGATTTACATTACTGAAAATTTATAACACTCCAGTGTTACAGATAACAACGATAATTGGATTTGAAGTTACTGCAATCTAAATAACAACCGGTTAGAATCTTCATTGCATTTTCCATTGTTATGGCTAAAAAATGGTTCGGTTTCATACTTCATTCTGTATAAATAATTTACTGAACATTTTTTTTATCAAATAAAATAAAGTTTGAGAGAATTTTATTAAATCCCTGTTCATAAGTGTTCTTTGAATTCAGTGGTCCCCCTGAGGGGACCTTGGGCACTGGGGCTTCATCAATTCTGATTTGCTTATTGGTGGCAATAAAATATCTACCTTCAAATATTTGAAATAATTGACTTTATTCCACAAAATGAAATGAGGTAACGTCAGTTTCTCAAAATAATTATAATTATTACAAGTTTTAAATGATATAAATAAATAAATAAAAAATAAAAATGATATAAATAAAGAAGGAATAAAAAACGCTGACAACAAAGAAATAACGAACAGTAAAAAAAACTATGTCTAATAAATCTAGTGTAACTAAAGGCACGAAAAATCTTGTTATTGCAGAATTGAATGGCTTGAAGAGGAATGTAAATTTTCAAATAGAGCTGGGAATGAAGGTTATACAGAAAGATTATTTAGAAATTGCACTAATTCATCTTCAAATGAATGTGTTTGAAAGAATGTTTCGAGACGAAATTATAAATATTATTGTTGAAAACTCCTACTCATGCTCAATTTCCAGAAATCATGAATTGAATGTTCCTTCCATCGAAAAAAAGTATTCATTTATTTCATGTACTACTTTAGACAGGCTACATGACGGCCAAAAATATAAGAATGTTCTGGGAACATTTTGAATCCGACAGACATAACACTTTGGTGTATAAGTATAAGATGCAACGGATTTTTCGAAATTCAAAAATAGCTGTAAGCAGCATCTCTCCATGGCAAGCCCATAAGGTTTGGTTATAAAATGTTGTCTTATCAGGGCGGCTACAATGCCCTTGCAGAATAGTACGGCTTGGTGGATCTGTGGTAGTTGATTTGTCTTCCCGGTTACCCCAAGGATTTGGGCCTTACAGCCTTTATGTGGACAATTTTTTAGGACCATAGACCTCTTTCAAGAATTAAATATACCAAACACTGGCTGCCCCGAAACTATTCGAGAAAATCACATTGTAAAAATTGTAAGACTCACGAGTGAGTCTTACAATATATAGGGCTTTATTCGCATTGTTATTTCGATTTTCACAGAATAAATAATTTGTTCTAAAACCAATATTTATCATAGGCAATCAATCATGTACTTATGCATTTTATTATTATTTACTTGCAGTAAAATAAAGATTTGTTCATGAAATGTAGTGAATTTTTAGAAGACACCAGATTTTGATACTTGTAATCCCAGTGCCCAAGGTCCCCTAGGGGACCATATGTTATTTTACATATTGACAGTTTTATAACAAAAATTTCTTAAAAGTTACTTCAATTGACTTCATATTTACTCATTTATGCAACAAAAAAAATAGAAAAATAAATAGAATAGTCATGGGCATTGGAGGGTTAAATAGCACCATAAAAAGATAAACAAATTCATTTCTGTAGGAATATTTAACTTGAATACAGTCAGGTGCTGGTCCTGAGAATCCTCACGCAAATATAGTAGACCTGACTACCTGGCAACGATGCTGGACGATGAAAGCGCTCGGCGTTTGTTAAATAATTAATAGAAAAAGTGTGTTTCCATCAGCCAGCTTTTTTAAATAATAATCGTACAATTTGCTAATCATTCGTACTTTTTCCGCAATACATTTTCTAAGACTAATTTCTTCAAGATTAGATGCATATAATTTCAACATATGCCGAGAAAAAATGTTGAATTAACTTACTATTATTTCATGAACACTTATGTATGTTAAAATTTATTTTAAATATGTTCTGTTCTTTACAAAAATACAAAACTGTTCAGCACCTAACCTGCTTACACTGTTCTAACCTGTCGACACTTTTGAAACTCATGCAAATTTATCCTAGTCTTGTTTTCCAACTAGTCTTCTGCATCGGTTTCCGCTCATAAAGAATTGGAGAATAAAGAAAGCCGATCCCAGCCCCATTGCAAAGTTCCGAACTAGAACTAAATCATGAGGGAAGAAGAAGAATTAAATATGTTTAATATGCTACAAGGCAGACAGTTAAAGTCTTCAACATGGTCTCCAGGGCCGGGTCATTTCCATAGCAACACCATAGCAACGGGATCTTTCAAACTGTTATAATTTACAAGTGGGACCCAACTCCTAAACTGCCTATATTTGTTTTCTTTTCATTTTATAGAGAAATATTTGATTATAGAGACAAGCATATAGCAGATGAAATTTCAAATGGCCGCTGAAATGATTTAATGGATTTTATGGCCAGATTATTCAAACGAATCTTATCTACTTGACACCGGAGGACCGAATTTCTTGTTTATATATTTTTTATTTCAGTTTCTAACCTCGTAACCCTCATTTTTAACGGAATATATTTTTCCGAATCTCTCTCTACTAAAGTAACACCTGTTTACAAAATATTGTCTCCATGGCTGGCCAAACAATTTCGCTATGTATCCCACATCGTATATTTTAGAATTACCATTCTAGGGTACCTCTTCAGTTTAATTCAAAAAATGTAAATTTACATAAATTCCAGTCAATGTAATTAAATACATATTAATGTCTAATATATTTATACAACCCCGGCACTTATACATCAATGAAACAAAATATTTAATTCATTACATCTAATAGTTTATCTGTTCGAAGTTTTGCTTCTTGAAATAAAAAATAAAATAAAAACAAATAAATAGAAACAAAAAATAAAAAGATAAA
This sequence comes from Gonocerus acuteangulatus, assembly GCA_946811695.1. NCBI lineage: Eukaryota > Metazoa > Arthropoda > Insecta > Hemiptera > Coreidae > Gonocerus > Gonocerus acuteangulatus. The sequence goes on along the minus strand of OX328124.1, from coordinate 99,396,883 downwards.
ATAAAAAAATTGATTAATTAAAAAAATAAATAATAAATAGATTATTTAATAAATAATATATAATATATAATATATATATATTAAAATCTCATCCTAAGTTTAAGAAAATATTGTAATTAGCATTACTTTATTATAATATGTAGTCTTAATTTAAGAATTTTCTAAGTTGAAGAAAAGATTATTATTAGTCTTAGTTTAAATTATAATTGCCATATTTGGTTTTAAGACAGCAATTATAATAATCTAGAACCAATTATTTTATGCTATAGCAGATTAGTGGTAATATAGTAGCAATATACAATAGTTATATTTTTTTTTTATTTATTATTTGGGTGCCTCGACTGCTTTGGTCATTGGCACCTTTGAAAATAACTTCATTTTTAACGTACAATGAATTAGTCTTCATACTTTATTGCTGCTCTAACATTTCTACTGTTCTTATTAATTTCTATTTTGGGGGTTGTTATTAAAAATAATACTATTGTTTAACCTACTTCTTATCTCTAAAGCTAATGGTAATATGTACAAATTGTGTTAGTTCCTTAAAACATATGTCGGAACTAACTTTTAACCTAGATCTAATCCTAAAGGGACTATTTACATATATACATTACACACACACACACACACAGACACACACACACACACGTTCAATAAATACATTCACACTCACACAAAACGCACTCAAACAGTAAAAACATGCACTAAACAAAATATATACATAAATAAATTTAGTTGCTTATATATACTAAACATGAACACAGTACTATATCAGATTATAAAGTTTTAGGTCTTTTAAGTATCTTGTTATTTTGTCCACAGAGGCTTCATTTTTAGATAAAAGGTCCTTTAGGACGTTCGGAAGTTGGTGTCGTGTCCTGGCACCTTGAAATGCTGGGCAGTCTACCAAATATACAATAGTATAAACAACATTACATCATTACACAGAGCCAAAAAAACTACACCTATCCCTGAAACTCACAGACATCTCAAAATCTAATTAAATAAGTCAAAAATTTGTAAAACAGAACCCAAACCTTTTCCAACCAATATTCTGGAAGGCGCAAATAACCTAGTAGTAGAGCGTCAAACTCCATATCTATCTATCTATCTTCTTGAAATATTAAGCCAGTCAATACGTTTAATGCATATTAAAAGCATGTATGCACTTCGCTATGACTCAATACTAGACGAATAAAATTTCGGATCTTTCGACAATAAACTTCGCTTGACTAATATATTAGCCAGTATAGGAAGGTAACGTAAAGATAACCCGTCCGAAAATTCTGAGTTATATATAAATGGACGTTAACATTTAAATAAATATAGTAGGCAGTCTGACACTAATTTTCGTTAAGATCGGACACATATTGTTAGTACATTTTTATTTTTGTTTGGTGAATCTGTCAGATCTGCTTCGAAAAACATTTTAATTCAATTTTTCAATTTTTATGTTTAACATTTTAAGAAATCGTATAAGTGTAAGGAATTTTCAGAAATTGTTTATACAATTAAATGTTTGAGAAAACAGAATTTACGATGAATTCCGTTCAGGACGTTTGGTTAGTTTTAATAATGACATTCTTAAAATTCTTGTGGACTCAGAGCCACAATTAACAATAAATCAGATTGTAGAAACGATGAATTCATCTCACAGATTAAAAACCGCTCACGAATGGTGAATGTCGACAAGAATGTGTTGCTTTATCATGATAATTCTAGACCACTTATGGCTCGAGAAACCTCACAAAAAATAATTGAATCTATTAAGCTTTTAAGCATACTGCTTACTCTCCGGCCAATACCCTGAGAGAGTTCACTTATTTCGAGTCTTAGGCATATTTTTTATTAGGGAAAAAGTTAAACTCTAAACGGAGTATAATATATGACCTTTCAAATTGTCTTTTAATCAGACGCTTTGAAAATTGCCCAAAACACCGCATGGACTTTCTGACTGACCCTTTTAAAGAAAATATCCAATAGGAATAAACATGAATGATCTAGAATTATGGAAGTTCACTTTGACAATAACTTAACGAAACAAATATGTCACGTTTCTAATTTCTGAATTTTTCAAATGTGGAATTGCTTTATAGATACTCATTGGCCACCTGATTTGTGAGAAATATTCATCGTTCATGACAGCTGTTATAATTTCTTCTGGTTTATTAATATTTCCATCTAAATTCATTTCTTATTTATAAAATATTTTATTTATTAAAAAAAGAAAAAAAAATCAAGCTAAAACAGTAAATCTAGCAGGATTCTGAGGATATAAAAGAAGAACAGTATTCTTAAATCAACTATAATCCTTAATATAATAATTGACTCTACCGGTTCCCGTAGATCACCGAAGTTAAGCAACGTCGGGCGTGGTCAGTACTTGAATGGATGATCGACCGCGTGCTGTTGGCATTATAAAAGGGTGGCAACATGTAGATAGCCCGGTGCTAATAGCGAAATAGTTGATGTGCCGTTAAAAACGGGGAAAAAAATAATAATAATTGCTTAAATGTGATCTTGATTGGGATCTATAAAGTTAATGATAACTAAATGCGTAGTCCAGAGGTAACTTAAGAAACCATGCAATTAAAATTAAGCCAACTACGTTCAAATTCCCAACAATTATGCGCGTTTCATTGTCAGTTATAGCACTATATTTGAATCTAATAGAAAGGCAAAGATGATTTTAAATATAATTTTAAAGAAGCTGAGAAAACGCAAAGGAAATCACCGTAATATTATTTTGTCCCCAAGAAGAGTGAAGAGTCACACATTTTAATTACAAGTTCTCTGCCGTGATAAAGGACCATTAATCATTAAACGTTTTCTTCTGACTTGCATTATTCACAGAATTAATTAATTCAGCAAAAAAATAATAATAAAAAAAATATCTCATTTCAGAAGATTGGCTTTGTACAACAATAAAGAAAATTAGGTGTGTGCATACTTTGTAGATGATATACATAAATCGAATTATTATTTTTACACATGAGAACAAGTTCAACATTTCAAAATATTTCATTTTAGTCCATTAAATTGTTTGTTGGTAGAAAATGTTCTTTCATACATTTAAAATTAAAAAAAAAAAAATCTCCTTCTAAAAGACAATGTTTAAGAAAAAATAAAGTTGCAAAACGGTTTCGCCGAGTTACCGAGTTTACTAACTCGAAGTTTGTAGCCACTACTTTGGCAAAATATAACGAGCTAAAGCAGGACGCAGCTTATATATATATATATATATATATATATATATATATATATATACATAGAGAGTGGCCGTGGAGTAAATTCGATTCTAAGCAAAAGAGTACCTATCAACATGGAAACTGAAATGCATTCCTGAGGTACCAGAACTAAGGATGACTAAGTTTTTCAGGCTCCAGATCCCGGTAATTTTTGAACATGTAAAATTAGAGGAAAAACCTCAAAATAAATGTCGTAGGCCACTAAATTTTGCACATTTTGGTACCAAGGACTGTAATTTAGCATCACAGAATCTGGAGATTTGGTTGGCTAATGTTTAATAATAAGTGTTTTTCCAGCGTTGATCAAGGGTCCCGGTGGTTATTCAGTTATATACGCTGGTCAGTGATCAACGACGAAAAATACTTATTATTAAAGATAAGACCAAACGAATCTCCTGATTTCGTAACGCAAAATTACAATCCTTGGTAGAAAAATGTGTAGAACGTTGTGGCCTACAACATTTATTTGGTAGTGTTTTACTCTAAAACTACAAGTCAAGAAGTTACCGGGATTTACGTAAAAACGTAGTTTTAGCAGGTTTTTTAGCTCCAGCACCTCCAGAAATCGTTTCCGGCCCATGAACGAATCGACGTCAATAAAAATAAATGAAATAATCTCTTAGAATTTTAGCGAACTTTAATGTCAATTATTTCCAAAATATTATTAGTATTAGAACTATATACTACTTGTGATATTTATACAGTAGCTAGTTAAACACCATCCATCTGTTTTTATAAGTATCCTTTTTAGTCGTGATCCGTACGTAAGGTTAATGCAATTCTTATAACTGGTTTTTCTAGTGCATTAAAGAGAGTTTGTTAAATGTCAATGAACCACATATATGATTCCATAGATTAATTTCCTCTTTCAAGATCTCATAAAGAGTTCGAGAATTCCTGCTGAAGGAAGAAGAAATAACACAGAAAATGTGACTTTCGATTTTGTCTATTTGTCAAAAATATTAAAGTATATCGGTAAGCTTGTCCTGATTCTTGCAGAAAAAATAATTAATAATTTACAGTGATGAATAAGAATAGTATTATCGTTCTTCTATTGATCAAAGTAAAACAAATTACCTAAAACTTATTCTTGGTCCAAAATTATATGTAAAAAGTTCTACCCCATCTTTCGGAAAAAAATCAATTTACAAAATAAGAGGTAATAATTTCAATTAGGTATAAACTAATTTTTAGTGTAGATGGAGATAGTTAGCCGCTGTAGAGATACGAAGACAGGTATAGTTGGGATTCGGCTAGGAGAAAAAACGTCAGACTTTCAAAAAGAAATCTGTATTTTCATTGTTTTTAAAAATAAGATTGGTTAAAATTTATTGTATTGATATATATACTCCGCTCATTTCTTCCTGTCTTTTACTTACTACTTGTACATTTTCTTTACTTATAAGTTGTATATATTTTTTAGCTGAAGAAGGCTGCCATTGTTGCAGTCGAAACGTCCAAAATACAGATTTCTTTTTGAAAGTCTGACGTTTTTTCTCCTAGCCGAATCCCAACTATACCTGTCTTCGAAACTAATTTTTATTTAATAATAAAAAAAAAACATTTAATATCGTCATCCAGACAAAAAAAAAATGTTTTCCCTACGGTATATTACTCCTAACGCCAAAATATCTGAAGTATATAAAAAACTGATAAATAAATATTCCTTGAGGATGAAATTTTGTGATGACAATTTAAATAATTTAAAACTCATTTAATATAATTAATAAGTAAAAATAAAATGTTATCACTTGCATGATGTGTGATGAATAAAAGATGAAAAAGAGAATAATACAATTATTAAAGTAAGATTAATTATAAGTTTCAAAGACAAAGACATTACTTTAGCCGGTGGTAAGGTGCGTTAAAGTCCCTTTTAAGACCAGCGTTAAAGTTTCTTTTCATATAAACGTTAAAGTCTCCAAATGAATATTTTCCTATTTGAATCATTAATTATTTTTCAATATCATTTATTATACGATTAAAATTCCCATAATTTTTGGAGTGAATATTTCTAGGGATTGTTTTAATTTTAGCTCGAGTTTGTGAGTATATTCCAGCTGTTTATTTCTGCAACAAACATAGACATGAAATATTCAGAAATTAAAATTAGTGGAAGGACATCAAAGTAATAATTTCTTTTTTTTTATAAACTCAAGTGCATATATATATATATATATATATATATATATATATACATACATATATATAAATGAAGAGTTTCCGGTAGTAGGGGTTGCTTAATTCCAGAAGGTGAAAGAAGAAAATTCGTCTTCCCACAACATTTCTTTATTTTGCACTAGGCAACATTTATGTGCCATGATCAGGTGCTAACAACAAAATAGAAACATGCATCAATATTATTAGACTCGAACATTAGCGCATTTTAATGGTTGGAACATCTGATTGTTAGCACCTGATGATAGCACATATGTGGTGAAAGACCTAGTGCAAAATAAAGAAATTTGGTGGGAAGACGAATTTTGTTTTACCTTCTGGAATATACATATATATATATATATATATATATATATATATATATATATATATATATATATATATATATATAATGTACAACGAGGTTTTCAATTAAAAACAAAATCCATTACTTAATAAAAAAAACATGTAAGGAAGGAAATAAAAACAGAATCATCACAAAATTCGTACTACAAATGACAAGAGCAATACGTTCAAAAGACAATAAAGAAAAAAAAATACATAAAAAACAGTCCACATAAAAAAGTGTTAGATGAATTAGTTGTGTTGTTATAGAATTAGACGAGGGGGAATGATGGGCGTGGCTAGGCTATTAGGACGGAGAAGGGGGTTGAAGGAGTACCTATTTATAAATTAGGTAATAGGTCGGAATTAAGGTTAACTATCAACACTACCCTTCGTCTGGAGTAACTTCCCAGGGGTGGTTTAGTTCTCACAGCATAATCTATTTGTCAATTAGTGGATAATGAAGCAGTATCTCTATTTCAGATTTCTCTCTTTCTTCTCTGAAATTGTATAATTTATTTCATTTCTCTATGTTAGGCAATTTAGTAAATTTGGTCCGATTTGTGTAGACAAAACAATTATTATTATTATTTTATTTACAGTCTTCATAATAATTCCAGAGTGATGTATAGCAGGATTGTCAAGTATCCTTGTACAACAGGTCACAAAGTTCAGAGAAATCAAGCACTCTATACATAAATAAATGGTCCTCCAGTGAAATATCAAATAGACGGGAAGTAGTCATTTTTGCCGTATCCTGATAGCCCACACGCATATTATTAAGTCTTACGTTGATCAAGACAAGACAGGCGTTCTGACAGAAAGACTTACCGAAGGCAGTCCGTGCATTGAGGAACTTATTAAATATCCAAAGAACTCATTTACAAAATAATATTTAAAAGGGAAACGATAACTACAGTTATTTAGTTAAGTTGATTTAGCGTTCATTGAACTGACAAAAAAATAATCTCATTTAGTTGAATGAATGAAACAACACTTAGCTGAAACTAACAAAACAAAATTAAAATTCGACACAAACACTTATGAATCAATGGCAGACTTAATTTTTGCTTTTTATCCGGATAAGGAAGAGGAGCTAGTTTTATCATCGAAATGTCGAAAGCTAATATAGAAAATGTAAATAATATAATTTCTGAACTTAAAACTTTGGTGCCTATTGCTGACATGAAGTTTGCTTACATGATGAAGTTTCCACAATAACTATTTAACATGAAAAGGTTTAATATGAATCTCTTATTCTTAATAGTGTTTATCAAAATCGGCATTAATTTTAAGATAATTATCGTGCATATCGTGAAAAATTAATATCATTTTTAAGATAAGGGTAGCCAAAAACTTAGTTCAAGAGTTCTGAGGAATACTGCATATTTACCTTACTCCCATGTACATATTATTTGAAAAACCACAAGCTCTTGATACGTTTTCGACTTAAGTCCCAATTATTGGTTTTAGCGTAAAAGAAATTCAGTAATTAGATAAAAAAATGACACCCATTAAAAATTGAAAAATATTCTATTTAAATCAAAAGAAAACTTGAATTCATGAACTACTAACGTTTCATTGACTTATCATGCAATATTATCATCTATTTAATTTTCTTGCAAAGGAAATCGCTGGAAAATTTCAGAGTCAACACCTTTGTCATAAGGAAGGTTTTAATTATGAAATCCAGCAAAATTAAACCAGGGGAAGTGAGCATTTAACCGAAAGCATATATTATACCTTTTTTTTATTATTAAACTGTGTTATAGGTATAAAGTATAAAATAGAGCGAAATAAAGCTTTATATTTATTGTACTGATGTCCTTCCTTGATTTACGCTGCTTCTATAGTTTGGACACTTATTTGTGGACTTAAGTGAAATTATTTGAACAATTATTTGTGGACTTATTTGACCACTTATTGGTGGAATTATTCACACTTATTTGTGGACTTATTTACACATATTTTTGGACTTATTTGAACACTTATTGGTGGAATTATTCACACTTATTTGTGGACTTATTTACACTTAATTGAACTGATGAGGAAGGACACCTGTGAGAAGTTCTTATCTAAACATCACTTTTAAAAGTAACAAGCCAAATTGATTTTACCCTGCGGAACCTTAAGATATAAAAATATATATATTTTTTACACGGCACCTCTCGTGAAGCCGGGTTGTGATAGAGTATCCAAAAAAGTAATAGAAATTTAAAGAATTATAGATGGCATATGTATAGGTATGTATGTATATATATATATATATATATATATATATATATATATATATGTATATATATATATATATATATATATATATATATATATATATATGTGTGTGTGTGTGTGTATAAATATATACATAGACATTAGGATGCAACTGTTATACCTTGAGAAAAAACGTTTAAATTAACTAAAGCATTCTAAATATTTCATTAATAAAACTCCTAATGATTATGGTTGAGTATACACTCCGGTGGAGGGGAGGGGGTTGATCAGATACCTCTTAATCCTATGAAATTTCTTTTCCAACCTCTTACGAGTTTATGGAGCATAAAAGCTACTGCACGGCATATTATGGCGTAATAGCACCTCAGATTTAAACTCCAATTATGGTTCATTAATTGATTAGTTTTGCTTTCATCATTTTAGCAACACGTCTTTAATCTGTTCTGCTAATAGCATTATTTTTTAATGCAATTTTTTTTTAATATGGGTTTTATTTTCTTTAACGGACAAAAAAAAAGTGGTCAAATGTTCATAAACATCTACCAATTTTCACTAAAATAAAGTATTTTTATTAGAAGAATTTTATTAGAATTACCGATTTTTAATAGGAATTGATTTACTAAACAATACACGAAACAATTTAAAGTAACATTATGCGAATAACATTATATAATAATTAAAGGGGTTGGGGCAAAATAGTGCTAAGCAACATTTTTAACAAAACTTAACTGTAGCTGATTTATCTGGTTTTATTAGTTGAAATCGTTAGGGGCAGCATACAGGGATCGTAGACATATTTTAGTAGCATTTGCATCATAGACTCATAGTCCCACATACTATCCAACCTATAGCAGCTACAATTGCTTGGCACTATTTTCCCCGACCCCTTTAAATTCCAGCTTGCTTAAATATGTAATGTTAAATTTGACTAAGAGAACATATGAGGCGATCAAAATTGGTTAAATCCACTTTTTCACAGAAATCATTTTTGTTTTTAGACTTTTGTTCCCACATAGCAAAAACTTAGTGTGACCTCGGAAATATGTATTTCCTAAAGAAATTACACTAGCTTAGATGTTTTTAGTGTCCCCTGGAAAGTTGTACTATTTGGATTTATCCTGTTTTGAAATGCGACGCCTCATATTCTCCTAGATTCTAAGAGTTGACATTTATTTTAATAAAGCTTTAACAAATAAAACATCATTTCTTCGGTATATTCACAGAGAATTATAGAAAAAGAAGATGATTAGCCTCATGAGTAACTAATTAAACTAAATAAATTCAAATATAACAAAACAGGATAAATTAAACAAATAAAACATCATTTCTTCGTTATATTCAAAGAGAATCATAGAAAAAGAAGATGACTAGCCTCATGAGTAACTAATTAAACTAAATAAATTCAAATATAACAAAACAGGATAAATTAAACAAAAATCCAGTGAAGGTGAATGAAGCAAAATAGAATAAAAGGAATTCTCGCATACGAATGCACCTCATGTCGAGACAGACATGGAAAATGTGTAGCATCCTAACAACTATAAAACACATACTAATAGTAATAATATTGACAAAATGTTTAATAAGTAAAAACTCTTAGCCAGGCAACATATCTGAAATAAATTCCGACGGGTGTCAATATACTGCATACACACGCCAACAATATTAACATGTACTTGAAAAATAATAAATTATTTGATGTTATGTGGCTTAACGTATTATTATGACTCATATATTAAAGTATTGTTACTTTTTTCCAATTGCATCTATCATATTTTAGTGTACCTATATTTATGTATTGTATTTAAATCAGAAAAATAGTAATCTTTACCATTAAGGTAAAACTTAATGGAAAAGATATTTTTAATAAGTCTGTTCATAAACTTGAAGATATAAAATCCTTATGTCTAAACCACAATGACTTTATTAGCTTCACACGAGAAAAGCCATTGTGGTGAATACCTAAAGTTTTAGTACTTTCTATTGAACAATAACCATCCGGCCAAGCAATAGCAAGGACGGCATAAGCTATACAGATCCACAGAAATATTTAAATTTTCACAGATTCATACGTGTATATTTAACTTTGAAAATATACACGTATTTAGAAGGAAAATATGCTATTAGCCAATGACACGGAGCATCATCATCCCGCAGTTTGAAAAACTTTTTTTCTTAGGAGAGTGGTCCAAATATTTTATGTTTGTTTCGGAGTATTCACAAGGCTCTTTAGAGGGAATCGTAAAATTTTGGAACATAAAATTTTTCCTGCCTTCCGGAGCTCCTACGGATCTCAGAAAAGGTGCCTGGTCAACTGGCAAAGAGGAGAATCAAACAGAATAGTAGCAAAATGTACTAAAAATTGGTGGGAGAAATTTCATAAACCCACCACCCCTCACTCCAAACTATTTATTCCTTTTATTAATTTATCAAAAAAAGAGTTTCTATTGATTTGGGTAGTAAGTGAAACCGTAGGCCTCTGTCTATCATCTACTGAATATAAAATATATATATATATATATATATATATATATATATATATATATACAATTTTAAGATTATAACATGTTCCCCATGTTGTGCAACAGAACAAGAACCACTCAAACACATTTTTCAAGGGGTGCGATTTAAATGGGAAAGACCTTTGTAATTTTGAAGCATCGGAGAAGATGGACTATGGAAAACAGCTAATTTTTGTTATTTTATTTTTTGAGTAATATTAGAAAATTACCAAGTTTACAGAGTAGAACAGAAATAACCACAATGAACCTTATCTCCCTATCTAATGGACATATATGAACTAGATATTTTAACTATCGACTTATGTAAAGTGTGGATTTTACATTTAATGCACTTTCATGAAAGTATTCAATTATACCCAATTCATTGGCCAATATTTATCTTCTGTGTATATTTCTCAGATTTTTGTTTTGCTTGTTAATTTGAGGATTATACCTTCAGAATGGATATTTCCCAGGGAATTTAACTCGGTTACTTTTCGTGCAGATCTGTAGAAGCCAAATGTACTTGAATTTGTCGGAAAGTCACAAAATATACAGTACGGTTTTAGTGGCTGGAGAACCTTTCTCCAATGAAATAACCGTGGCTATTTCTTCATTTGAATACTAGAATCCGCATAAAAAAAAACAACAAAAAAACAAAACGATTTATACATATCAGATTGGTAAGTTGGAAATTGGCCATAAGAATTGGAATAAACTATGTTTTTCAAAAAACTATAAACGTTTATGCTTTTAATTCAATTCTCAGCTTAGTTATCAAACATTCATAGGGGCTATTAGGAGAGGAAAAACATTTAAAAGCCAAACGGATCGTCGTTCCCCTCCTCATAGTCATCACGAAGGCCTGGAAATGCATCCGGATCTCAGTTTTATTTTAAAATGTTGTTTTATCTCATACATTATGGGCCAACTCCGTCTGTTTTGGTATTTTCCGTGGTCAAAATCTCGCCCTATTAATATAAAACTAACTTCTTCTGTCTTCAATTGACATGTCTGGTTATTATTATTGGTTTAATATATTCATTAAAGAAGACACGCTTATACATATATACTATTAGGGTTTAAATAAAATTTCTCTTGAATAAATGAAGTTAACAAGATAAAAGGTTCAAAGTATAAGACAATGCAGAGAAACATAAGCAACTTCTTGTTCTTATACTCTTGCTTATATTCCCATCATTTTCTTTTTTCTTTTTTTTTAAAAAAAAACCTTTATTTATAATCACAACAATATAAAATTAACATTGTGAGGCATGATGTGGGAATACGAAGAATTATGTAACCCACTAAACAATAAATTTTGAGCATTGCAGATGACATGTTAGAACAACTTGTCTCTAGGCCACCGCCGCTTCAGTCTTCTATGAGGATGTTGTGGATCGTGGAAGGAGGATTTAGGATAGTTTATCAAAGGATTTGGATGGCCAGGGAGGTGGAATGAAACTTCCGATAGACTGATTTGGCCAGAGATTGGATAAAGGGGATATTGAAGTCATTATGCAGGGTTAGGTTCGAAATATAGTAAGGTGCATTGGATATTTTTCGAAGGATTGCATAGTTTGCATTCTGTAGGCATTGGAAGGTTTAGTGGAGCCCCATATTTCGAATCCATAAGTCCATATTGGTCGGAGTACGGTATTGTATATAAGTCGTTTGTTAGTCAACGAATGTTTCGAGATTTTCTCCAGTAAGCATGATAAAAGTCTAAAACGTCTCTTGTAATTGTGTACATATATTTTTTTAGCTGAAGAAGGCTGCAATAGTGAAGCCGAAACGTTTAATACAGATTTTTCCCTGAAGATCTGAAGTTTTTTTTTCTCCAAGCCGAATCCCAACCATCCCTTGATTAGTGTATACGAATGTTTGCTATTTTAACCAAACCTATTTCGTTTTAGATGATTAGTTTACTGAGAGTGCTTCTCGATGTTTATTAGCTGATATTTATATAAACAATAAAATAATTTTTTTCTGTAGGCAACAAATAGCTTCAATGTACATACAAATACAGCAAATCAATAATATTCGCGCTTATCAATAAAACGGTCAGCCATCCACTATAGAATCTATGAATGAGAGGGCGAAAGGGACCCCTCCCCAATAGCACGGACAAAACAAAACAAAAAAAAATATTAAAAAAGCGCGGTGGCTTGTACTTAGCGGAGAGAAGGGAACGAGGTCTTAGCTACCGGTGCTGTTTTTTATGCGGCCCGCAACCACGGATAATTTGCAGATACATGTGACAATACAAATGTGTACAAGGGCCTCCGCCACGCCCACCTACCTCCGCTACAAATAGTTTCTGTTTTCTAACTTATCTCCCATTACTTCATTAGCTTGCTGTACTTCATGGCTTACATTCGTTATGGGCTGACTTTATATAAACATTTTTTCTCTTTTATGTAACTATGATGTTTATAGTTTTAGTAGTTTCTCTTTATATACTTTACAAATTAAACGATTTACATAACAGAATATGCTGCTTATGGTAAATACTGATTAAATTATGGATTATCTAATATTATAAATTACCTTAGTTTTGTTTTATATATTTTTTTTTTAATAATTTCTTGAAAGTTCTTCTTTTCTTTATGAAAAATTTCGTTAACTAATTTTATCGCCAACGACCATAGCCACGTTGAATGCACCGTTTCCCGCAGATCACCGAAGTTAAGCAACGTCGGGCGTGGCCACTACCTCAATGGTTGACCGACCACGTGTTGTCGGCATTATAGAAAAGGGTGGCAATCTGTAGATAGCCCGGCGTTAAAAGCCCTAATGTTGATACGCCGTTAAACACACACACACACACACACACACACACACACACACTAATTTTATCTTTATGTATCAGAGCTTGGTCAAAATAAAACTCCCTAAATCTTCATATAAAAATGGGGTTTTATTGCCAAAGTTTGAATTCCTTACTATATATATATATATATATAGATAGATAGACAGATAGATAAATCTGTATTCGTTTTTACTTTGACAATTTTTTTTATAGTCCCAAATGAAGTCGAAATTCAAGCCTAAAAATTGGTAATGAAAACTCATCTTTAAATAACAATGAGGTTTTAACTAATATTGAATAAATATATATGCTCATTTTAACTTTAATGAAGAAGAAAAAAACTCTACATTCTTCACTGGTTATTTTAATTTTCATCAGGAGTACCCCGGATAAGTAAGTATTTATCATTAATTAAGATCTCATAACAATACTGTTTATTGTTTTATTAAATTATATTAAAAAATTCAAATAAGTTTGTCATTCCATTTACATCTAAGGGCATGTCCATATTATTCAGTATAAAGAAGTTATAGAAAATACAATATATGAGTGATAATGTTTACTAGCCGTTCAATTAATTTAAATTGTTATGACAAATTAAATTTAAAGTTAAGACACTTAATTTTAAATGTCATTCGGTTAAAAATTAATTTATAGTGCACCCATAGTATATTGCATTTATAGTGCACCCATAGTACATTGCATTTTGTCATGTAAAGAAAATGAGGCACTAGAGGAAGAAAATGAATGTTTTGTGTCTTTTTGTGTGCAATATACTTTAATTGAACTGTTTGAAATTCTTCGATATTTTTTATGAGAACCGCTACTCTATATTTTTAAATTTTGTATGTATTTTTGTTGTTTTTTTAATATTTATTACTATTAAATATTTATTCATATAAGGTAAGAGTGATAATAATTTTAATACCGCAGTATACATAAATATTTGAATTACATTTAAAAAATAATGAATGAATGGTATAAAAATCATATTCTAACTTACAGATTACTTTTATCAGGCATAATTATATTTTCTTACATTACATATTTATGATGCATATATCAGGAAGTAATGGGAGCTTATGTGTTATTTGATAAATTTAACATTCCGTTTGTAAGACGCTTCCGAGGAATTCAACTTGGGCGCAGGTTTGTAAGACGCTTCCGAGGAATTCAACTTGGGCGCAGGGTTTTATGGCAAAAAGAATAAAACATATTATTGCTTTCCGGGCTAATTTATCTATTTCAATGAATTAAGTTATTCCATAGAAGTGATAGGGAACGTAATAATTTAACGGTTGAAGTAGTAAAAAGTGAAATAAATATTATCATGTATTTTATTACCTTCATAATTCGTTGTGTTATACAAATATTTTTATGTGGCTAGTGTCTTTTTTTTTAGTTAAGTTAAGTATTACTAGTTGTCGTATAAGTAGTACTACTAATTATTTTTATATAAAAGAATTTTATATCTATCTATTATTGTAAGAAGAATAAACTGACGAAATTACACTTTTGTATAATGTATTTGCCAGTAAGGAAAATTGGCAATAATTCACTTTTGCTACTTTTGAATTTCACAAGTAGCAGTAAATCATTTTAAAATAAATTAGGAATTTATCAAACAGTTTGATAATTAATAAGAATCCATTGAAGGAGTGTCTCCAAATAGTTGTCCGAATATCTATGTTTCACATTTAAAAATCAAGCGGTAATTTACTTATTTCTTTCTTAAAATTGAATTCCGTTTTGATATATATTAATAGATATTTTAACAGTTATTTGTTAGACATCATCTTTCCTTTAGAGGATTCATGGAATTTTTATATTACGATGGGAGTTTTAACTTAATATTCCGCTACCTTCATTATAATTTAATCGTTGAAAACTTAAATAACTCTCCACTTGTAATATCTTTTTTTTTTATCTGTCAAAACTAATCCTAATTAAATTAATTTCAACAAATAATTCGTTACTCGCATTTAAATACTTCCTATAAGACAGTTGCCCGGCATTTAAATACTTCCTATAAGACAGTTGCCCGGCACAATCGCCCATCACACAACAGTAGTATTTTTACTGTTGAAACTATGAATGAAATCTGTTGACCACGTGTTATTCATTGATTTGTTCCTCAGAACAATTTTCAGACAATCATTTTTCTGACTCATTCTATTTTGAGATGCAATAAGATTAACGTTAATTTAATTAAAAATGACTTATAATTTGTATGATAAGTCATCAATCTTTTATTTGCAGATACATATCATAATATATGAACATATGTACATATAGAGCACTTACTGTGATCCTAGATAATACCTTTTCTTTATTATAAAGTTTTACAAGTCAATAAAAGTCAATAAGAGTGGGATTCCGAAGGGCTCAATATTAAGACCATACATTTTCAAAGTTTTACCGTCATGCAGGCATATTTACATTTCATATACCATATTTCATTATTTAAAAAACGCTATTTGTATGTGAAATAAAATAATCTTTACAAGGGAAAAAAAACTTAGTTTTTTAGTTGGTTTGAATACACTGATATCCCGTATTATTTTAGAGGATAACATTTTTCCCTTATAAATTATTTTATTTAATTAGATAAAGTTTTTTTCATGATAATTTTAAAACCTCTAATATGAATTGAGCCGATAAAAAAATGGAAAATAGGAACTTACATATAAATTGCATCCTTTGCTGGACCAGTTCGTTAAAACACGAAGGTATAGTTCAGTAAAGTGAAGATGTCCGTGATATGTTGAATGTTTGTAGTGCGACACTGATGTATATGCACTGAGTCACTAGACACAACCTTACCGGTTTGAGAGCCTGGCTCGGACTGAAGGACTGCCTATGGAGGGGAGGGGAGAAGGGTTACCCCCACCTCTCTGTCTTGACTTCCCCCCCTCCAACGCCTTATTAACCCATCCCTCTGTCAGGCGGGCACACCTCCGCCCAGAGAGATGCCGCCTCCTATATTCAAGCAACAATTAACAATCATGTAATTAGATTAAAAAAATAAATAAAAATAAAATAAACAACATGAAAGCAATACAATAAAAATTAATTAATGAACAACATTCCTTAAAAGCCATTTTATTCTTTTCTGTAATAGGCTAAGAGATACTTTTATCAATTTAGGGGTTGAGAATATAAGTGGTGTAAGTTGTAACTAGGTATACTAAGCCTGAAATGCGCTACTTCAGCACATGAAATTTTGAATTTACAGAATAATGAATATTAAATTGTTTATTATTCCGGGACACATGTCCCGGAATAAGAATAAAAAAAATTTCATTTACTTCGTTTGCAATGATTCCTCTGTTATAGTAGATTGTGCATTAATGATAAGATCTGTCTTTTTTTAATGTTATGCTTTTATGACATTTCTTGCAACCTTTGCCTCTAAATTCATTAGAATATTTAAATATTATAAGGCGTTCTTCTTAAGGAGAAATACTGATGATATATTAGATAAACGCATAATTGTAGTTTTTGTTATGCAGAAATGGCATAATGAAATATTGGAGGAATAACACTCCATAATTCACACTTCGTCGGAATCGAACCCACAACCATTGGCATGAATTACACCCGGCTTGCTACATAACAATCCGAAGGTAATCCAGAAGTAAATCTCTTTATCCCCGATTTTTTTTAACTGAAAAATGCAACCAAATATAACCAAAATCAAAGAGTACTCATATCGTTATACCGCCGGACTATTAAAGGTTACTTACTTTTTTGAACATAGTTGGTGGAGTAGGGAATTGTTTTCAGGGATCCGTTCGCTGAAATTTGACAACCGTAAAAATGAAAAATGTTGAGAGTCCGGCGCGCAAAGCATCCTGAAGCTATGAAGTATTCGAAACTGATGGAAACGTTAGTTTGTAAAAACTAGACAAAGCGTAGTTCAGCTGCATGATTTTTCTCAGCAGGTTGTTCGAAATTTGGGTCGTGTTCGGATTAGCCCCGCCAGTAATTTTATGATATTTAGTAACGGTTACTATGTAATTTGATACTATAGATACAGAAATAAAAACACATGTTTAAATGTTATTTAATTGAGTATTGTTTATGTAATTGTGGTTTTAATCCTTGCGGACATTGTAGACTTTTTGTCTGCCGAGGTACCTGGAGTAATTCATTGAGGGTATATTATTTTTTTTTTATTATAGGTAAACATTATATAAAATTCCTATGAAATAAATCATATGTTTCTTTAACCCGTATGTTTTAATAGCAGCATTATATAGCAGTGGTGGGGTCTCCCGTGGTCTAATGGCTAGCGCCTTGGATTCATAAGCGGGAGATGGTGGGTTCGATTCCCAACCTCCGGCAGGAATTTTATCATCCCACGGCTCGCTGGTGAAATTCCTCGCTACACCCTGGATGTCGGCGCTAATGACCTAGATGTAGATGTGCCGTAAAAAAAAAAAAAAAAAAAAAAAAAAAAAAAATATAGCAGTGGTTGGCTTTTTGACGAATGTGTCAGTTTATGCTACTCCTGTGAAGCGGGTCTTTTTTATGCTACTTCTTTAAGCTTAGCCTAATATTCTCATGCATCTGGATTTCTTTGAAAGTGATTAAAGAAATTGTCGTGATTATTGTTTAATCACATTTTCCAGACTTTTCACGAATGTACGTGAAATACAGTAAACAAATGACAAATGGATATATTTCAATAAGGGATCGAGCAAAATTTTTTTTTTATCGAAAAAGATAAAATTCAACTGTTAAAAAAAAACTTTATTTCAGAAGTTTTAAAATAAAAGTGAAACGTGAAATAAGAATTCACAAGAGTTCAATATTTTAATCAAGAATTTTAGGGTTTCGTTTGTTACAATACCTAGAATACTGGGAAGTAGGAAAATATACACTTCTATACCTATGTCAACCCCAGCCACTCAAGTAAGTGTTGAAAGAGCCTTTTCAACCCTAAAGTATAAATTAAATTATCATAGATATAATCTATATTCCACAAACTTACAGGACATATAATTATTGAAATCGAATTAATTCTTTAAAATAAGTGGAACGATCTTTGTTTAAAAATTCATTTTTGTTTATTTACTGAAATATATTTGTTGATACAAACCAAAAAATAAACATTAGTAGCTTTCATTTATTCCTTTAGACATTTTCCTATTAATTATTTTTAATAACAATTACTTTAAAACTCATATTTTTTAAGTTGAAAAATAACACTAAAAAGTGTTGTCAAACAACAAAGCTATTTTCGAATTTTTATTTTTTTTCAAAATGATAATAAAAGTAAAAGTTACAATTATTTTCAACCGTTGATTTTAATCTATCAGTTTACCTGAGCATACCACTTTTTACAATATTTTGTGACTGCTATATGCAGCGGGTATTTTTCTGACCTTCGTGACATAAAATGTAGATATTCACTGGAACAACTTTCCTCCCAAAAGAAAAATTAAAAATGATTCCATTACGCCAATCTGACATGGAAGAGCTCACAGTATGCTCCGCTCAAAATACCCAAAATTTCGGCTTAACAATAATTCAGAATAAGAAAAGCATTCGGTTTCTTCGATCCAGTAAAATAATGACATTTCAGAAAGCATAAACAATATGGAAATATCCTCCTGCATAACTGTAAGATCGTTCTCTGAAGTTACGATAGTTCAGTTGCCGTTATGCAATTTGCGGTTTTACGGAATAAATCCTTCCGTACAGCTTCAATTACAGAAAGTGTGATTCGCCGGCACGCCTTCATCTCGACAGTCAGTGCTGAGGGATATTTATAGTCCACAATTAATCGATATTGTTCGATGAAGAAGAACAAGTATTCCATCTCGGAGGTTTTTATTGGGCTCATCCTACTTTATGACGGCGGAAA